>JBBGZY010002175.1:267500-532500 GCA_037952925.1 Lithobates clamitans | reverse complement strand
CAGCCAATGCTGGAACAGAGGCTAAGTTAGCCATATCATTAAATCTGAACTATATACAGAACAGACACCCACTAAATTTACATGCGAGCTCCTGGTCAACAGGAGCAGGGCGCTACATCTATATGAATCGTCCCATGAGATTAAGAATGAATGATACCTGTGGGAAAAGGATAACAATCTAATTTATTTAAACTTACTATTGTACAGAAAAGAAACTTGTATTAATCCGAGGTTAGCAACTATAACATAAATGATACAACCTTAAAACAAAGATGTTACCAATGATACAAGATATTGCTATAATGGTCATACACATGCTATCAAGAGATTATTAATATATTAAGACAAAATCCTACGATAGAAAAAGTTAGGGAAAAAGTAAAGAGAAATAGGAGAATAATTTACACAGACATTCTTACGTGTGGCCATGTTGTGTCCAGCCCATGAGGTTAAGAGAGTTTCAAACAGCTCCCCCCCCCCCCTATTTTTTATTCATTCTCCACCAATCAACAAATGAAACACGTTCATTGGTTCAGAGTTGCATTCAAATTCTGATTGGCTACCTCTGAAGCCTCCTAAATGTTCATTGGTTCAGAATTGCCTCAAATTCTGATTGGCTACCTCTGAGACCTCCTAAATGTTCATGATCAGGTTTTAAAGTTCCGGTACCTATGTGTCTGCCTTTAAACAGTTAGCCCTCTTTGATCTTAATATAACCAGTTCCGAAATTAGCATATCAAGGGCCCCTGGTGAGATGGAGCCTCCACGTCAGTAAAGGCTCTTTACAAAACAAAAGTAACACCTGAAGACATTCAACAGTTCCCACGAGACAGGAAAAAATAAGTCCTGTAATGCTGAGCCCATATCTCATCAGGATATCACAAATTATATAAAGTCCTGTAAAAACTTATACATACATACATACATATATATATTCAATGGGGAGTGGTAATTTAAGTAGAGAATCCTTGCAATGGTTCCCTTGAAGCTCCTTGTTAAAAATATGAAATCCAAAAGCCTCCACCACAGTCCCCCCTGAAGTTCATTCTTGAACTTATGTCCTCTGTCAATGATTTTGTACCCACCCACAACAGCCCAGAAGCCCCGACTCTTCCCACACCACCACTGCGGCCTCCTCTACCTTTCTTGAACACGCCGGAACCCATCAAGGTAAACTTGAGATAGTAAAGAAATTCTGGTGCCTTTGAGACTTCGACCCTTCCCACACCACCACTGCGGCCTCCTCTTCCTTTCTTGAACACGCCGGAACCCATCAAAGTAGACTTGAGATACAGTAGTAAAGAAATCCTGGTGCCTTTGAGACTTCACCTCCGAACCATGAGTGTCTGTACTGCAATGTTTCATCGCCCCTCTTCCTTGGAGGAGTGGAACTCCAACATTGATGACGGGATCCTGGCATATCCAGTCCTGTAACTTGGGAATATGGTGTAATGATTGTAACGATTGGATCGGACCACGACACAGCACTTTTCAGCATGGTGAAGGAAAGTTCAGGAGAGTCTTATTCGTGGCACATTTGTCTCAAGAAATAACTTGGTTGTCGTTGCTTCTTCAGGTGGTGGTTGGGCGGGCCTCCGGACAGTCGTGCATGAATACAAAAAAGAGAAAGGAGAACATCAGTGTACAGTTATTGGAGGAATGCCAGACAGGAGCAGCGGTGTGGCCATTAAGACTATAAAGCAGTAGATAGACTAGGGGAGGTAGAATTACTTTTGGGGGTAGAATTATATTTGGGAGGTAGAATTACATTAAGACATATCACACACATTGGATGTCCAGGGATACTTTGTGAAATGTGGTACTTGTATGTTTCAGGAAACCCTTCTATAGGACCCACTGGACTCTTAAAAATGCAGCCAGGCAGAAACGGTAAAGCCCTACAATTCACAGCTCATCTCTGATATTCAAACAAAAGTTCCAGAAGATTAATACATTTACTTTTAAAGATATTAACCACTTGCCAACCGCCCTATAGCCAAATGACGGCTGCAGGGCAGCTGGATAACTCTGGAATCACGTCATATGACGTGATTCCAGAAAACTGCTCCCGCACGTCCCCTGGGGCGCGCACATGGGAACATCCGTGACCGCCGGGTCACGGATCACGGTAAACAGCCAGAGCGATCACATGTAAACAAACCGGCATCATGTCATGACGCCGGTTCCTCCCTCTCCTCTCTGTACCGATCGGTACAGAGGGGGAGAGATCGGATGGGAGCCGCGCTGTGGGCTGGATGTGTAGTGCCCACAGTGCAGCTCAGTGACATGTACAGTCACATCCATCCATCCATGCTCAGCCATCCCCCCCCTATGCTCTGCAATGACCCTATGCAACCCTGTGCAATACTCTGCAACCCTGTGAAATACTCTGCAACCCTGTGAAATACTCTGCAACCCTGTGCAATACTCTGCAACCCTGTGCAATACTCTGCAACCCTGTGAAATACTCTGCAATGATCCTGTGCAACCGTGTGCAATACTCTGCAATGATCCTGTGCAACCCTGTGCAATACTCTGCAACCCTGTGCAATACTCTGCAATGATCCTGTGCAACCCTGTGCAATACTCTGCAATGATCCTGTGCAACCCTGTGCAATACTCTGCAATGATCCTGTGCAACCCTGTGCAATACTCTGCAATGATCCTGTGCAATACTCTGCAATGATCCTGTGCAACCCTGTGCAATACTCTGCAACCCTGTGAAATACTCTGCAACCCTGTGCAATACTCTGCAATGATCATGTGCAACCCTGTGCAATACTCTGCAACCCTGTGCAATACTCTGCAATAATCCTGTGCAATACTCTGCAATGATCCTGTGCAACCCTGTGCAATACTCTGCAATGATCCTGTGCAACCCTGTGCAATACTCCGCCATACCCCGCCATACTCCGCCATACCCCGCCATACCCCGCCATGCCCCGCCATGCCCCGCCATACTCCGCCATACTCCGCCATACCCCGCCATAGTCCGCCATGCCCCGCCATACTTCGCCATACCCCACCATACTCCGCCATACCCCGCCATACTCCGCCATACCCCGCCAAACTCCGCCATACTCCGCCATACCCCGCTATACTCCGCCATACCCCGCCATACCCCGTGATACCCAGCCATACTTTGCCATGCTCGGCTGTACTCAGCCTCTGTATGTGGCCAGGCTGTGGAAGTCTCACACATGTGGTATCGCCGTACTCAGGAGGAGCAGGAGAATCTATTTTGGGGTGTCATTTTTGGTATGTCGTCGTACGACGTCCTTGACTTTGTGCGGGGATATCTGAATGATGGGTGCAGCTACAGGCATCATTCAGATATCATCTTTTTCAGCCGGCGATTTCCTACACCATAAGAATGATCATAGCGGCTGTTCCACTGCTTGATCATTCTTACGGGAGGCGAGAGGGGACGCCCCCCCCCTCTCGCCGCCCTCAGGTGCTTCTACCGACTCACCGCTACGATCGAAGCCAGGATCTTTTTTTTTTTTTTTTCTTATTTCAGGCTTCCCAGCCTAGAGGTGAGATGTGGGGTCTTATTGACCCCCCAGATCTCACTGTAAAGAGGACCTGTCATGCCATATTCCTATTACAGGGGATGTTTACATTCCTTGTAATAGAAATAAAAGTGATCAAAAAATTTATTTTTTGGAAAAAAGCCTCAAACTAAAATAAATAAAGTAAAATGAACAATAAAAAAAATAAATAAAAAAAAAATTCCCCGTGTCCCTGTGTGCTCGCAGTCAGAAGCGAACGCATACGTAAGTTGCGCCCACATATGAAAATGGTGTTCAAACCACACATGTGAGGTATCACTGCGATCGGTAGAGCGAGTGCAATAATTTCGGCCCTAGACCTCCTCTGTAACTCACAACATGTAACCAGTAAAAATTTTTAAAGCGTCTCCTATGGGGATTTTTAAGTAGCAAAGTTTGGCGCCATTCCACGAGCGTGTGCAATTTTGAAGGGTGACATGTTAGGTATCTATTTACTTGGCATAACTTCATTATTCACATTATGTAAAAACATTGGGCTGACTTTACTGTTTTGTTTTTTTTGAAAGCACAAAACTGTTTTTTTTCCAAACAAAACGTGTTCGAAAAATTGCTGCGCAAATACAGTGCGAGATAAAAAGTTGCAACAACCGCCATTGTATTCTCTAGGGTCTTTGCTAAAAAAATATATATAATGTTTTGGGGTTCTATGTAATTTTCTAGCAAATAAATTATGATTTTTACATGTAGTAGAGAAATGTCAGAACTGGCCTGGGTGCTCCAGAACGCCTGGAGGTGCTCCCTGCATGTTGGGCCTCTGTATGTGGCCACGCTGTGTAAAAGACTCACACATGTGGTATCGCCATACTCGGGAGTAATAGCAGAATGTGTTTTGGGGTGTAATTTGTGGTATGCATATGCGGTGTGTGAGAAATGACCTGCTAATATGACAATTTTGTGAAAAAAAAAAAAAGAAAAAAAAATCTTGATTTTGCAAAGAATTGTGGGAAAAAATGACAACTTCAAAAAACTCATCATGCATGTTTCTAAATACCTTGGAATGTCTTCTTTCCAAAAAGGGGTCATTTGGGGGGTATTTGTACTTTTCTGGCATGTTAGGGTCTCAAGAAACGAGCCGTCAGTACTTCAGGTGTGATCAATTTTCAGAGATTGGCACCATAGCTTGTGGACTCTATAACTTTCACAAAGACCAAATAATATACACCAATTTGGGTTATTTTTACCAAAGATATGTAGCGGTATACATTTTGGCCAAAATATATGAAGAAAAAATTACTAATTTGCAAAATTTTATAACAGAAACGAAGAAAAATGCATTTTTTTACAGAATTTTCGGTCTTTTTTCTTTTATAGCGCAAAAAATAAAGAACCCAGCGGTGATTAAATACCACCAAAAGAAAGCTCTATTTGTGTGAAAAAAAGGACAAAAAATTCATTTGGGTACAGTGTTGCATGACTGAGTAATTGTCATTCAAAGTGTGAGAGCACCGAAAGCTGAAAATTGGTCTGGTTAGGAAGGGGGTTTAAGTGCCCAGTGGTCAAGTGGTTAAAGAACATTATCAGCTAATGGACTGGTACCATCACTTAAAGTAATTAAAGACAAGAATATAGAACAAAGAAAGTAGGAAAGAAAAAAGAACAGAAAAAAAAAAAATAAGCAAAAATTTTACAAACATACAGGTTTAATACTGCTTCAACCCAGATCGTTTATCACACATTTCACTTTATGTCAAAGAGCATTGAATCTGCATTCATAAAAACAAACAAACAATATATAACTGTCCTGGAAAATTATTATAAAGTGCTTTGAAAAACAATACATTGCAGCTGTTGCAGCAGCAACTTGGAAAAAAAATAATAAAAAGAGGAACAACAAAAAAGAGAGAATAAAACAATGTTTGCCAAAAACTTTTAGAATTTAGTCAAACCCGACTGCACTTTATTGCTCAAATTTTTTTTAGAGGCTTTTTCCCAAAACAACAAAAAGGAAAATATAGTTCTAGGGTCCTCTTTTCAAATGCGCATGATACTCTACACATCGGTCTCTTAATAGATACCCACATCTTCACAGCAACAGGGTGGAGTTTACTAAAGCTGTGGCCCTTGACTGTACCTGAATAAACTTTTCCCATTAAGAAACCTTAGTTTGAGATATTTGGATTTACCTGTTTTGATCTTGAGATATCACCCAAATTGCCCACTTCACTCCTCCTAAGACATCCTCATTTTCAGCTCCCTTGTTACCTCCTCCCATGCTCAACCTCAGGACTGCTTCCAAACCTCTGGAACTCCCCCACCCCAACATGTCCAGCCAGGCCCTACCCTTTTCGCACCTTGGGAGGGGATATGATTTCAATATACAAATACCGTACTGGTGACCCCACAATAGGAATAAAACTTTTTTGCAGAAGAGAGTTTAATAAGACTCGTGGCCACTCATTAAAATTAGAAGAAAAGAGGTTTAACCTTAAACTACGTAGAGGGCTCTTTACTGTAAGAGCGGCAAGAATGTGGAATTCCCTTCCACAGGCGGTGGTCTCAGCGGGGAGCATCGATAGCTTCAAGAAACTATTAGATAAGCACCTGAATGACCGCAACATACAGGGATATACAATGTAATACTGAGATATAATCACACACATAGGTTGGACTTGATGGACTTGTGTCTTTTTTCAACCTCACCTACTATGTAACTATGTAACCCTAAAAAAACTTTTATTCCGGGAAGCCTACCCCGCCACCACCTAAAATGTTACCTCTGCCATCTCCATATCAGATAATTCCCAGCAGTTATTATTTTTGTACCACCCTCCTCCCCTTAAATCATAAACCCCTTGAGCAGAGCCCTTCTATTCACACCCTGCACAACCTGGCACTATCTACCTGTTGCCCAACCTACCCAACTTTTAACTCCTCCCCAAATCCCAACGGAAGTTTCAGTAGGTGTAAGGGGATGTCAGGTTTGCTATAAAACCTTACTTCAGGGGTGATCGGGGTACAACACAGTGTTCCTGCTATATCCATGCCAAGGGCAAGAGGAGATGTACAATAGACTCCCTAAGGTAGTGTACCCCGCTAAGTACAATTTAACCTGATGCTGAAAACAGTGCATCATTAGACATGTGATACCAGCACCAGTACCCTGGCCTCAAGTATTTTTAACTTTGTTTACCAGTTGGGACACTAGCCCGGCATCCATTAGACAAAACCCCTTCTTGTGCCAGCATTGTTGCCTTTTCCCATAGCACAACACCTTCCTTTCTCCAGTACTCATCAGTACCAGTCATCTGAGGCTGTCCAGAGTCAAACCATCAGAACAAGATGGACTCCAGGATGTAACACAGTAGGATCTGATAAGATAGTACCCAGATTGACCGTGATATCTGCACAATGTTCCATTCCTGCCATTAGGGATGAGAACAGTGCAAGTTAGATTTTGACGATCCTGGAACTGAGTCATCCACCAATCTACTACGACTCATGGGCAACCTGGATACTACCCCCACCTGCCTGTCCTTGCAAAGTGATGCTGGACAGAGCAAGTTGGTTTTCCTAACCACTTTCCTGATATATAGAACAAGACCTCCCAATGTGGCCTTGAGTATCTCCAGCTCCATAGTGTTTTAAGGTACCCAGTGCCCCACCTCCAGCGCCAACGGCAGTCTCCATTAAGCCTCTTTATCCTAAGTAGGAGAAATAGTCTGAATACTCGGATTGAAAACCACCTGCCAACAGGTACACTCAATTCTTTATAGAGGCTGCACCCCTTTTCCCTCCTTTATCAATTCTGTAATCAGACAAGGATATCCTTCACCCATGCAAAATAAACTACCTACACTATTCAGACAGGACTCACATGAATGACAGGGGCATAGTGCAGCACTGGGGCACTGGTCTTCCTGGCATGCAGGACACAGACAACTAGTTAAGGTACACAAGGAGTCTAGGACAGGAAGGACACCTATGGGTATTAACTGAGGAGAATACAACATGCCCACACATATAACGAAAGTGAGGGTCCTTGGAACAGCCAAGAGCTGGTAAAACCCCACACAATCTTTCTGCACAACTCTTCTCCAGACTTACCCAAAACTATACAATACGGGGCCAGACCTATATACTCTCAACTTGTATGCCATCAGGCAGTCCCTCATACTACACATCTGAAGGTAAATCTAAAGGAAACTGAACAACAAGAATTGCATACTGTGTATCTAGCTCGAGGAACTGCTGCTACCAGACACAACTGGCCAACAGGCAAAGAAAAATCCATTGCAGCACTGAGGCGCCGGGATCACGGAACAGTAGGGGGTACAATTTGAGCCGACCGATGTGCCTTGAAACACACAGATATTGGTGACAGATACACCACAGACACATTAGACAATTGGTAACAAATAGCCACGTAAAAACAGACAAACAGGAAACTCTAGGAGCAAATAGAGTGGCATGGCGACCCTGGGCAGGAAGCAGGCTTGAAATACACTTGGGGAGACACAGATTGCTAGGGACATTAACATACCTTAGTCTAAGGCAGTGGTTCTCAACTCCAGTCCTTAGGACCCACCAACAGACCAGATTTTAGGTATTAACTTGGGGAGATGCACACTAGAATACTGCAATCACTGAGCAGCAAATGATGTCACCTGTGATGTATTTCAGTTATCTTGCAAACCTGGCCTGTTAGTGGCCCCTGAGGACCGGAGTTGAGAACCACTGGTCTAAGGCAAAGAGCCTCACTTGAAAAGAAAGCACTGGCTGGGTGTGTAACTAATTACAATATCAGCAGGGGGGGGGGGATTAAGCAGTCTTAAACAAATCTACACAAAAGTCAGCATAGCCACTGATTTTTTGAGAATTGGATCAGAACATACAACACACACTTATATAGTCCAAAACACAGCCGAATGGGCTGACAAATAGAAGCACCAATTAGATAATGGTGCCGAAACCAGGAAAAAGAAAAAAAATGTCTATGGAGGCTGTGATATCCTTTTGTTCTGAAATCCATGAAACCCAATTATCGAATCTGAGGGATAAAACACCACTGAAACTTTAGTAATAAACATAAAATTTTTCCTCCTAGAAACAAAATAAACCAATGGTTATATACCTGTAATAAGAAATTAGCATATGAAACACAAATATACATTACATTACATAAACAGTGCACTTTTTTTTAATAAATATCAAAAATTGTTGAGCTAAACTTATTATTAATATGTATTACTTAACACATATTAATACCACGTGGATTTTTGTTTTATGGTATACCAATAATTTCCCCCCAAAAAAATGTATTCACCATGGTGAGAAAAAAATTTGCAACGTGTAATAAACCTTTTAGCGGTACCATCTATCTACATAAACTCATAATACCTCACCACAAAGAACCTCTCACAGAACTGTCTCTCTGGAAAACAAACACATTTTAGTAAATACACATTTCAATTCACTATTACAGATATTTTTCTTGGCTCGGGTCATTTGCATGTTAATACAGTTAGTTTTACACTCACAGACCTGGTTTCAAAAGAAGGGGTGGGCGGTCATTTGGGTGGGCTGTCAGCAGCTGAGACCTCAGAGTTAGATGACACAATATATATTCCATATTCCATACACACACACTCACACAATTGGCTAGGTTAAAGACGAACTCTAGATATCACAAATATCAGCATGTTTTCTATAATAACCGAGACTTCTTCTTAAACCCATAACATCAGTTTTGTAAGGTTGTAATTCTTTCAGAGATCCATCCCATTTTATGAGCCCCTTCTCAGCCCGTATAGATGTGTAGCGGGCCCCTACTTTCATGTAGGTGACTCTTTTCGCTAGTTCACAGTTTCATTTAATTTTAGGCAGGCCTGTACCATTATAACAGGCCTGTTTGTTTATTTGGGATATGAGTGGCAGGCAGTTTATGTGTGAGTTCTGGCCGATCATTAATTTGTTTGGTAGGAGGCGGGACTCTCATGTAAAAGCTGGGGTTCACATGGTCGGAGGGAGTTGGTAGTTCGGAGAGGAAGCCCAGCCTGGTTCCCGGAGGGGAGAGGTTTCCCCTCCGGGGAGCCAACGGAGACCCCCCCTGTGAGGAGGGTGGGGGACCGGCACCCGCAGAAGAGTTGATGACACCGTACAGCATGTAGTCGCTGGTGTCGTTGGACGCCCCTGCGGGGAAGGGAGCGTGCCAGTAAGGAGAAAAGGGATGGAGAAATCATTGAAGAAGAAGTAGCAACTAAGCGGAAGGAAACTGGGCGATCGATCGTTTATGAGTGGCACATGGACTGTTGATCAAGTGAGTGCTAGCCCAAGGGAAGGGTACTACCAGAGGCTGAGGGATGTTGGTACGCAAGTCGTTGAGACAGACGGCAATTTTTAAAGAGCTCTTACCTTCCAGGGATTTATTCTTGTTGGTACATACCTTAGGCGTGGAGGACGTCCCCCTGAATTTAGACCTACCTAAATCAGTTACCCTGTTATCTCCTCTACCTGAAAACTGAGCCAACGGCTACTGGCAGCTGACAGATAATGGTTTCACTTCCCTTTCTGCATCCTCCAGTCATTGTCCCAACCAAAGAACATCTTCCTGTAATCTTCGGTTTTCTAGTACTAATTGCTGGTGGATAGCCTCAGAATTTAACATAGAAGCTTCTAAAGTACGGATGTCACCTTTGGTTACTTCTAGCGCTTCTTTTAGGGATGTGTTTTGCACATTCAAATGTTTTTACTGTTTTGCTAACCACCTGGCCGCAAAGATTAGCGGCGTCTTTCCTGTGTGCTTACTACAGCTTCTTTCAGTGAAATTTAATTTCACATCCTCTCCCGTCAGCGGGACTGAAAGTGTTCCTTCTGCCTAGAGCCTTTCCTCTCTTAATGCCAGCATGGCCATTTCCTCTCCATGTCCTGTTGCTCTGCCTTCCTCTTCCTGTACCTCCCAATCCCCCTGTACTTCACACTTTACCGGGGTATCAGACTTGTGTTGTGGATCTCCCCTTTTTCTCAGCCACTGAAAGGTGACAATTCATGTCAGCCCCTGAACACTCTGCTGACAAGGACTGGGCAACTGTATAAGGCCCAAGTCCTGACCATTGCTCCTCATCTCCCCGATCATCCCAATTTTGTTTCAATGTTTGGAATGATTTCTCCTTAAGTCCCATAGTAAAAACATTAATTTCCTCTGTCTTATTCACTGACTCAAGCATCTATATAGCCCAAGTATCTTTTTCATATGGCCGTGTCATCTTTGTGGGATGATCACGGTACAGATCTTCCTATACTTTAAGTTTAACCCTTCTTAGAAAACCTCTTCCCCGTCCAACAATCCCAATCACGAATATCCTAGGGCCTATATTCAACCCATCCTTACGGACGCTTGGACCCTGCCCTAATTTCCCAACCTTTTATAGGTTGATCCTCCAGAGGTAGCGACCCTCTGGACCACGATTGGATTGACGGGTACCGCCCCCTGTCACCGTTGCTGCTTTTTTTTTTTTTCACTACTTGTCAGAACTTTTTTTTTGGCGGACTCTGCATCCAGAGAACCCTGCGCTTTACTTTCGGAGCGGTTATTGTGTGCGCCTTTATCACTGTAACCGGCCCCCGGCATCCCGATACACGACCTGAGCGGGGCTGCTAGCGTACTACTCCTCATGTTCCCTGTCCTGACTATAGTCCTTCAAAAAAATTAGCCTGGAGATTTTCCAAACTATAATAGTTCAATCTCCCCCGTTGACTTTTCAGAAGTATTCTAAAAAAAAAAAAAATGGCTTAAAGTGGGGTTCCACCCAAAAAACAAAAATACCTGTAAAAATTCTAAAAAAAAAACAAAAAAACATTTGGATATTTTTTTTTTTCACTTACCTCTAAATGCCTGTTGCTAGGTGGTCCCTCGTAGTCTGCCTGTTCCTTTGCCTGGGCTGGTGACATCACTTCCCCCCTCGGCACAGGAAGGGCTCCGCTCTGCTCCCTCCCTCCTGTCAATCATCTGGGACCCATTACAGGTCCCAGGTGATTGAGTGGCCAATCACGACTCGCGCGGCGCCGCTCGCGCATGCGCAGTGGGTGCCAGGCTGTGAAGCCACATCCCGGCGCCCACAGTTGAAATGCCTGCGCCGACGAGCGGAGGGGGGGGGACGAGCGGGGCTTCGATCCCCCGCATCGCTGGACTCAGGGACAGGTAAGTGTCCAATTAAAAGTCAGCACCTGCAGTAGTTGTAGCTGCTGACTTTTAATTTTTTTTTTTTTTTGACGGCCCCCCTGGGTGGAACCCCACTTTAAAGTTTTGTCATCTGCTGATAGATGACAATTCCTATGAGTATCTTGCCAACAAGGACCGGGCGATTGTATAAGGTCCCAATCCTGACAATTCCTCATCGTCCCCCTGTTCATCATGGTCACTACTCTGGGGATGTTGGTCTAGTGGCTGTCCCTGCTTGTCCCTATTTGTAGCAGTTACAGTCAGTGTTTACACTTCTAATTACAGTTCTACTGCAACTCTCTCCTTAATGGCCTACCCTTAAGCAGGCTATCCCCCCTTCAGTCTATTATGAATGCTGCTGCTAGACTAATATACCTCACTAATCGATCCGTGACTGCCGCCCCTCTCTGCCAATCCCTTCACTGGCTTCCCCTACCCCACCGTGTAAAATTCAAAATGCTAACCATAACCTACAAGGCCATTCACAACATCGCCCCCATCTACATCACCAACCTCATTTGCAGATATCCTCTAAATCGCCCCCTCCGCTCCTCCCAGGACCTCCTGCTCTCTAGCTCCCTTGTTACCTCCTCCCATGCTCGCCTTCAGGACTTCTCCAGAGCCTCTCCCATCCTCTGGAACTCCCTGCCCCGGTATATCTGATCAGCCCCTAGCCTGTCCACCTTTAGGAGATCCCTGAAAACTCATTTATTCAGGGAAGCCTATCCCACACCCACATAACTGTCCCTGAGCCACCCCCATCAAATCATTCTCTGCAGCTATTACCTTTTGTACCACCACCTCCTCCCTTTTAGAATGTAAGCTCTATGAGCCGGGCCCTCCTGTACCTTTTGTATTGAACTGTACTGTAATTGTGTTGTCCCCCTTATACATTGCAAAGCGGTGCGTAAACTGTTGGCACTATATAAATCTCGAATAATAATAATAATAATAATAATACTAATTACTAAGCTCACAATCCCGAATTAGTAGTTTACTAAGAGACAGATTCATACTAGGGCTGAAACCACTAATCAACTAATCAAGAACTATTTCTATTTCACAATCGATCAATCAGCCAGTAACACAATGGGGTTAAATAAAAAAAAAATTGAGCCCCCTATAGCACAAAAAGAGCAAACCATCGCCACTGCAAATATTACCTTCACCGTTCTACAGTATAAATGAACCACTTACAGTAGCGACTATCGGCTCCTCCCCAAACCACAAAGGGCCAACCCAAGCCTTCTCATCCCCATTATGTTAATAAACGCCTTATGCCCTGTACACATGACCGTTTTTTTCTGTCGGAATAAACTCTGAAGGCTTTTCTGACGGAGTTCCGACAGAATTCCGCTCAAGCTGTCTTGCATACACACGGTCACACAAAATTCCGACCGTCCAGAACGCGGTGGCGTGCAACACATACGACCAGGGCCGGATTAGCCACAAGGCCACCGAGGCCAGGCAGGCAGCGTGGCAAGTGATATCCCCATCTGGTGGCAGGCAGCGTGGCAAGTGACATCCCAATCTGGTGGCAAGTGACATCCCAATCTGGTGGCAATTGACATCCCAATCTGGTGGCAAGTGACATCCCAATCTGGTGGCAAGTGACATCCCCATCTGGTGGCAGGTGACATCCCAATCTGGTGGCAAGTGACATCCCCATCTGGTGGCAAGTGACATCCCCATCTGGTGGCAAGTGACATCCCAATCTGGTGGCAAGTGACATCCCCGTCTGGTGGCAGGCAGCGAGGCAAGTGACATCCCCATCTGGTGGCAGGCAGCGTGGCAAGTGATATCCCCATCTGGTGGCAGGCAGCGTGGCAAGTGATATCCCCATCTGGTGGCAGGCAGCGTGGCAAGTGATATCCCCATCTGGTGGCAGGCATGGTGGCAAGTGACAAGAGATGGTGGCAAGTGACACGCTCAGGGCTCCCAATGATTCTGCATTATGGTGAGTTGAACTATTTCAGTTTATATTACAATGTAATGATAGGAATAATGTGTTTCAATCATCCTGACACCATAACAACCATGGTGCCAGGGATGATTGAAGCACTAACACCAGCCATTGCCTTGAAAATTTGCCTGCGAAAAATCCTTACCCCTCGTACGCTTACCCTGAAGTATTTTTAGTCTGTACAATTAAAGCCAGTTATTTTCAGTGTTCTCATGTGTGGAGATATGTTTTTAATTGATCTATTGTAGAAGTCATCGATAAAGGACGTGGTGTGTGTGTGGGGGGGGGTGGGGGCGGCATTGAAGGACCCGGCCTTGGGGCGGCAAAGGGAGTAAATCCGGGCCTGCGTACGACGGGACTAGAAAACGGAAGTTCAATAGCCAGTAGCCAATAGCTTCCGTCTCGTTCTTGCTTCAGAGCATGCGTCGTTTTTGGTCCGTCAGAACAGCCTACAGACGAGCGGTTTTCCCGAAAGGAATTGGTTCCATTGGAAAAATTTAGAACATGTTCCATTTCTAGGTCTGTCAGAATTTTCGACGTAAAAAGTCCGATGGGGCATACACACGATCGGAATATATGATGAAACGCTTCCGTCTGACTTTTTCTGTCGGACATTCCGCTTGTGTGTACGTGGCATTAGACCTGGTCCACATTCATGTGCCCTCTGTTGCCTCTTGCAGAGACCACCACAGCACTACAGTTCGCCTACGTGGCTTCCCATGAGACATGTTCACATCTATGCTTTTTTTCAGCTGTAGCGTATTTGGAAATGGTCAGGGATTTTTTTTTGTTTATAACGCAAAACGGTGCTTCTTTGGTTCAATAGACTTCAATGGAGAAGCTGCAGAAAAGGCATGTAATGCGTTTTTGCAGCAATTTGTGTCTTTTAATCTGACCAAAAACAAATTGGCCAAGAAAAAATGCAAAAACACAAATCGCAGTAAAATCACGTGCACAAAAATCAAAACGCACAGCAAAAAGCACAGCAGAAACAGATCAAAAAGCAAACTGCATAGGTGTGCACCGAGCCTTATGCTGGCCACACCGATCAATTTTCAGACCAGAATATTCAGACGAAAAATCTTTGTAAATTCGTTGAATAGAAGAATGTTTAAAATTTTTACTTGTTTTTTAACATTCTGTTTTTAAAAGCAATGTACTCTCTGAACGAAAACCACATACACTGTCTGAAAATGACCAAGAAGTTCCCTATTATGTCCAAATCTTCCCATCACTGTAGTTGATAATAAAGGGCGACCCAACCCCACTAACGATTAGAAAATCGTCACGGACTTATGAGGAGGAGACGGGATGGCGTGGATGGTGGAGACTTCATATAATACACTTACAATTACATTTTTATATCCGCTTCTGCGTACACAGATATGCGGCCTCGGCTTTCGGGGGGTTATACCGGGATGATGCCCACAGCTGCAGGTATCATCCCGGTACCGTTTTTTAGAGCCAGCGATCGGCTTTCCAGGGATAACAACCGATGCAGCTAAAAGCCTCTCGATTGTTATCCAGGAGGAGCGGGAAGGGACGCCCCTCCCGCCGCCTCCCGCTGCTCTGACCAGGCCTCCCGTCCCACCAGGAGATCCGATCCTCGATCTGCCACTTCCGGCGGCTTTATACAGACTGGCACAAAGCCGCAAACAAGAGAGGAGAATGAGAGAGGGGGGAGAGAGGGTGGGAGAGAGAGGAGAGAGAGGGAGAGAGAGAAGAGCGAGAGAGGAGAGAGAGGAAGGGAGGATAGAGAGGGAAGAGCGAGAGAGGAGAGAGAGGGAGAGAGAGAAGAGGGAGAGAGAGAGAAGAGGGAGAGAGAGAGAAGAGGGAGGGAGAGAGAGAGAGAGAGAGAGAGAGAGAGAGAGAGAGAGAGAGAGAGAGAGAGAGAGAGAGGGAAAAAGCGAGATATCGCGAGAGGGATTGAGAGAGCGAAGAGGGAGAAAGAGAGAGCTAGAGAAGAGGGAGAAGAGGGAGAGAGAGAGAGGGAGGGAGAGAGAGAGAGAGAGAGAGAGAGAGAGAGAGAGAGAGAGAGAGAGAGAGAGAGAGAGAGAGAGAGAGAGAGGGAAGAGCGAGAGGGGAGAGAGAGGGAGGAAGGAGAGAGAGAGGGAAGAGAGAGGAGAGAGAGGGGGAGAGAGAGAGGGGAGAGAGAGAAAGAAGAGGGAGAAATAGAGAGCTAGAGAAGAGGGAGAGGGAGAAGAGGAGAGAGAGAGGAGAAAGGAGAAAGAGAGAGGGGGGAGAGAGAGGAGAAAGGAGAAAGAGAGAGGGGGGAGAGAGAGGAGAAAGGAGAAAGAGAGAGGGGGGAGAGAGAGGGAGGGAGAGAGAGAGAGGGAAGAGCGTCAGAGGAGAGAGAGGGAGAGAGAGAAGAGCGAGAGAGGAGAGAGGAGAAAGAGAGAGAGAGGCCGTTTTAAATAAATCTAAACAAACAGTTTGAATTCGTATGGCAAAGTCTGAGGGAGAAAACGCACCAAAAACTCATGATGACCTGTCCATGTATGGCCAATGAAGTGACCCAGCCTCTTTTTTTTTCATGCATGTTGGCTGCCATTGTACATCATGATTGATGAGGAGGACCTACATTGCTGGACAATGTGATTGAAGAAGGATGCACATTTGGGATATTTTATAAATTTTTTTGAATAAAGGACTGTGTTGTGTTTTTATTTACAGTTTCATAGGTGTGTGCAGCCTATTGCATTAGGGTGTGCGCCCCAAAGCTTAACCACTTAAGGACCGAGCCTCTTTTTGAGATTTGTTGTTTACAGGTTAAAAACTGTTTTTTTTTGCTAGAAAATTACTTAGAACCCCCAAACATTATACATTTTTTTCCACTAACACCCTAGAAAATAAAATGGCGGTCATTGAAATACTTTCTGTCACACCGTATTTGCGCAGTGGTCTTACAAGCGCACTTTTTTTGAAAAAAATACACTTTTTTTAATTAAAAAAAAAAGACAACCGTAAAGTTAGCTCAATTTTTTTATATATTGTGAAAGACAATGTTACGCTGAATAAACTGATACCCAACATGTCACTTCAAAATTGCGCCCACTCGTGGAATGGTGACAAACTTTTACCCTTAAAAATCTCTATAGGCAGCGTTTTAAAAAATTCTACAGGTTGCATGTTTTGAGTTACAGAGGAGGTCTAGGCTTGAATTATTGCTCTTGCACTAATGATCGCGGCGATGCCTCACATGTGTGGTTTGAACACCGTTATCATATGCGGGCGCTACTCACGTATGCTTCTGCATGCGAGCTCGGCGGGGTGGGGCGTGTTCAAAAATTTTTAATTTTTTTTTTTATTTATTTTACCTTTTATTTTTTTTATTTTTACACTGTTCTTAAAAAAAAAAACATTATTATTACAAGGAATGTAAACAGAAAAAAAAAGCCAGACAGGACCTCTTAAATATGAGCTCTGGGGTCAAAAAGAAATGCGAGTAAAATGCAATTAAAAAAAAAAAAATTGTCATTAAAAAAAAAAAGGCTCTTTAAGAGCTATGGGCGGAAGTGACACTTTCGCTTCCTCCCTGCAATGGTATAGAGACGGGTGGGGGGCCATCTTCCTCTCACTCGTCTCCATCCCAGTGACGTGAGAGGATCTGATCACCTCCACCGTTGCCGACGGCTCCGGTAAGCAGCGGGGGGGCCCTCTCCCACCGCCGATAAAAGTGATCTTGCAGCGAATACCCTGCAGAGACCACTATGATTGGAAAGCAGGACCACCGGCCGAAGAAGAGGATATCGGGGTTATGGTAGGTAGCAGCTGCCATAACAACAATATCGGCGTATATCGGCGTGCGGCGGTCCGGAAGTGGTTAAACACACATGCCTTTCTCTGCAGCTTCAGCTGCACTGGATAGTGAATGAATGGGAAGTGCTCTGTGCTTCATTCACCAACTGAAGCATAGTAGACACAATTTACTATGCTTCAGTTATGAATGAACACAGTGAGTGTGATCACTGTGTTTATTCAGAAAAGAAAGGGGCCGGTAAATGACATATTTACTAGCCCCTTCACCCACTCTACAAATTGAAAAATAACCTGCAGCAGTCATGAGGAGAGGAGGGAAGCCATCAGCACTGGGGGGCAAGGGGGGGGTGCCTGGTCAATAATGGGAATCTGCACCACACGCCTATGGTACACTTGGTCCACCCCCTGCGCATGCCTATGTACACTTTACATTTTTACATTTTTTGGGGGTTAATAAGTGTTCAGGGGGGATCATCTGGCGGCCCTCTTATTGTTTCAAGGGGCTTCAAGATTCTGATAAGCCCCCCCCCCCTCCCCCAACCACAGACCCCGACCATGGTTGTGAGGGTTATAAGGAAAAGGCCTTGTCATCAACATGGGGACAAGGTGCTTTGCTGGGGGGGGGGGACCCCCCAAGTTCAAGGTATGTGTCCTGGTATGGTTCAGAAGGAGAATGCATGGTTTCGGGGGTTATACCGGGATGATGCCCATAGCTGCAGGTATCATCCCGGTACCGTTTTTTAGAGCAGCGATCGGCTTTCCAGGGATAACAACCGATGCAGCTAAAAAGCCTCTCGATTGTTATCCCGGAGGAGCGGGAAGGACGCCCCTCCGCCGCCTCCCGCTGCTCTGACCAGGCCTCCTGTCCCACCAGGAGATCCGATCCTCGATCTGCCACTTCCGGCGGCTAGATACAGACTGGCACAAAGCCGCAAACAAGAGAGGAGAATGAGAGAGGGGGGAGAGAGGGTGGGAGAGAGAGGAGAGAGAGGGAGAGACAGAAGAGCGAGAGAGAGAGAGAGGAGAAAGAGAGGGGGGAGAGAGAGAGAGAGAGAGAGAGAGAGAGAGAGAGAGAGAGAGAGAGAGAGAGAGAGAGAGAGAGAGAGAGAGAGAGAGAGAGAGAGAGAGAGAGAAGAGGGAGAAAGAGAGAAGAGGGAGAGAGAGAGAGAGAGAGAGAGAGAGAGAGGGAGAGAGAGAGAGAGAGAGAGAAGAGGGAAGCCATCAGCACTGGGGGGCAAGGGGGGGTGCCTGGTCAATAGGGGGAATCTGCACCACACGCCTATGGTACACTTGGTCCACCCCCTGCGCATGCCTATGTACACTTTACATTTTTACATTTTTTGGGGGTTAATAAGTGTTCAGGGGGGATCATCTCCCCCAACCACAGACCACCGACCATGGTTGTGAGGGTTATAAGGAAAAGGCCCTTGTCATCAACATGGGGACAAGGTGCTTTGCTGGGGGGGGGGACCCCCCAAGTTCAAGGTATGTGTCCTGGTATGGTTCAGAAGGAGAATGCATGGTTTTTTTTTATTGCTGTTTGTGTCTCCCCAATTGAGAAGTTTGTTGTTGGTCCACTATTTTGTTAGTATTTTTTGGGGGGTATTATTTGTTTATTTATTATTTATATATTTTTTAACCACTTCCCGCTCGGCCTATAGCAGAATGACGGCCGGGCGGTGGTCCAGTTATCCTGACTGGGCGTCATATGACGTCTAGCAGGATAACAGCTGCCGCACGCCAGTGGGGGGCGCACATTGCAGCGATTGGTGGTGTGTTGTGTCAGTCTGACACACCAATACACCGATCTCGGTAAAGAGCCTCTGACAGAGACTCCTTACCGTGTCCAATCACGGCTGATCACGATGTAAACAGGAAGAGCCGTTTATCGGCTTTTCCTCACTCGAGTCTGACAGACGCGAGTAGAGGAGAGCCGATTGGCTGCTCTCCTGACAGGGGGGGTCTGCGCTGATTGTATATCAGTGCAGCCCCTCCCCCCCCAAATGCCCACACTGGACCACCAGGACCACCAAGGATGCCCACAACAGATTGACGACCAGGGATGCCACCGTAGACCGCCAGGGATGCTAGTAAGTGCCCAAATAATGCCAATCAGTGCCCACACATCTTGCCAGTCAGTGCCAGTCAGTCAGTGCCTGCCAGATGTCTCCTCATCAGTGATGCCCAGCAGTGCCATCTATCAGTCTCCATCAGTGCCACTCATCAGGGCCAATCAGTGCCCACCCTTGCCACCTATCAGTGCCACCCATAAGTACCTATCAGTGCTGTCTATCAGTGCCCATCAGTGCTGCCTATCAGTGCCCATCAGTGCCGCCTATCAGTGCCACTTATCAGTTCCGCCTATCAGTGTCCATCAGTGCCACCCATCAGTGTCCATCAGTGCCAATCACTGCCCACCCTTGCCACCTATCAGTGCCACTCATAAGTACCCAACAGTGCTGCCAGTGACCATCAGTGCCACCTCATTAGTGCCAACTCATTGGTGCCACCTCATCAGTGCCCATTAGTGTAGCCTCATCAGTGCCTGTCAGTGAAGGAGAAAACATATTTATTTACAAAACAATTTAAGAGAAACAAAGAAAAACTTTTTTTTTTTCAAAATTTTTGGTCTTTTTTTATTTGTTGAGCAAAAAATAAAAATGCCAGGGGTGATCAAACACCACGGAAAGAAAGCTCTATGCTATTTGTGGGAACAACATGAAAAAAAAAAAATTGTTTAGGTACAGTTTGGGTACCGCGCAATTGTCATTCAAAGTGCGACAGCTAAAAATTGGCCTGGGCAGGAAGGGGCAAAAGTGCCCGGTATTAAAGCGTTTAATGAGCTGATGATCAAAAACAGTTTCCTAGAAGAAAACATTGAAGAAAAATATATCATCTACATGCTACTTATGAGGAAAGTTATTCCCACTCTGTGTAGAGTACAATAAATGGAGCGGCACACAGGAAGATGACGTATGGGCGCTCTTTGATCCAAATGATTTCCAGAAAGCCAGTAAAAGTTGTGACATCAAAGGGATCGGTCTTATCTCTGACACTGTAACAGTTTACTCCTCATTGATTATTAACAGGAGAGCAGGATGGGAAACATGGAGAGCAACTGTCACTTTGTACACAACTGTCAGAGCCTGTACACAAATATACATATAGATATACAGTACAACCTTGGATGGCAAGCAGAATTTGTTCCGTAAACATGCTTGTAATCCAAAGCACTTGTACAGTGGGGACGGAAAGTATTCAGACCCCCTTAAATTTTTCACTCTTTGTTATATTGCAGCCATTTGCTAAAATCATTTAAGTTCATTTTTTTCCTCATTAATGTACACACAGCACCCCATATTGTACACACAGCACCCCATATTGTACACAGCACCCCATATTGTACACACAGCACCCCATATTGTACACACAGCACCCCATATTGTACACACAGCACCCCATATTGTACACACAGCACCCCATATTGACAGAAAAACACAGAATTGTTGACATTTTTGCAAATGTATTAAAAAGAAAAACTGAAATATCACATGCTCCTAAGTATTCAGACCCTTTGCTGTGACACTCATATATTTAACTCAGGTGCTGTCCATTTCTTCTGATCATCCTTGAGATGGTTCTACACCTTCATTTGAGTCCAGCTGTGTTTGATTATACTGATTGGACTTGATTAGGAAAGCCACACACCTGTCTATATAAGACCTTACAGCTCACAGTGCATGTCAGAGCAAATGAGAATCATGAGGTCAAAGGAACTGCCTGAAGAGTTTAGAGACAGAATTGTGGCAAGGCACAGATCTGGCCAAGGTTACAAAAATATTTCTGCTGCCCTTAAGGTTCCTAAGAGCACAGTGGCCTCCATAATCCTTAAATGGAAGACGTTTGGGATGACCAGAACCCTTCCTAGAGCTGGCCGTCCGGCCAAACTGAGCTATTGGGGGAGAAGAGCCTTGGTGAGAGAGGTAAAGAAGAACCCAAAGATCACTGTGGCTGAGCTCCAGAGATGCAGTTGGGAGAAAGTTGTAGAAAGTCAACCATCTCTGCAGCCCTCCACCAGTCGGGGCTTTATGGCAGAGTGGCCCGACGGAAGCCTCTCCTCAGTGCAAGACACATGAAAGCCAGCATGTAGTTTGATAAAAAAACACCTGAAGGACTCCAAGATGGTGGGAAATAAGATTCTCTGGTCTAAGCGGTATGTGTGGAGAAAACCAGCCACTGCTTATCACCTGTCCAATACAGTCCCAACAGTGAAGCATGGTGGTGGCAGCATCATACTGTGGGGGTGCCATAGTGTCGCAGTCCTGATAAAAATCGCTGATCGCCGCCATTACTAATAAAACAAAAATTATTAATAAAAATGCCATAAAACGATCCCCTATTTAGTAGACGCTATAACTTTTGCACAAACTGATCAATATACGCTTATTGCAAATTTTTTTTTCTAAAAATATGTAGAAGAATACATATCGGCCCAAACTGAGGAAAAAAATATGTTTTTTTATATATTTTTGGGGGATATTTATTATAGCAAAAAGTAAAAAATATTGCGTTTTTTTTAAAATAGTCGCTCTTTTTTTGTTTATAGCGCAAAAAATAAAAACCGCAGAGGTGATAAAATACCACCAAAAGAAAGCTCTATTTGTGGGGAAAAAAGGACGTCAATTTTGTTTGGGTGCAACGTCGCACGACCGCGCAATTGTCAGTTAAAGCGACACGTGCCGAATTGCAAAAAGTGCTCTGGTTAGGGTGTAAAATCTTCCGGGGTTTAAGCGGTTAAACTCCCTTCCGTAAAAAATGTTTTATCCCTATTGTGGGGTCACCAGTCCGGTATTTATAAATTGAAATCATATCCCCTCTCAAGCGTCTCTTCTCCAGAAAGAATAAGTTCAGAGCTCGCAACCTTTCCTCATAACTAAGATCCTCCAGACCCTTTATTAGCTTTGTTGCCCTTCTTTGTACTCGCTCCATTTCCAGTACATCCTTCCTGAGGACTGGTGCCCAGAACTGGACAGCATACTCCAGGTGCGGCCGGACCAGAGTCTTGTAGAGCGGGAGAATTATTGTTTTATCTCTGCAGTTGATCCCCTTTTTAATGCATGCCAATATTCTGTTTGCTTTATTAGCAGCAGCTTGGCATTGCATGCCATTGCTGAGCCTATCATCCACTAGGACCCCCAAGTCCTTTTCCATCCTAGATTCCCCCAGAGGTTCTCCCCCCAGTGTATAGATTGCATTCAGATTTTTGCCACCCAAATGCATTATTTTACATTTTTCTACATTTTTCTACATTGAACCTGATTTGCCATGTAGTTGCCCACCCCATTACTTAAACCTCTGATGACAAAGTATCGAGCAAGCTGATATGTACAAACAGAAAGTGGAAACAGTATCAATTGTTATTTAGACAATTGTAACAAACTTCAGAGAACTAGGATAATTCATAAAGAGGAGAAACAACAAAGGCAAAATTTGCCTTAGTTGCATAGTGATGATAAATAATGTGAATAAATGTCACAGTTCAAGATGGTAAGTATTTCTTCCACAGAGACTGAAAGTGATACCAAAGTCTCATTTTTTCTTCTATAAAATTAACAAACATGTTATACTTACCTTCCCTGTGTAATGGATTTGCACAAAGCAGCCCGGATCCTCCTCTTCTCAGGTCCCTGGCTGGAGCTCCTGGCCCCCCTCTCCCAGCTGTTGGGTGCCCCCACAGTAAGCAGCTTGGGGGCACCCGACCCGAGATGCAGATCCGTGTATCCATTCAGACAGGGAGCTGCACCTAGGCCTCTCCCCTCTCTGTCCCCATTGGCTGAGTTTGAGTAACAGCAGCGGGATCCAACGGCGCTGCTGCTGTGTCTCAGCTAATCAGGAGAGAGATTCCCGGATGACCGAGGCATTTGTGGACATCACTGGATTGAGATGGGGCTCAGGTATTATGAGAGCTACTGCACACAGAAGGATTTTTATCTTAATGCATAGTATGCATCAGGGGCGTTGCTGGGGGGTGGCTTTTGGGGCTATAGCCCCGAATCTGAGGCCAATAGCCCCGAGTCTCTGCAGGGGTCCCCAAGGGGAGGGGAGGCTCTCTGGGGACCCTTATGTAAGTGTGGGGCTCTCTGGGGACCCTGATGTAAGGGAGAAGCTCTCTGGGGACCCTGATTTTAAGGCCTAGGCTCTCTAGGGACCCAGATTTAAGGGGGAGGCTCTCTGGGGACCCTAATGTAAGGGGGCCTTTCTGGGAAACCTGATGTAAGTGGGGGGCCCTCTGGGTACCCTGATGGAAGGGGGAGGATTCTGATGTAAGGAGGAGGCTCTCTGGGGACCCTGATGTAAGGTGATGTAAGGGGGGGGGCTCTCTGGGGACTCTGATGTAAGGAGGAGGCTCTCTGGGGACCCTGATGTAAGCGGGGGGCTCTCTTGGGATATATATACACCCACGCGTATATTACTGTATATACATGTGTATGCCCGCCCAAGCGTATGACTTTCTTTACTACGCTGCTATGGGCTCTAGCCCCAGATCTTTTGTAGACCTAGCAACGTCCCTGGTATGCATTAAGATAAAAAGAGAACCTTCTGCCTTTCCAACAACTTTAAAGTGGTTGTAATGGTTCATAATTACCCAGTGAAGTGACTGGCCTCAGGTGATACACAGAAATGGAAAAACCCTCCTACATAAATTGTTCCTGTTTATCTGCATCCATCTCTCCTCTACATACCTCTAAAGTCCAAAATGTATAAAGCTTGTGTGAGCTGTCAGAAAAAAAAGAGGTGTGGCGTTAAATTTACATTCTGCAGAGCTCAGTGAGGAGATCTCTAAGAGCTGATTGGAGGAAAGGGACTCACACCCCTTCCCACAGCACACAGGAGCAGAGCTGAGGCTGTCAATCACAGGCTGTGTGCTGGAGCCCCCTCCCCTTTCACCTTTTTTCTCCTGGTGTCAGGAAAACTTATCAAAAGTGATTCATGCTGATAGCAGAGGAAAGAAGCAGCAGACAGAAATGACACTTAGTGCTCTGGATTGAGACAAGTACATACTATAGAGCAGGGGTCTCCAAACTTTTTAAACAAAAAGCCAGTTTATTGTCCTTCAAACTTTGGGGGGGGGGGGTCGGACTGTGGTCAGTGGGAGTGGAAATTTTCCTGGCATCGGTGGGAGTAAACATCACCATATTTGGTATTAGGGGGAAGAATAGTGACCCGTCGTTAGTATCATTGGGAGAAATGGCACCCGATTGGTGAAGTCAGCTGGAAGAATAGTGTCTCATATCAATGGGAGGAATAGGGCCTCAAGGGCCAGATAAAGGCAAGCAAAGGGCCGCATTTTTTAGATCATTGCATTAGAGGGATATGTCCATATCCAATGGAGGCTCTTTACCACGTAATCAGCCATGTCCAATCACGGCTGATCACGATGTAAACAGTTGATCGGCCGTTGATCTGCTTTTCCTCACTCGCATCTGACAGACGAGAGTAGAGGAGAGCCGATTGGTGGCTCTCCTGACAGGGGGGTCTGTGCTGATTGTTTATCAGAGCAGCCCCCCGATGCCCACACTGGACCACCAGGGAAGCCCCCAGCATGTGGATGGCCAGGTATGTACCCCATGGCCATCCACATATAAAAAAAAATGCCCAATACATGCCAATCAGTGCCCACAAATGGGCACTGACTGGCTCCGTTACAGAAATAAAAAATAGGTGATGCCCAGCAATGCCACCCACCAGTGTAATCAGTGCCACCCATCAGTGTCCCTCAGTGCCCACCTATCAGTGACCATCAGTGCCCATCCGTGCCACCTATCACTGCCACCCATAAGTACCCATCAGTGCCGCCTATGAGTGCCCATCAGTGCCGCATACCAGTGCCACCTATCAGTGCCCATCAGTGCTGCCTATCAGTGCCCATCAGTGTCGCCTATCAGAGCCCATCATCAGTGCCCATCAGTGCCACCTCATCAGTGCCACTTTATTGGTGCCCATCGGTACCGCCTTATCAGTGCCCGTCAGTGCAGCCATATCAGTGCCCTTCCGGTGCACTTCAACCTCCGGCCACACCCTACGCGTTACGTCATCACGGGGTCCCCTGATGAAGTCACGTGATGACGTAACGCGTAGGGAGTGGCCAGAGGTTGAAGTGCACCGGAAGTGACGTGAGAGTGGCGTTCAGACGCCTTGTTTGCTGATACATGATTATTTTTAACATTGCAGTGTAAGAGTCCAGCTTTAGTATTAAAATAAACCTTATATGCTTTAACTTACTACACTATTGGCGCTCTCTTTGTCTCCCACCTTTTTGCCTTTCACCCTCATCTTCCCCTCCCCCCCCCTTCCCTCCTCGAGCGGAGGTGATGAGGTCGGATGAGGATTCTGATGGGAAGTCTAGCTTAAGTGGAACGGAGGACCCCCTGGTGGTCAAGGTTGGAACAACGGAACTGATCCCCTTTATTGCATGCTGATTTATCACGTTGTGAAGGTGGTTGTACTTAGAGTGGAACAGAGGACCCCCTGGTGGTCAAGGTTGGAACAACGGAGCTGATTCCCTTTATTGCATGCTGATTTATCACGTTGTGAAGGTGGTTGTACTTAGAGTGGAACGGAGGACCCCCTGGTGGTCAAGGTTGGAACAACGGAACTGATTCCCTCTACTACATGCTGATTTATCACGCTGTGAAGGTCAGGGCTCTGTGAGCTCATTCTTTGGATATATACCTCTCCCTGCCCACTGCTTTTTACTGGAACTATTTATATATACATGATTCCTTCTTTTAGACATTTTTTTTTGAAGAATACATTTTTTGATTTTTTGTAGATCTTATTAAGAGACTATTATTACTCTCTTTGTCATGCCCTGGGATTGATCTATTTATGTTTCACATTTGCATGGTTTTTGATTATGAATTAAGAAACATTTTAGGTTTACTCATTTATTATTCTTATAGACACTATAGAGTCACTTATTTGATTTAGTGGTTATTTATTTAATATTTTTTTATTATATATCTTATTTTTTTGCTGTAGCGCGGGATCACTTTATGGTTGTTATTTATTGAGAGTGGACTGTGATACACTTTAGGTTCCGCTGCAGACAGCTGTTGTTGTTATATTAGACTGCACTTTTATGCACTACATGCACTTTATTTATTAATTATTCACTGTATATTTACCATTTGCTTTTAGTAATTGGCATACAGCACATTTTAGTAGCGCGAAGGCTCTTTTCACATTATCACCATGTACATTACATACAGTTGCAGGGCGGATTTGGCATGGCCCTATTCACTTGAGTGGGTTGCATTTGGCGGTGGTACCGACCGCTAAATACAACATGGGGTATCATTGTTTCTGTGACTTTGAAGTAAAGTTTCATGCAGTGGCATGTGTGCCACCCCATACAGCTGCTCTTGTAGCTTAGGGTGGCCAGCCGGGGTGTGTAAAGCCACAGCTCAAGCAGGGCTGCAAGTGTGAATGAGGCCCTACAAATACAAATACAAATACGGATCTGAATTTAACCACTTCAGCTCCAGAAGATTTACCCTCCTTCATGACCAGGCCATTTTTTTTTTTTTTTTCGATACGGCACTGCGTTACTTTAGCTGACAATTGCGCGGTCGCGCGGCGTTGTACTCAAATAAAATGTATGTCCCTTTTTTTTTCCCCCCACAAATTGAGATTTCTTTTGGGGGTATTCGATCACCTCTGCGGTGTTTAATTTTTTTTTTTGCGCTTTAAACAAAAAAAGAGCGACAATTTGAAAACAAAAACAATATTTTCTACTTTCTGCTATAAAACATTTCCAATAAAAAAAAAAAAAAAAAATGGAAAAAAAATCTAATTTCTTCATCAAATTAGACCAATATGTATTCTGCTACATATTTTTTGGTAAAGAAAATCCCAATAAGCGTATATTGATTTGTTTGCGCAAAAGTTATAGAATCTACAAACCACGGGAAAGATTTATGGAATTTTTATTTATTTATTTATTTATTTTTTACTAGTAATGGTGGCGATCAGCGCCTTAAAGCCGGACTGCGATATTCTGGCGGGACAAATCGGACACTAATGCTGCGTACACACCACCGGACTGGCCCAACGGACCGAGTCCGGCGGACAATCCGACCGTGTGTGGGCTCCATCGGACCTGCAGCGGACTTTTTCGGTCGAAAATCTGACGGACTTTAGATTTGGAACATGTTTCAAATCTTTCCGACGGACTCGAGTCCGGTCGAAAAATCCGCTCGTCTGTACGCTAGTCCAACGGACGAAAACCGACGCTAGGGCAGCTATTGGCTACTGGCTATCAACTTCCTTATTTTAGTCCGGTCGTACGTCATCACGTACGAATCCGTCGGACTTTGATGTGATCGTGTGTAGGCAAGTGCGTTTGTTCGGAAAGTCTGTCAGAAGTCCGCCGAAAGTCCGTCGGATAGACCGTCGGACCAGTCCGGTCGAAAAGTCCACTCGTGTGTACGCGGCATAAGTGACACTTTTTGGGGACCAGTCACACTAATACAGTGATCAGTGCTAGAAATATGCACTGTCACTGTACTAATGACACTGGCTGGGAAGGGAATAACATCTAGGGCAATCAAAGGGTAAAATGTGCGCCTAAAATGTGCTTACTCACTGTGGGGGAGGTGCTGCTTGTACTGTGGGAAGGTGCTTTGCAGAAACACAGGATCACAACCTTCCAATGGCGTTGTTTCATAGTTTGTTATAAAATTTTAAAAATGGGTAATTTTTCTCCTTCATTGATATTTGCTGATGAGGCTGCACTCATGGGCACTGACGGTCTGCACTGATAGGCACAGATAAGGCAACACTGATGGGCACTGATAAGACGGCACTGATAGGCCCTGATGGGTGGCACTGATGGGTGGCACTGATGGGCACTGATAGGTGGCACTGATGGGCACTGGTAGGTGGTATTGATAAGCAGCACTGGTGATGAGGCACTGATTGGTGAGATTTATAGGTGGCACTGTGGGCACTGATGGGTGGTACTGTGGACACTGGTAGCTGGCACTGGTGGGCACTGGTAGGCCGCATTTTGGGGAACTGGTAGGTGGCACAGGTGGGCACAGAAGCAGAGGCTCTCCTGTCACAGCCATCGGTGATCGGCTTTTTTTTTTTCCTCACCAGCGTGAGGAGAAAAAATGGCCGTTTACCGGCTCTGTTTACATCATATGATCAGCTGTCATTGGCTGACAGCTGATCACATGGTAAGGGATCAGGATCGACCCCTTACTCTGATCTGTGACCAGCTGAGTCTCATAGACTCGTTGATCACAGAGCGCGCCGCGCGCCCTGCAGGGGGCATGTAGGCCGCTCCAGCATGGGAGGACGTCTATGGAGGCCCTTCTGGCAAAGTAGGTCCGCGCTGTAGCCGTCTTTCGGCTATAGCGCGGACGGGAAGAGGTTAAAAATCTCCATAGGCGATGTTTAAAAAATTCTACAGGTTGCATGTTTTGAGTTGCAGAGGAGGTCTAGGGCTAGAATTATTACTCTCACTCTAACAATCGCGGCGATACCTCACATGTGTGGTTTGAACACCGTTTTCATATGCGGCCGCTGATCACATATGCGTTTGCTTCTGCACGCGAGCTCGGACGGGACGGGGCACGTTTAAAAAAATCTTTATTTGTTTTCTTATTTATTTTACCTTTAATTTTTTTTATTTTTACACTGTTCTTTTAAAAAAAAAATTGTGTCACTTTTATTCCTATTACAAGGAATGTAAAAATCCCTTTTAATAGAAAAAGAGAATGACAGGTCCTCTTAACTATGAGATCTGGAGTCAAAAAGACCTCAGATCTCATATTTACACTAAAATGCAGAAAAAAAAAAAGTTGTTCAAAAAAACAAAAACGTTGCTTTAAGAGCTATGGGCAGAAGTGAGGTATTTTTTTGTATTTTGATGTAACTGTCAAAAACAATCATTGATTGGAATCTGCTGGAAAATAAAATGAACGTTCTGAAAACCAAAAATTTGGGAATTCAATTTTACTGATGTATAGCAAGTCTTAATATATAGGACCATATTCATATTTATTATATTAATTATAGGACCACAGGGAAGGCTGAACGCTGAAGAATTGACGCTTTTGAACTATGGTGTTGGAGAAGACTCGTGAAAGTCCCTTGGATGGCAAGAAGATCAAACTGGTCAATCTTGAAGAAGATCAACCCAGAATATTTACTGGAAGGACAGATCTTGAAGCTGAAACTCGAATACTTTGGCCACCTAATGTGAGGGGAGGACTCATTGGAAAAGACCTTGATGCTGGGAAACATGGAAGGAAAAAGGAGAAGAGGACAACAGAACACAAGATGGATAGATGGCATCATCGAAACAACAAACATGAAGTTAAGCAAGCCCTGGGAGGCAGTGGAGGACAGAAAAGCCTGGTGTGTTATGGTCCATGAGGTCACGAGGAGTCGGACACGACTAAACGACTGAACAACAACAAGGAAGTCTTATGGGGCGTACACACGGTCTGACTTTTCGACCGGACTGGTCTGACGGACGCCGACGGACAAAATCCGGCGGACAATCCAATCGTGTGTGGGCTTCACCGGACCTTCAGCGGACTTTTCCAGTCGCAAATCTGACGGACTTTAGAGTTGGACATGCTTCAAATCTTTACGTCGTAACTCCGCCGGACCCAGAAATCCGCTCGTCTGTATGCTAGTCCAACGGACAAAAAACGACGCTAGGGCAGCTATTGGCTACTGGATATAAACTTCCTTATTTTAGTCCGGTGTACGTCATCACGTACGAATCCGTCGGACTTTGGTGTGATCGTGTGTAGGCAAGTCCGTTCGTTAGAAAGTCCGTCGGAAGTCCGTCAAAAGTCCGCCGAAAGTCCGCTGGAAAGTTTGTCAGACCAGTCCGGTCGAAAAGTCCGCCCGTGTGTACGCGGCATAAGGCCTGGTTCACACCTACGCATTTTTAGTGCAATTTTCAGTTTTGTCGAAACGCGCTACAGTCCATTTAACCACTTAATACAGGACACTTTCACCCCCTTCCTGCCCAGGCCAAATTTTCAGCTTTCAGCGCTGTCGCACTTTGAATGATAATTGCGCGGTCATGCAACCCGGGTACCCTTATAACATTTTTATCATTTTTTGCACACAAAAAAAAGCTTTCTTTCAGTTGTATTTAATCACTGCTGGTTTTTCTATTTTTTTTTTTTGCAAAATAAAATAAAAAAGATCAAATATTTTTAAAAAAACAAACGCTTTTTTTTTTTCTCTTATAAAATTTTGTAAATAGATCATTCTTCTTTGTAAATTTAGGACAACATTTTTCATTCTTTGGTGAAAATAACCCAAATCAATGTTCATTATTTAGCCTGTAGGAAAGTTATAGAGTCCACAAACTATGATATATATATCTGAAAATCAATCCATCCTGATGTACTGACAGACTCTCATTTCTTGAGGCCTGAAAATACCAGAACAGTACAAATACCCCCCAAATGACCTCTTTTTTTGGAAAGCAGATAGTCCAATGTATTTAGTAAGAGGCATGGCAAGTTAGTTGAAGTTGTAATTATTTGCCACAATTTTTTGGAAAATTAAGAAATTTAATTGTTCTGGGGTTTTTTTGCACATTTTTTTGTGCTGAAAATGCCCCCCTCGGCTTATACTTGAGTCAAGCACTTTTCTGCAGCAGAGAATGACATTTTCTAAAACCAAATTTGGGCCCCCGTATCTCGGGGCCACTTGGTGCTAGGAACCCTAAATTTGGTATACAAACCCAGTGGAACTAGCACTACAACATATCCAAAGCTGGGGTTCCTACCACCAAGTGGCCCAGAGATACGGGGGCCCCAAATCAGTTCAGAAAATGTCATTCTCTGCTGCAGAAAAGTGTTTGACATTATCCGAACCGACTTTGGGGTCCCGTATCTCGGGGCCACTTGGTGCTAGGAACCCCAGCTTGGATATGTTGTAGTGCTAGATCAACTGGATATGCACGTCAAATTTGGGGTTCCTAGCACCTAGTGGCCCCAAGATACGGGGCCCCAAAATCCGTCAACTGTGTCCATCTGCAGCAATGTCATTTCGGGACCCTTTGGGTTCAGAGACCCCAAATTTTGGCTGCAGCTAGGGGGCATCTAGGAACCCTTAACTACAGAGTTTGAAGTTCAGGGGACCTATGGCTGCAAATGGGCACAGTGAGGGTGCAAATGGGCACAGTGAGGCTGTAAATGGGCATCGTTGACCCTCTTTTCCACTTACAGTAGCTGCGCATTTCTCACCCTCGTCTTATACTCAAGTCAATAAGTTTTCCCAGTTTTTTGGGGTAAAATTAGGTGCCTTGGCTTATATTCGGGTCGGCTTATACTCGAGTATATACGGTAATCATTGTTTCAGTTTTTTTTATTACATTTTTCTTTTTTTTTTTTACAATTTTTTTTTTTTTTACATACAGTACCCAGAGCAAAGCGGTGTTATAACAGTAATGCCGCGTACACACGATCGGATTTTCCAACAACAAATGTTTGATGGGAGCTTGTTGTCGGAAATTCTGACTGTGTGTAGGCTCCATCGGACATTTTGTTGTCGGACTGTCCGACAACAAAAATTTGAAAGCTGGTTCTCAAATTTTCCGACAACAAAATCCATTGTCGGAAATTCCGATCGTGTGTACACAATTCCGACGCACAAAATTCCACGCATGCTCAGAATCAAGCAGAAGGAGCCGCACTGGCTATTGAACTTCATTTTCCTCGGCTCGTCGCACGTGTTGTACGTCACCGCGCCGATCGGAATTTCCGACAACATTTGTGCGACTGTGTGTATGCAAGACAAGTTTGAGCCAACATCCATCGTAAAAAAATCCCAGGATTTTGTTATTGGAATGTCTGATCGCGTGTAAGCGGCATAACACTAACCTATCTAGGGAGGTGATCTGGATTTTTTTTTTTTTTACACACTATGATTGCTTATAATTGTAAATTTTACAGTTATAAGCAACCATTTTTTTCTAAATGAAAACTACACATTCGGTGTTTGCTATTGTGATTAGCTGTGATTGGCCGCATCTGTGTTTAAATTCTGTTCATTCATTCAAAAAGACTAAACAAATGAATAAGTACAGTTATATTCATTACATATTTACATAACACTTTACATTTAACATTTAACATAATACATTCCTGCGATATAATAACTGAAAAAGAGAGATGCCAGGCTACGTTTATGCTTTTTCTTTTTCTTATACAGTGGAACCTCGGATTACGAGCATAATCCATTCCAGGAGTAAGCTCGTAATCCAATGTACTCGCATATCAAAGCAAGTTTTCCCATTGAAGTCAATGGAAACGAAAATAATTTGTTCCGCATTGATTTCAATGGGATACAATACCGCATGCGGCCAGAGGCGGGGAGGGCGCCGGAGAGCCTCGGAAAGGGCTGAAAAGGCCCGAGGGACACTTCGGCTAACCTCGCCAAACCTTGGAAAGACTTCCTACCTGAGATTTGCCAAGGTCAGCCGCGCTGCGCTCGGGCCTTTCCATGCATTTCCGAACGTGACATTCGGCTCTGCTTGGCTCCGCAGATCGAGTTATGATTCTTAAAGATACAGTGCTCGTATTGCGAAACGCTCATTAACCGCGATACTCGCAATCCGAGGTTCCACTGTACTCTAGGTTTTTACCCTCCTGCCTTCCAACTTTTACCATTTATGCCAGCATTATGCTCTGAGAGGGAGAGAGTGAGACCCCAAAAGAATAAGAAGGAAGGGAAAAAAAAAATCACCCCGTGTTAATATCTTACCCAAGTATTCCAATACTTTAATCAACTAATAACTCAACAGTGTTATTAACGTGACATTCTATCATTTATAATATCTTCCCCTCAATCCCTCCTTACCTGATGCCTCAGTCTCATTAACCCTAATTTAATAAAAAACAAAAAAACAAAAAAAAAAAGCCCAGTGTTAATATCTTACCCAATTATTCCAATACTTTAATCAATTAGTAACCCAATAGTGTTATTAACGTGAAATTCTATAGTGTATAATATCTTCCCCTCCATCCCTCCCCCCGATGCCTCAGTCCCATTACATACCACCCAACTTTTTGAGATGGGAATGAGGGACACCTAGCAGCAAAAGTATACAGGCATAGGACACACCCCTTGCCACGCCCCCTTAAAAGAGAATTGTACAAAAAAAACAAGATTGCTTAAACCCACAAGTGCTTTTTTTTTTTTTTTTTTTACCACTACTATTCCTTTATATTGGCTTCTGCAATTTACAAATGCAGCAATTTAGAAATCAGATGAAAGGTTTAGCGCTGGAAAACACTTTTTGATAGATAAAAAGTGCATTTTATATACATCTATATGGATCAGACCAAAATGAGGGAGAAATGAGGAGAAATGAGGGACAGAGAGACATTGTTCCAAATCAGGGACAGTTGGGAGATATGCCATTAAACCTAATTTAATATAGGAATAAAAAAAAAATTAAAAAAAGAAAAGGTGGGGGGGGAGAAGGGAGGGGAAAGGGGGGGGGGGTCAATATCTCAGATGATTACAGTATGTTTCTGTTTGTTTAAACTCCAACCATCCTCCATATTTCAATAAATGTTTGTCTACAATCATTTTGTGAGGCTATTAACTCTTCCATCAGTCTAATTTTATCTACCTCTCTAAACCATTCCTTTAGTAACAGAGTTTTTTTTTTTTTTGTTTCCATTGTCTTGGTATTAAAACTTTCGCTGCATTTAAAAAGTATAGTACAACCGTTGCTCTATATCTCTTTCTCGACTCCCCCCGTAGCATGGAATGGCCGCATCTAATCACATGGTACAGATGGGCTGTGATTGGCCCTGCCTGCACCATGTGATGGTCACTGAGCTCAGATCACAATAGTACACAATGCAAGGCATGAATCAAAGCATTTAATGGTGTACAACTGTCATGTGATCTGCTGTGATTGGCCACAGTTAATCATGGGGTGCAGATGATGATGATGATTGGCCCTGTCTGTACCATGTGATGACTGTGACCAATAACAGAGCACAGATCACAATCATATGTGTGCATAGCCTATCGCATTAAGGTGTGCACCCCAAAGCTCAAACACATATGCGTGTGTGTGTATATACTGACGTGTAAGTAGAGCAGAGATTGGTGTCATTGGTGTCAATTTTTACAATTTTATTTTTTTTGTATTTTTTTGTATTATTTTACAATTTTTTTAGGAGGCTTTGGTGAAATATTAGCGGTCTAAACAGGGGGTGATTAGGGTATGCCCAGGCACACCTGGCACACCCTGTGCGCACGCCTATGATCACAATAATACACAATGAAGGGCATGAATCAAAGCATTTCATTGTGTACAACTGTGATGTGATCTGCTGTGATTGGCCACAGCAGTCACATGGTACTGGCCCGTGTCTGGTAGACACGGCGGGTGGCAGATCGCGCCAGAGCTCGCCCAGATCTTCGGAAGGACATTATATAATGTCCTCCCAGAACAACAGTGCTCCCGCCCAGACGTCATTTTACAGTAGGCTGGGCGGGAAGAGGTTAACACGCTTTTCCAACCGTGCGTTTTTTGGAAACGGACGGGGACCTTTTTTTCCCCAGGCCTTGAGAAGAGACTCACCAGTCACGATCCCTTCCCCCTCCCATTCTAAGGAATGTGAGCAATAATCATAAATCTGAGTTGAGACACAGAGTGGGAGTGTTAAAAAAAAATGTATAAAAACTGGTAATCTGGTTAAATTATCTCTGAGAGCATTTATGGCATGTGGTTCTGTCTGTCTCTGGCTTCCTGGGTACTTTCCCTTAACATTATGCAGTCTACATGGACACTTTAAAATATATACTACATAGGGGATTGACAGGTGTAAAAAAAAACATTTTTCGCGGGCAATGGCTGGTGTTAATAAATGAAATAGTTCAACTCACCATAAATCAGAATCAGTGGGAGCCCTGAGCGTGTCACCTGCCACCTGATGCAGCTTGTGACTTGCCACGCTGCCTGCCACCAGATGCAGAATCACACTTACTATAGGGCGTGAGCCAGGGGGCAAGCAGTTAAAGTGGTTGTAAACCACTTTTAACTACAGGCAAGCCTATAATTAGCAGGAGTGACGTCATCGCGGCTCCGGCCAGTCACAGCCGGAGCCGCGATACCCGGAAGTAACCCCCCCGGAAGCGAGGACCGCTGCGGGGGCTTTGATTTCAGGTAAGTAATTCATAATGAGCTAGTATGCTATGCAGGTTTTTTTTTCGGGGGGGGGGGGATTTTTCTTTTAGGGTTTACAACCACTTTAAATGAGGTGATCATAACGGTCAAAGCCAGTAATGGGAGTAAACAGTTTTATTTGCGCACAGATTAGAACATAGACATGAATAACAGCCCATTGAAACAACATAGTGCAAATTGTAAATAGCCATACACATGGTAATATGGAATGGTAGTAATACAAAAAATGCATATACAGCTGTATACTCGACGCGTTTCGCGGGCTCAGCTCGCTTCTTCAGGAGTTGATGTCTGCTTGTGCACAATGTCTAAAAGATAAATGTCAATGAGTTAAGACATACAGAATTGGCTGTGGTCAGACAAAAGACAGGGGGCCTGGAGGGGCATCCCATACTTACATCGGGAGTTTGAATCCGAGGGCTAATCCCCACATGGCAGCAGCGAAGGGCATTCCAACCGGGAGCTGAAGGAGCATTACCCGGAACACCCTGACAGAGGCCAGGCAGAGGGCAAACATGGCAGAAAAGGGAGTGGAAAGAGGGTGTCCCTGGAGGTCCCCCATTGGCCATATGCAACATGACAACTGTAGCAAAAATGTTGAGTATACTGAACAGGGCAGTCTTTAAGGAAGGACAAAAGGGGCAGCTGCCCTGGGCCCTGTCATTGTTGTGGGGCCCAAAGCAGCTGCCTCATACTTGTCAACTATCCCAGTTTAAATTCCCTTGTCACTTAAAGTTTTAGTCCCTTGCTGTGTCCTGATATCTCAGTGTGAAATGCTACTACTAATGCTGCCCAGCTCTGCCCTATTGTTGTGTACAGATGGCTCACCTGCAGACCCTGTGTTTACATGTAAATAACCGGCATTCATATGTAAATAGCAGCACCCGGCGGCATAGATATGTAAATAAAGGCGACATTCATATTTATATCTTGCCCCCTGCAGTGAGGAAATGATGTGCTGTAACCTCTAGCAACCAATCAGTGAGCAGTATTACTGTATAGTAATCTCTAGCAACCAATCAACAAGCAGAAATCATGTGCTGTAACATCTAGAAACTAATCAGTGAGCCGTAATGTGTGCTGTAACCTCTAGCAACCAGTCAGTAAGCAGTAATGATATACTGTGACCTCTGGCAACCAATCGCAATCGCTGCCTGATCTGATACAGTAAACTGATTTTAAGTCTAGCTGCTATTTATTGTATGTCTCAGAGCAGGTGGAGAGCGAAATTGTATTGGGGGGGGGCCCAATCGATATTAAAGATGGCCCTGATACTGATTCAATTAAACGCTACTGAAAGGTTAACTAGGAGTCAAATTATATGACAGTATCCATGTGGTGTACTAAGTTGGCCACGATATGGACAGGGATGCGCAGGGGAAAGAAAAGCGAGAAAAAAGGGGTAGTGTAGAACAGAGTGTGAGAGAATGATCAAAAATAGTGATAGTTGTAAGGGTCAAAATATAAAAAAAACAATACAAGTGATGCAGGGAATGTGGGTGTCTGGCCTACAGACTATGTGTGCGTCAGTGGAGAATATAGGAATCTTGCCATCAGTGACCAATATAATGTCAGGGCTGGGCTCAGCCTTTCCTTCTCAGAGCTGTCCGCTCAGCGGTCGGCTAATTGCCAGCTCCTATCTCTCCACAGTTACTCAGCTGTTGATGATATCCTGCTCATCAGTCCTGCCTACTTAAGCCGCCCAGCGCAAAGGCTCTCTGCCTTTGCCTTGGTCAACATCACAGAGCCTATCTCCTGCGTTCCTGTTTAAAGACTTGCTTTTCTAACATCTATTCTGGCTCCAGATCCTGCTTGCTGTTCCACTACATTGATCCCTGACTTCTGGCTTGGCTGACTATCCGTCCCGGTTACTGAACTCTGGCTATGTTTTGACTATGTTTGTTCTTTTTACTTTTATTATTAAAGTGTGATTTAACTGTACTACTGTGTCACGTACCTGGTGGAGATCAAACTGGGGAGGTGGCTTCTCTTGTGCCTCCTGTCCGACCCCCCTGGTAGTGATGACAGGGAGTGAAGGACACAGAGTGGCACGAGGGCCGATGTAGCTGTTGGCACTAGCTGGGCCTTGGCAGGAACCAGGTGGCTGTAGAGCGCTGGGCAGGCTCTGAGAACTGGAGCTCCGAATCGCTGGGTCAGCAGATGGAGGCGTAGCTGGGACGAAAGCCAGGAGGTCATCAACAGCCGGACAGAGCAGGTACCGAGACAGGAGGCAGAGACGGGATACAAGCCGGGCTCGGTACACAGACGGGCAGCAAGGTACAGGAACATCGGGCAGGAGCGGAGTCAAACACGAGCCGGGATCAGGTAGGCAGGCGGAAGTCAAGGAGAAGGTTCAGGTATAGCCGGGTAAAAAAACACAGGTAACTGGAACGAATCAGGAAAGCAGGCACTAGCTGAAAGACCACTCAGCAAAGTTCATGTGTCAGTGCTCGGTTTAAATAGGCTACTTGGCGCCCAAACGTGCACGTGTGCGCACGTGCCTGTGCATGCCCGCGCATGCGCCCACACTTGCGCGCAGGTGCACGTCTATTAGCCGGACTTCTCTTACATACTGTCTCAGTCTGATTTCATGGTTTCTGACATATAATAAATGAAGTGGTGCTTACCGAGGTGATGTGACCTCACGAGTGAAAGGTGAGGAGCCAAATAAAAAGGAAAGAGAACTTTAGTACAATCACCTGATCAGACTCGGTGTAACGAGCTCCAGTCTCATGTTCCCTTTATATATAAAGGCGTTTGTGTGCTGCGGAAAAGATTTTGACGTAAAGATAAAAATAAAACAAAGCGCTCCGGATAGAGCAGATAAAAAAACATCTTCTAATCAATGAATTATTGATAAATTGCACTTACAAGGCATTCGATTTGATGAGAGCGTAGAAATGGCTTACATGCTCTGATCAAGTCATTCCTTTTATCTATATTTTCTTGATTAAAAAGGTGTTTAATCAATCCGCTGCTTTCTGTTTTGTGTTATATTTATATCTCGTTATATTCGCCTTTGGATATATACGGAGTTTAGCAAGTTTGATCAGATGGCCCCCGACACCAGTGCGACGCGTTTCATTTGAAGTTTGAAGTAACCTTTTAGCTTTGGTTTTCTGCTTTCGCTTTCCTGTCAATAAGAAATGACGATGATCACGTCTTATGATGTGTTGGAGCAATAAACGCCACGCTGAAACCTTATTACTTACCATTACAGTTCACATTCCTCTCTAGTGATTTGCTTTTCTTAACATTATTATACAGTATGTTATGGCAGAGCTTCTCAACTGGAGTGCTGCGACACCCTGGAGCGCTGCCGGGGGTCATCAGGGGTGCTGCACTTTGTCCTTTATTTTTGCACCGCATCATGTATTTCCATGGTGCAGACGGGTCACCCGCCAGCACCATGGAAATGGATGATGCTTATCCAGGGCGGGTGGTATTCAGGGTCTCTCCTGAATTTAGAAGTCTACACCTGCTCCCCCTCCTCTCCCCTCCACTGCACGATGTGAAGGACTGAGGACTCTGATGTGAAAGCTGAGGTGGCGGGGGTGGGGAAAGCTGAGGATTCTAGTGTGGAAGAGGGGAGACTGAGGATGTAGATAGGGGTAAATAAAAAGAGGACGCTGATGTAAAAGGGGGGGGGCTGTTTTTTAAAAAAGAGGGGTGCTGAGCACTGAGAAGTAGGGGGGTCAGGGGTGGGACTGAAGACTCTGATGTGGAAGGGAGGGACTGAAGGCTCTGATGTGGATGGGGGGGAGGGGCTGAGGCCTTTTATGTGAAAGGGAGGGAGGCTGAAGACTCAGATGTGAAAAAGAAAGGTACTGCAAACTCTGATGTGAAAGGGGGGGGGGCTGAGGACCCGGATGTGGCGGGGAGGGGGGGGGGACTAAGCACTCTGATGTGAAAGTTGTGGTGGGGGGGAAGCTGTGGATTTTAATGTGGAAGAGGAAAGACTGAGGACTTAGATGTGGTTGAGGAAGGGGGTGAGCAAAAAGAGGACTCTGGTGAGAAGGGGGCGTTGTTATGTGAAAAGGAGGGGACTGAGCACTAAGTTGTGAAGGGGGAGGGGGGCTGAAGACTCTGATGTAAAAGAGAAAGGTACCGCAAACTCTGATGTGGAGGGGGGGTTAGGACCCTGGAGGGGGGACTGAGGACTCTGATGTGGGGGGGGTGTTGAGGACCCTGGAGGGGGGGCTGAGGGCTCTGATGTGGAGGGGGGACTGAGGATTCTGATCTGGAAGGGGGGACTGAGGACTCATAGGTGGAAGGGGGGAGGGACTAAGGACTCTGATGTGAATGGGGGACACACAGGGCTGTTATGTGTAAAGGAGGGGGGGGGAACTGAGCACTAAGGTGTGATGGGGGGGTCTGAAGACTTTGATGTGAAAGAGAAAGGTACTGAAAACTCTGATGTGAAGTGGGATGGGGAGACTGAGGAATCTGACATGAAGGGGGTGGGGGGACTAAGGACTTAGATGTGGAAGAGGGAAGAAACTGAGGGCTTTGATGCAAATGGGGGGGGGGTGAGGGCTGTTTTTTTACAAAGAGGGGGTCTTAACACCGAGATGTGAAGGGAGAGGGGGGGCTGAAGACTCTGATGTGAAAGAGAAAGGTCCTGCAAACTCTGATGTGGAGGGGGGACTGAGGACTCTGATGTGGAGGGGGGACTGAGGACCCTGATGTGGAGGGGGGACTGAGGACTCTGATGTGGAGGGGGGACTGAGGACTCTGATGTGGAGGGGGGACTGAGGACTCTGATGTGGGAGGGGGGACTGAGGACTCTGATGTGGAGGGGAGGACTGAGGACTCTGATGTGGAGGGGGGACTGAGGACTCTGATGTGGAGGGGAGGACTGAGGACTCTGATGTGGAGGGGGGACTGAGGACTCTGATGTGGAGGGGGGGACTGAGGACTCTGATGTGGAGGGGAGGACTGAGTAGTCTGATGTGGAGGGGGGGACTGAGGACTCTGATGTGGAGGGGAGGACTGAGGACTCTGATGTGGAGGGGGGGACTGAGGACTCTGATGTGGATGGGGGGACTGAGGACTCTGATGTGGAGGGGGGGACTGAGGACTCTGATGTGGAGGGGGACTGAGGACTCTGATGTGGAGGGGAGGACTGAGTAGTCTGATATGGAGGGGGGACTGAGGACTCTGATGTGGAGGGGGGATTGAGGACTCTGATGTGGAGGGGGGGACTGAGGAGTCTGATGTGGAGGGGAGGACTGAGGAGTCTGATGTGGAGAGGGAACTGAGGACTCTGATGTGGAGGGGAGGACTGAGGACTCTGATGTGGAGGGGGGGACTGAGGACTCTGATGTGGAGGGGGGGCTGAGGACTCTGATGTGGAGGGGGGGACTGAGGAGTGTGATGTGGAGGGGGGACTGAGGACTCATAGGTGGAAGGGGGGGAGGAACTGAGGACTCTGATGTGAAGGGGGGGGGCTGAGGACTGTTATGTGAAAAGGAGGGGGGCTAAGTACTGAGATTTGAAGGGGGGGTTGAAGACTCTGATGTGTAAGAAAAAAGTACTGAGGATGTGAAGGAGGGTGGTGGGACTGAGGACTCCAATATAAAGAGGGGGGGGGACTATATACTGTATATATTGTTTTTTTTTTTCTCTTTTGCTGCCTATGGGCAGCAAAATGTAATAATGATAGAAAAAAATAAAATAAAATATTCTCTTTGTTACTTTGTCATGAAGCCAACGCGGGAAGAAGTCGGGAGACGGATCCCCTTGTAGAAGAACCCGTGTGCACCTGAAATATAAGTAGCGCACTTTCATATCTGTTAGATTGTAAGCTCTTGAGAGCAGGGCATTTTATTGTATTGGAATTGTATTGTCTCCCTTTATATTGTAAAGCTCTGCACAAACTGTTAGCTCTATATAAATCCTGTATAATAATTATATTTTAATTAATTATAATCACCCTAATAATAAAAAAAAAATTACATTTATAAAAAAATAAAATAAAAATCGATGTGCTGTCCACATGTTGGGGACCACAGTTCAGGTCCCCCTATAATTCCCACCACTGATGTACAGCAAAGCACCCTGAAATAGGCAATAGAGTGCAGAGCTCAGCTGCAGACTCCAGGATCTGAGTCTCGGCATTTGATTATTCTGGTCTAGATTCCTTCCTGTCAAATGCTCCTAACTTATTAACCCCTTCCTGACTCATGGGAACTCACACCTTCCATGGACTTTACTCAGCTGCCGGGAAACATTGTAAACTTGGAGTCTAATCACCGATATTAACCATAGAAATATATTCATTAATTAATGTACTAGATTTTTTTTTCTTCCTTTTTTTTTTTTTTTTTAAACTATTTTAATTGTATTTATTTTTTTGTATTTGTTTATTTATTTATAAATATCTTGTCTCGTGGAAAGCTAATCGTTTGTAATATTAACACATTTTTTTACTACAATTTTTTTTTTTTTTAAATTTACTTTAATTGTACCTTCATTTGTTATATTTATTTATAAATATCTTGTCTCATGGAAAGCTAGTCGCTTTCTAATATTAACACATCTTTTTGCTACAAATTATTTATTTTTTCTTATTTACTTTAATTTAAATTTAAAATTTTACTTTCATTTCATTGTCATATTTATTTATTGTCCCGCGCACAGCTGATCACTAATATTAACCACGTCAGCCCCGGAAGATTTTACCCCCTTCCTGACCAGAGCACTTTTTTTTGCGATTCGGCACTGCGTCGCTTTAAACTGACAATTGCGCGGTCGTGCGACGTTGCGCCCAAACAAAATTGACATTTTTTTTCCCCCCACAAATAGAGCTTTCTTTTGGTGGTATTTGATCACCTCTGCGGTTTTTATTTCTTGCGCTATAAACAAAAGAAGAGTGACAAGTTTGAAAAAAAAAACACAATATTTTTTTACTTTTTGCTATAATAAATATCCCAATTTAAAAAAAAAAACTTTTTTTTTCCCTCAGTTTAGGCCGATATGTATTCTTCTACATATTTTTGGTAAATAAAAAAAAAATAGCAATAAGCGTATATTGATTGGTTTGCGCAAAACTTATAGCGTCTACAAAATAGAGGATAGATTTATGGCATTTTTATTTTTATTTTTATTTATTTATTATTTATTATTATTATTATTTTTTTTTTTTACTAGCAATGGCAGCGATCTGCGATTTTTACCATGACTGTGACATTATGGCGGACAGATCGGACACTTTTGATTTTGGGACCATTCACATTTATACAGCGATCAGTGCTATACAAATGCACTAATTACTGTATAAATGTCACTGGCAGAGAAGGGGTTAACACTAGGGGGCGATCAAGGAGTTAAATGTGTTCCCTAAGGAGTGATTCTAACTTTAGGGGGAGGATATTCCCAAGGGGAGGAGACCGATCGGCGTTCCTCTGTACTGGGAACACACGATCGGTCTCCTCTCCCCTGACAGGACGTGGATCTGTGTGTTTACACACACAGATCCACGCCCCGGCTCTGTTGCCGGCAATTGCGGGTGCCCGGCGGACATCATGGCCGCCGTGCACGCGCACCATCTCCCGAGTGACGTGGCGCAGGCGCGCCCCCTAGACGGCCGGGAGGCCCAGGACATCATATGACACCCCAGCCAAGATAGGAGATCCCTCCTGCGGACGTCATTTGACAATAGCCGGGGTGTCAAGTGGTTAATTTTAATTTATTAAAATTGTATTAATTAATTAATTTATATATATATATATATATATATATATATATATATATATATATATATATATATATATATATCTATATATATATCTATATATATATATATGTGTATATGTATATATATATATATATATATATATATATATATATATATATATATATGTGTATATATATATGTATATGTATATATATATATATATTTAATATGCTCGGGTGTGAATGCAACCTTACCACTGCAGGTCCCCGGTGCTGCCATCTTCAATGTGGGAGACAGCTGCGGCTTACTGAGGAACCACAGTCACCTCCCCACAGCGCGCGCGCATGCACATGCGCATGCGCAAGCTCACAAGGCCCTATTGCCTTTGTGGATGCTTTCTGAATTTTAATTTCTTCTCATCTAATAAATTTTGAATTGTATCAAATGTGCTGAAAAGGGAAATAATATAATATAATATAATCCCAGGATATCTTGGGAACAGAAAGAAGATACATGCAAGTGTAGAGGAACAGAGTGATTTTGGCATAAATGATTTTGACGCAAAATTACAGATGGCTAAATTTTAAGCTGTCCGTAGATTCATTGTTTTTTTGTTTTGTTTTTTTGTTTAGCCAGCGGGCTGATAAAAAAAAAATAAAATAAAATAAAAAACAGAACAGGTTCCCCAATCTACACAACTAAAGTCGATGGAGGAATCCTCCCCGCCGTGCTATTGTATCCACTTGAAGACCAGGTCTTTTCTGGCACTTTTTGTTTAAAAATCTTTTTTTTTTTTTTGTTAGAAAATTACTTAGAACCCCCACACATTATTTTTTTGTTTTTTAGCAGAGACCCTAGAGAATAAAACGGCGATTGTTGCAATTTGTTATGTCACAAGTTATTTTGCACATGGTTTTTTTTCAAATGCAATTTTCTGGAAGAAAAACACACTTTGATGAATTTTAATGCAAAAAAAAAAAAAAACACAAAATATAACCCAAAGTTTAGGTAACATATATAAAAGATGATGTTGCACCGAGTAAAACGAAAAAAAGATACCGAAGATGTCACGCTTTAAAATTGCACACGCTCGTGGAAATACTTAAAAATCTCCATAGACGACGCTTTACATTTGTTTACAGGTTACAAGTTTATAGTTAAGCTGTTAACCTAGAAGCGGTTAAACTAGCACTGATTGACGAAGTTGATTTTTTTTTTTTTTTTTACATTTTTCATCTATGCATTGCATAAAAAAATACTTTTTACAAGACAATATCATCTAAAAAAAGATCTGTATTACTTTGTTACCTTTACATAATGACAAAGTTATTGCCCAATGAAACAGGCCCATAGCAGAAATTTAAAAATAGCTCTGCTCTAGAGGGGTGTACAGGGGTGACAGCTGAAGGGGTTAATGAAAGCTGCAGAACTAAAATGACTGTAAAACCTCTTGAAATGACAATAACATGTTAAAGCTTATATGAGATTTTAGTTATTAGGTTTATGGGGTGTAAATTTATTTAAAAGCCTAACCCTGTGTAGCTCTAAAATCAGGCCAGATCCACACTACCCTTAAGGCATCTTAAGGCTCAGTTCACACTGCTGCGACCCCATTGTTCTGCGATTTCCAGTGTGACCTGCTTGCGACTTGAGGAGTCTAGGGCACTCCCACATCTTGGACCTCGGGTGGTCCGTTTCCATTTGATTTCCCCATAGAGGAGAGCAGGACTGTGTCATCCGCCTGCTCAGTGGGATTCCGCTAAGCAGCGCCGCGCATGTGAAAGGGGCCTTAAGACCACTTTGGGAAGTTCAAGCATCTTAAAAAGGAACTGCTTTAGGCTATGGTTCCACTAGTGCGACTTTTCATGCGACTTGGGACTGAAAAGTCGCATGACAAGTCGTACCCCATGATTTCCAATGAGTACCGTTCATATCTGTGCAACTTCAAGTCGCAGCGACTTTAAAGTAGTCCCTGCACTACTTTGGTCCCACTTTGGTCCCACTTTGATGCGACTTGAGGTCCATAAACACAGGCATTGCTTCAAGTCGCGGTAAAAAATCAAAAAGCAAAAAATCATGGCAAAATCGCTCGACTTTGGGGACGCAATAGTGGAAGCATAGCCTTAGAATTACAAATTCATTGGCATAAGACCCAGATCATGACAAGATTGCAACCTTTGTCTTGGAGCTAAAAAGGTCTCCAGAAGCTCCCAAAACACTCCACTTCTTTGTCTGGCAACTTTGGATGGGTACACGTGGATGCAACTTTGACCAATGATAATGGACATTTGTTGCACACAGTGGCGGCTGCTCCATTAGGAGCACAGAGGTGCCGCACCCCCCCCCCCCCCAATCCACCTGGCCCCTAATCTACATGCAGGGCACAGGACGCATGGATTTCAATGGGATTTTTTTTTTTGAAGCATGATTAGAGCCTGAGGTTCTAATTGGCTTAAAAAAAGGGTGGGCTTGGGGCTCAGAGCACTGCGCCCTGAGCCCACCCAGTTGTGTGGCAATAGTGAATTAATATTTGCTATTGCCTTCCTGATTCTCCTCCTGGCAAATCACGAAGCGGGTCCTGAGACCCGATTGGTGGAGAGGAGAAGAGACCAGGCTGCCGAAGTGGAGACGCAGGGGGAAGCTGGGAAGCCACTGAGGAAGAGACGCCGAGAAGGAGACACAGAGGAGGAGACAGAGAAGAGGAGACACAGAGGAGGAGATGCCGAGAAGGAGACACAGAGGAGGAGACACAGAGGAGGAGATGCCGAGCAGGAGACACAGAGGAGGAGATGCCGAGCAGGAGACACAGAGGAGGAGACACAGAGGAGGAGATGCCAAGCAGGATTCAAAGAGGAGGAGACAGAGAGGAGGAGATGCCGAGCAGGAGACACAGAGGAGGAGACACAGAGGAGGGGACACAGAGGAGGGGACGCCGAGCAGGAGACACAGAGGAGGAGATGCCAAGAAGGAGACACAAAGGAGGGGACACAGAGGAGGAGATGCCGAGAAGGAGACAAAGAGAAGGAGACACAGAGAAGGAGACACAGAGGAGGGGACGCCGAGAAGAAGACGCAGAGGAGGAGATGCCGAGCAGGAGACACAGAGGAGGAGACACAGAGGAGGAGACACAGAGGAGGGGACGCCGAGAGGGAGACACAGAGGAGGAGATGCCGAGCAGGAGACACAGAGGAGGAGACACAGAGGAGGAGACACAGAGGAGGAGATGCCGAGCAGGAGACACAGAGGAGAAGACACAGAGGAGGAGATGCCAAGCAGGATTCACAGAGGAGGAGACACAGAGGAGGAGATGCCGAGCAGGAGACACAGAGGAGGAGACACAGAGAAGGAGATGCCGAGCAGGAGACACAGAGGAGGAGACACAGAGGAGGGGACGCCGAGCAGGAGACACAGAGGAGGAGATGCCAAGAAGGAGACACAAAGGAGGGGACACAGAGGAGGAGATGCCGAGAAGGAGACAAAGAAAAGGAGACACAGAGAAGGAGACACAGAGGAGGGGACACCGAGAAGAAGACGGAGAGGAGGAGATGCCGAGCAGGAGACACAGAGGAGGAGACACAGAGGAGGAGACACAGAGGAGGGGACGCCGAGAGGGAGACACAGAGGAGGAGATGCCGAGCAGGAGACACAGAGGAGGAGACACAGAGGAGGAGATGCCGAGCAGGAGACACAGAGGAGGAGACACAGAGGAGGAGATGCCGAGGAGGAGACACAGAGGAGAAGACACAGAGGAGGAGATGCCAAGCAGGATTCACAGAGGAGGAGACACAGAGGAGGAGATGCCGAGCAGGAGACACAGAGGAGGAGACACAGAGAAGGAGATGCCGAGCAGGAGACACAGAGGAGGAGACACAGAGGAGGGGACGCCGAGCAGGAGACACAGAGGAGGAGATCCTGAGAAGGAGACACAAAGGAGGAGGCACAGAGGAGGGGACGCCGAGCAGGAGACACAGAGGAGGAGATGCCGAGAAGGAGACACAGAGGAGGAGACACAGAGGAGGGGACGCCGAGAGGGAGACACAGAGGAGGAGATGCCGAGCAGGAGACACAGAGGAGGAGACACAGAGGAGGAGACACAGAGGAGGGGACGCCGAGAAGGAGACACAGAGGAGGAGATGCCGAGCAGGAGACACAGAGGAGGAGACACAGAGGAGGGGACGCCGAGCAGGAGACACAGAGGAGGGGACGCCGAGAAGGAGACACAGAGGAGGAGACACAGAGGAGGGGACGCCAAGAAGGAGACACAGAGGAGGAGACACAGAGGAAGGGACGCCGAGAAGGAGACACAGAGGAGGAAACACAGAGGAGGAGACACAGAGGAGGGGACGCCAAGAAGGAGACACAGAGGAGGAGATGCCGAGCAGGAGACACAGAGGAGGAGATGCCGAGCAGGAGACACAGAGGAGGAGACACAGAGGAGGAGATGCCAAGCAGGATTCACAGAGGAGGAGACAGAGAGGAGGAGATGCCGAGCAGGAGACACAGAGGAGGAGACACAGAGGAGGGGACACAGAGGAGGGGACACCGAGCAGGAGACACAGAGGAGGAGATGCCAAGAAGGAGACACAAAGGAGGGGACACAGAGGAGGAGATGCCGAGAAGGAGACAAAGAGAAGGAGACACAGAGAAGGAGACACAGAGGAGGGGACGCCGAGAAGAAGACGCAGAGGAGGAGATGCCGAGCAGGAGACACAGAGGAGGAGACACAGAGGAAGAGACACAGAGGAGGGGACGCCGAGAGGGAGACACAGAGGAGGAGAGCCGAGCAGGAGACACAGAGGAGGAGACACAGAGGAGGAGACACAGAGGAGGAGATGCCGAGCAGGAGACACAGAGGAGAAGACACAGAGGAGGAGATGCCAAGCAGGATTCACAGAGGAGGAGACACAGAGGAGGAGATGCCGAGCAGGAGACACAGAGGAGGAGACACAGAGAAGGAGATGCCGAGCAGGAGACACAGAGGAGGAGACACAGAGGAGGGGACGCCGAGCAGGAGACACAGAGGAGGAGATGCCAAGAAGGAGACACAAAGGAGGGGACACAGAGGAGGAGATGCAGAGAAGGAGACAAAGAGAAGGAGACACAGAGAAGGAGACACAGAGGAGGGGACGCCGAGAAGAAGACGCAGAGGAGGAGATGCCGAGCAGGAGACACAGAGGAGGAGACACAGAGGAGGAGACACAGAGGAGGGGACGCCGAGAGGGAGACACAGAGGAGGAGATGCCGAGCAGGAGACACAGAGGAGGAGACACAGAGGAGGAGATGCCGAGCAGGAGACACAGAGGAGGAGACACAGAGGAGGAGATGCCGAGGAGGAGACACAGAGGAGAAGACACAGAGGAGGAGATGCCAAGCAGGATTCACAGAGGAGGAGACACAGAGGAGGGGATGCCGAGCAGGAGACACAGAGGAGGAGACACAGAGAAGGAGATGCCGAGCAGGAGACACAGAGGAGGAGACACAGAGGAGGGGACGCCGAGCAGGAGACACAGAGGAGGAGATGCCAAGAAGGAGACACAAAGGAGGGGACACAGAGGAGGAGATGCCGAGAAGGAGACAAAGAGAAGGAGACACAGAGAAGGAGACACAGAGGAGGGGACGCCGAGAAGAAGACGCAGAGGAGGAGATGCCGAGCAGGAGACACAGAGGAGGAGACACAGAGGAGGAGACACAGAGGAGGGGACGCCGAGAAGGAGACACAGAGGAGGAGATGCCGAGCAGGAGACACAGAGGAGGAGACATAGAGGAGGGGACGCCGAGCAGGAGACACAGAGGAGGAGATCCTGAGAAGGAGACACAAAGGAGGAGGCACAGAGGAGGGGACGCCGAGCAGGAGACACAGAGGAGGAGATGCCGAGAAGGAGACACAGAGGAGGAGACACAGAGGAGGGGACGCCGAGAGGGAGACACAGAGGAGGAGATGCCGAGAAGAAGACGCAGAGGAGGAGATGCCGAGCAGGAGACACAGAGGAGGAGACACAGAGGAGGAGATGCCGAGAAGGAGACACAGAGAAGGAGACACAGAGGAGGAGACACAGAGGAGGGGACGCCGAGAAGGAGACACAGAGGAGGAGACACAGAGGAGGGGACGCCGAGAAGGAGACACAGAGGAGGAGACACAGAGGAAGGGACGCCAAGAAGGAGACACAGAGGAGGAAACACAGAGGAGGAGACACAGAGGAGGGGACGCCAAGAAAGAGACACAGAGGAGGGGACGCAGGTCTGAGAACTAGATGGTTTGCCAATTGACCGAACGGGGGGGGGGGGGTTTGACTGAGGGACCGACCGACTGAAGGGTCCTTATCTTATTTGCTTTCTTAGGCTCCATTCATTCATTGTGCAACTTGTCATGTGACTTTGAATACTAAAGTCGCACCCATGTTTTTTAACGACAACCGTTCATATATGTGAACTTTGAGCTCCAAGACAAAGGTTGCAATCTTGTCATGATCTGGGTCTTATGACAATGAATTTGTAATCCTAAAGCAGTTCCTTTTTAAGATGGTTGAACTTCTTGAATTGGTCTTAAGGCCCCTTTCACACGGGCGCTCCGGTGATCTCCACTAAGCAAGCGGATGACACAGTCCTGCTCTCCTCTATGGGGAAATCAAATGGAAACGGACCGCCCGAGGTCCAAGATGTGGGAGTGCCCTAGACTCCTCAAGTCGCAAGCAGGTCACACTGGAAATCGCACAACAATGGGGTCATAGTAGTGTGAACTGAGCCTTAAGATGCAGTAATGGGTAATCTAATGTACCAAAAAAAGGTGCACCACAAGGCACAATATAGTGTTACTGTGTGTTGCAATGCACTGCAAAGCAGGTATGTTGGTAAGGTGCATTGATTCAGGTGCCATTAAGAATGAATGCCACTGCAGCGCACCAACATACATAAGTATCACATGTATTATCGCAACGCAACAGTGTGGATCTGGTCTGATTTTAGAGCTATACAGAGTTAGGCTTTTAAGTAAATTTACACCCCATAAACCTAATAACTAAAATCTCATATAAGCTTTAACATGTTATTGACAATTTAAGAGGATTTACAGTCATTTTAGTTCTGCAGCTTTCATTAACCCCTTCAGCTGTCACCCCTGTACACCCCTATGGAGCAGAGTGATTTTTACATTTCTGCTATGGACCTGTTTTATTGGGCAATAACTTTGTCATTATGTAAAGGTAACAAAGTAATACAAATCTTTTTTTGGATGATATTTTCTTGTGCAAAGCATAGATGAAAAATGTAACAAAAAAAAAAATAAACCAACTTCATTAATCAGTGTTAGTTTAACCGCAACCTGCCCGCTCCATACCCGAAAGACAGCTACAGCGCGGGCTTGCTTTGCTGGGATTGAGTACATAGACGTCTGTGATCGTCTGATCCAGAGGAAAATGAGAGTTAAGGGGAAAGATTTAATTAGGGCTGATTAGGGTAACTAAGGCATAATAAGGGGTCAAACAGGAACAAATTAGCTTTAAATAGCTAAATAGCTATAAGCTTTCCTCTTTGATATGTAAATGAATGAATAAGAATAGATACAAAAATAACCCTCCTTATGTTATATTACTCTGTGCCTGAACAATGTTTATAAACACTGCTTTATTTATTTATTTTACCCCTCTTCATGACCAGGCCCTTTTTCTGCTATTTGTGCTACTTCAACTGACAATTGCGCGGTCATAAAACACTGTACCCACATGAAATTTATATAATTTTTTGTTACATAAATAGACCAACATAGAGAGAGAGAGAGAGAGAGAGAGAGAGAGAGAGAGAGAGAGAGAGAGAGAGAGAGAGAGATGACGGGACACGTTCTCCAAAGCAAAATTTTATTTTTATCTTTGAATAATCTTCAAATAAAGACAATAAAGTGCAATGCGCTACTGTACAGTTACAAGCATACCATGTTCTTCATCACGCTTTGTACCCATCATATGCAGCCACTGTGCCCATCATATGCAGCCACTTGTGCCCATCATATGCAGCCACTTGTGCCCATCAAATGCAGCCACTTGTGCCCATCAAATGCAGCCACTTGTGCCTATCAAATGCAGCCACTTATGCCCGTCAAATGCAGCCACTTGTGCAGATCAAATGCAGCCACTTGTGCCCATCACATGCAGCCATTGTGCCCAAACGCAGCAACTGTGCCTATCAAATGCAGCCACTTGTGCCCATCAAATGCAGCCACTTGTGCCCGTCAAATGCAGCCACTTGTGCAGATCAAATGCAGCCACTTGTGCCCATCACATGCAGCCATTGTGCCCAAACGCAGCAACTGTGCCTATCAAATGCAGCCACTTGTGCCCATCAAATGCAGCCACTTGTGCCCGTCAAATGCAGCCACTTGTGCAGATCAAATGCAGCCACTTGTGCCCATCACATGCAGCCATTGTGCCCAAACGCAGCAACTGTGCCTATCACATGCAGCCACTTGTGCCCATCATATGCAGCCACTGTGCCCATCATATGCAGACACTGTGCCCATCATATGCAGCCACTTGTGCCCATCAAATGCAGCCACTTGTGCCCGTCATATGCAGCCACTTGTGCCCGTCATATGCAGCCACTGTGCCCATCATATGCAGCCACTTGCGCCCATCATATACAGCCACTTGTGCCCAGTATATGCAGCCACTTGTGCCCATCATATAAAGCCACTGTGCTCACCAACTCCCCTCGCGGCTCTGATGGCGCTGCGCTCATGGCTCTGATGCCCCCCCCCCACACTCGCGGCTCTCACAAAGCCTGATGAAGAGCATGGTACGCTTGTAACTGTACAGTAGCACATTGCACTTTATTGTCTTGATATGAAGATCATTCAAAGATAAAAAGAACATTTTGCATTGGAGAACTTAAGAAAGCAAATAAGATAAGGACCAGGACCATGAAGACGTGCACCTGGAGGAAGTAGAAGGAGCTCATTCTGTGTGGGTGAAATAGGTCAGCCAGGAAGGAATGTTGAACGCACCCATAATCCCTGCAAATCTCTAAAACTGCTTGAATTATAGAGAGCGGGAGCGAGTGCTATTATAGGACAGAAGGTATAACCTAATTATCTGATTGACTTGATAATTAGCCTTCCTCGCTTGTGTTCCATACAACTCAGCAATCACAATTGTTCTCCATGTTCCAGTTTCCCCCCAAAATTCAAAAACATCACCAAAGATCAGCCCCCGAAATGTACTCAGGGCTCTGGTGGGGGCATTAGAGTGTAAGCTCCTGTGCATGCAAAAGGCATTGACAAAAGAAGGTCCATTCTTCATATCACTTCATCTTCACCTCCATGGATTGCATTGCAGTATTTAGGGTAACCACTTGTTGACTTTTTTCTGGCACTTTTTGTTTACAAGTTTAAATCAGTATTTTTTTTTTTGCTGGAAAATTACTTAGAAACCCCCCAAACATATATACAGTACCTAACAAAAGTTAGTACACCCCTCAGATTTTTGTAAATATTTTCTTCTATCTTTTCATGTGACAACACTGAAGAAATGACACTTTGCTACAATGTAAAGTAGTGAGTGTACAGCTTGTATAACAGTGTAAATTTGCTGTCCCCTCAAAATAACTCAACACACTGCCATTAATGTCTAAACCGCTGGCAACAAAAGTGAGTACACCCCTAAGGGAAAATGTCCAAATTGGGCCCAATTAGCCACCCCCCCCCCCCCCCGGTGTCATGTGACTCGTTATTGTTACAAGGTCTCCGGTGTGAATGGGGAGCAGGTGTGTTAAATTTGGTGTTATCGCTCTCACTCTCTCATACTGGTCACTGGAAGTTCAACATATAAACACACACAGTGCCTTGAAAAAGTATTCATACCCCTTGAAGTTTTCCACATTTTGTCATGTTACAACCAAAAACATAAATGTATTTTATTGGGATTTTATGTGATGGACCAACACAAAGTGGCACATAATTGTGAAGTGGAAGGAAAATGATAAATGGTTTTCAACAGTTTTTTTACAAATAAATATGTGAGAAGTGTGGGGTACATTTGTATGGCGCCCCCTGGAGTCAATACTTTGTAGAACCGCCTTTCACTACAATTACAGCTGCAAGTCTTTTTGGGGGATGTCTCTACCAGCTTTGCACATCTAGAGAGGGACATTTTTGCCCATTCTTCTTTGTAAAATATCTCAAGCTCTGTCAGATTGGATGGAGAGCGTCTGTGAACAGCAATTCAAGTCTTGGCACAGATTCTCAATTGGATTTAGGTCTGGACTTTGACAGGGCCATTCTAACACATTAATATGCTTTGATCTTGACCATTCCATTGTAGCTCTGGCTGTATGTTTCGGGTCGTTGTCCTGCTGGAAGGTGAACCTCCGCCTCAGTCTCAAGTCTTTTGCAGACTCTAAACAGGTTTTCTTCTAAGATTACCCTGTATTTGGCTCCATCCATCTTTCCATCAACTCTGACCAGCTTCCCTGTCCCTGCTGAAGAAAAGCATCCCCACTGCATGATGCTGCCACCACCATGTTTCACGGTGGGGATGGTGTGTTCAGGGTGATGTGCAGTGTTACTGTAGTTTTCCGATACACATAGCGTTTTGCTTTTAGGCCAAAAAGTAAAATTTTGGTCTCATCTTACCAGAGCACCTTCTTCCACATGTTTGCTGTGTCCTCCACATGGCTTCTCGCAAACTGCAAACGGGACTTCTTATGGCTTTCCTTCAACAATGTCTTTCTTCTTGTCACTCTTCCATAAAGACCAGATTTGTGGAGGACACGACTAATAGTTGTCCTGTGGACAGATTCTCCCACCTAAGCTGTGGATCTCTGCAGCTCCTCCAGAGTTACCATGGACCTCTTGGCTGCTTCTCTGATGAATGCTCTCCTTGCCCGGCCGGTCAGTTTAGGTGGACGGCCATGTCTTAGTAGGTTTTCAGTTATGCCGTACTCTTTCCATTTTCGGATGATGGATTGAACAGAGCTCCGTGAGATGATCAAAGCTCGGGATATTTTTTTATAACCTAACCATGCTTTAACCAGGGGCGGATCCGGGGGGCAATGGGGCAATTGCCACCCCCGAGAAATGTATTGCCGGGTGGGTGAGAGAGCGGTTGTCTCCGCTCTCCGAGCGCGGTTTGTGGGCGGTTGGCACGACGGCGGCGGCTTTTGGGCGCGTGAGTGTGAGAAAACTCGCTCGGTGTGAGTGGCGAGCGCACAGCTGGCCAATCAGCTAGCTGGGGGGCGGAGGAGCAGAGAGATGAGATCATCTCTCACCGCCCCGCTCCTGGCCTGCATCCCTGCAGTAACTTCCGCCCTCACTGTGCAGGCAGCGTGGGCAACAGAGAGATTACATTATCTCTCTGCTGCCTGACTCTGGGATAGCAAGAGACAAGTAAAAACCACCTTAGCAGGCAAGTGACAATCTGCAAGGTGTGGCAGGTGACGTGGCAAAGTGACAATCTGCATCTGGTGGCAGGCAAGTGACAATCCGCAACCTGTGGCAGGTGACGTGGCAAAGTGACAATCCGCAACGTGTGGCAGGTGACGTGGCACAGTGACAATCCGCAATGTGTGGCAGGTGACGTGGCAAAGTGACAATCCGCAACGTGTGGCAGGTGATGGGGCAAAGTGACAATCCACAACCTGTGGCAGGTGACGTGGCAAAGTGACAATCCACAACCTGTGGCAGGTGATGTGGCAAAGTGACAATCCCCAAGGTGTGGCAGGTGATGTACTAAATGACAATTTGCAATGTATGGCGGCAAGTGACAATCCGCAACATATGGCAGGTGACGTGGCAAGTGACAATCTGCATCTAGTGGCAGGCAGGTGACAATTCGCAACGTGTGACAGGCGACGGTGGCACACTCAGGGCTCCCACTGATTCTGCATTATGGTGAGTTGAACCATTTCTTTTTATACTACAATGTAATAATAGAAATGATGCGCTTCAATCATCCTGACACCATAACAACCATGGTGCCAGGATGATTGAAGCGCCACCACCAGCCATTTCCCCGATAAATTGCCCGCAATAAAAACATATTTTCTGGCAGTGCCCCTCCCGAGACAAGACTCTGGATCCACCCCTGGCTTTAACTTCTCCACAACTTTATCCCTGACCTGTCTGGTGTGTTCCCTGGCCTTCATGATGCTGTTTGTTCACTAAGGTTCTCTAACAAACCTCTGAGGGCTTCACAGAAAAGCTGTATTTATACTGAGATTAAATTACGCACAGGTGGACCCTATTTACTAATTAGGTGACTTCAGAAGGCAATTGGTTTGACTAGATCTTAGTTGGGGATATCAGAGTAAAGGGGGCTGAATACAAATGCACGCCACACTTTTCACATATTTATTTTTAAAAAATGTTGAAAACCATTTATCATTTTCCTTCCACTTCACAACTATGTGCCACTTTGTGTTGGTCTATCACATAAAATTCCCCAAAAAATATATTTATGTTTTTTGGTTGTAACATAACAAAATGTGGAGACCTCCGCTATATAGGGATAAGAACCACAGGTATAGAAACAGAAAAAGACAGAGTAGTCTGTCGAGTCTGCCCATTTGTTCTGTTTTTTTTTTTGTGTTTATTTGTTTTTTTATTTATTTATTTGTTTTTTGTTTTTGTTTTTTTTTACTTTTTTGACTATAGATCTATGTTTGTCCCAAGCATGTTTGAAGCCATTTAAAGCCTTTTACTCCAGGCTTAGTTAACCACTTGCCGACCAGTCGCCGCGGTTATACTGCGGCAGGTTGCCTCGGCTGCGCAAATCTCCGGCAGGTGTACGTCGGGTTCGTACACCGGCCATCTGTGGGCGCTTCCATTGGTCATTGTGGGAACCAATCGGCGGGTCCTGATGGTAACCCCTTCCCTGCCACCAGTGTCATTAGTACAATAACAGTGCATCTTTTTTTTTTAGCACTGATTACTGTAGTAATGTCACTGGTTCCCAAAAAAAAGTGTCAAAAATGTCTGTTAGGTTTCCGATCTGTCCGCGGCAATATCGCAGTCCCGCTAAAGATCACTGATCACCGCCATTACTAGTAAAAAAAAAAAAAATAGTATAAATACCGTAAATGTATCCCCTATTTTGTAGACGCAGTAACTTTTGCGCAAACCAATGAATATACGCTTATTCTGATATTTTTTTTTTTTTTTTTAACCAAAAATATGTAGCAGAATGCAAATTGGCCTAAATTGACGAATAAATTTGTTCTTTTACTTTTTTTTTTTTTGGAAATTTTTTATAGCAGAAAGTAAAAAATATATATATATATTTTTCAAAATTGTTGTTTTATTTTTTTTTATATATCGTAAAAAATAAAAACCGCAGAGGTGATTAATACCACCATTGGTCACTATTGATCACCTCTGAGGTTTTTATTTTTTACGCTATAAACAAAAAAGAAAAAGACCGACAAATGCGCAAACCAATCAATATACGCTTATTCTGATTTTTTTTTTTTTTTTTTTACCAAAAATATGTAGCAGAATGCAAATTGGCCTAAATTGATGATTACATTTGTTCTTTTACATTGATTTCTTTTTTTTTTGGAAATGTTTTATAGCAGAAAGTAAATAATATATATTTTTTTTTAAAAATTGTCAGTCTTTTTTTTGTTTATAGCGTAAAAAATAAAAAACGCAGAGGTGATCAATAGTGATCAATGGTGGTATTGATCATCTCTGCAGTTTTTATTTTTTACGCTATAAACAAAAAAAAAAGACAGACAAATGCACAAACCAATCAATATACGCTTATTCTGATTTTTTTTTTTTACCAAAAATACGTAGCAGAATGCAAATTGGCCTAGATTGATGATTAAATTTGTTCTTTTACATTGATTTTGTTTTTTTTGGAAATGTTTTATAGCAGAAAGTAAATAATATTTTTTTTTTCAAAATTGTCGGTCTTTTTTTTGTTTATAGCGTAAAAAATAAAAAACAAAGAGGTGATCAATAGTGATCAATGGTGGTATTGATCACCTCTGCGGTTTTTATTTTTTACGCTATAAACAAAAAAAAAAAAAGACAGACAAATGCGCACACCAATCAATATACGCTTATTCTGATTTTTTTTTTTTACCAAAAATATGTAGCAGAATGCTAATTGGTCTAAATTGATGATAAAATTTGTTCTTTTACATTGATTTATTTTTTTGGAAATGTTTTATAGCAGAAAGTAAAAAATATATATATATATTTTTTTTTTAAATTGTCTGTCTTTTTTTTGTTTATAGCGTAAAAAATAAAAACTGCAGAGGTGATCAATAATGATCAATGGTGGTATTGATCACCTCTGCGGTTTTTATTTTTTACGCTATATAAAAAAAAAACAACAATTTTGAAAAAAAAAAATATATTATTTACTTTCTGCTATAAAACATTTCCAAAAAATGTAAAATACCAAATGTATTCATCAATTTAGGCCAATTTGCAGTCTGCTACATATTTTTTTAAAAAAGGTATTTTTTTTACTCTCTGCTATAAAACATTTCCAAAAAAAAAAAAAAAAAATGTAAAAGAACAATTTTATTCATCAATTTAGGCCAATTTGCATTCTGCTACATTTTTTTTTTGGTAAAAAACAAAAACAGGATAAACGTATATTAATTGATTTGCGCAAAAGTAACTGCGTCTACAAAATAGGGGATACATTTATGGTATTTATTTTATTTATTTATTTATTTCAGTTACTTATATAGCGCCGTCAATTAGCGGTTTACATATACATTGTACATTCACATCAGTATTTATATTATTTATTTCTTTTTTTACTAGTAATGGCGGCGATCAGTGATTTTTAGCGGGACTGCGATATTGCCTATTTGTGGGGGAAAAAAAGGACCTAAATTTCGTTTGGGTACAACGCCACTGGACCGCGCAATTGTCAGTTAAAGCGACGCAGTGCCGTATCGCAAAAAATGGTCATTAAGGGGGGTAAATCATCCCGGGGCTGAAGTGGTTAACTACCAAAAGTAAGCAAAGGATCTGATTTAGAAAAAAAAAAAAAAGACTGAGAGCCTCGTGTTCTTATAATTTTACTTTTTTTCCCCCTGTTTATGGGGGTTTAGTTATATTTTATAATGCAGAAATCAGAAAAAAAAAGTATAATAGAGGAGGAGTGACTACAAGGAGGAGGTTCCAGCTGCTCATGTTTCTTGAGTCATTCTCCTGGTGGCCTCGAATGACATGAAGGTCACATGGGTCACACAGTTTCCCTCCAGGAAGCTGGTGACATCAGTTGATAAAAAAGTGCAGTATTGTTGCATTGGACACAATGCCAGGAAGGTTATCTGCACCTCTGTCACGTCTGGGAGCCCGGGGGGGGGGGGGGGGGGGGGGCGCTGCTGAAGCAGGGAATCCCTTTAAGTTGCACTTTGCCTCCACTCTTCCGGCCCCCCGGCTATGAATAGGCGCTGCGCGGTCTTCTCGGTTCCCGCCAAAAAAGCGTAGGAGTCGTGAGCTTCCTATTCATGTGCACAACTAATAAAGAGGACCTGTCGCAAGCAACAGCATTTTTTTTTATTATTATAACAAAAAATAAGTAAAAAAATAAAAATAAAAAAAGCAGTACAGTTAATGTACAATGTATATGTAAAGCGATGCGTAAATTGACGGCGCTATATAAGTACCTAAAATAAATAAAATAAAATAAATATTCAATACAAGAGGGTTTGGAGGACCGTGTTTGAAATAACTTCCAATCTATTAACCATTTACTTAAAAAAAAAAAAAAATTATATATATATATATATATATATATATATATATATATATATATATATATATATATATATATAAATATATTATTTGAAAAAAGGGCAGTTTGTTTGGAATTAGAATCCACCCCAAAAATGTTGATTAAAATAAAATATAATATAAAGTAAAATATAATATAAAATAAAACTGTCCCGTCATGCGTGTCTTGTCTTTGCTCAACAAACATTTTATACAAACTTTTTTTACAGCTTATTTAGCTTGATATCTATTTAACCACTTCAATACCGAGGCGCTGTCACACCCCCCCCCCCCCCCCCTTCCTGCTCAGGCCGAATTTCAGCTTTCAGTGCGGTCACACTTTGCGGTCATGCTATACCGCACCCAAATGACTTTTTTTTTTTTTCACACAAATAGAGCTTTCTTTTAGTGATATTTAATCAGCACTGGGGTTATTTTTTTCTAAATAAACTAAAAAAAAAAAAAATGAAAATTTTAAAGAAATAAAAAGTTTTTCATAGTTTGTTATAAAATTTTGCAAACTGATGGGCACTGATGAGGCTGCACTGATAGGCGACACTGATGGGCACTTATAGGCGGCATTGATGGGCGCTTTTAGGTTGAACTGATGGGCACTGGTAGGTGACACTGATGGGGCACTGATTGGCGGCACTGATGAGAACTGATGAGGCTGCACTGATAGACAGCACTGATGGGCACCGATAGGCGGCACTGATGGGCACTGTTAGGTTGAACTGATGGGCATTGATAGGCAGCACTTTTGGGCACTGGTAGGTGGAACTGATAGGTGACACTAAAGAGGAGGCACTAATTAGCACCACTGGTGGCCACTGATTGGCAACACTGATGAGGACGCACTGATAGATGGCACTGATGGGCACTTATAGGCGGCACTGATGGTTGCTGTTAGGTTGAACTGGAGGGCATTGATAGGCAGCACTGATGGGCACTGGTAGGTGACACTGATGGGCACTGGTTGGCAGCACTGATAGGACAGACTAAAGAGGAGGCACTGATTGGCACCAGTGATGCGCACCACTGATTGTCAACACTGATTAGCACTGATGAGGCTGCACTGATAGACGGCACTGATGGGCACCACTAGGCGGCACTGATGGGCACTGTTAGGTTGAACTGATGGGAATTGATAGGCAGCACTGAAGGGCACTGGTAGGTGACACTGATGGGCAATGGTAGGTGGAACTGATAGGTGACACTAAAGAGGAGGCACTGATTGGCACCACTGGTGGCCACTGATTGGCAACACTGATGAGGCTGCACTGATGGGCACTTATAGGCAGCACTGATGGGCACTGGTAGGTGACACTGATGGGCACTAGTAGTCGGAACTAATAGGTGACACTAAAGAGGAGGCACTGATTGGCCCCACTGATGGGCACTGATTGGCAGCACTGGTGGGCACTGTTAATCAGTGCCCTGATTATCAGTGTAAATGTCCCTTTCACACAAGCCGATAACCGGCTCTCCTCTCCTCTCCCTCTCCTCTCCTCTCCTTTCCTCTCCTCATGCTGTCAGTGTGAGGAAATGAATGCCGATACCCGGCTTGTGTTTACATCGTCTGATTGGACATACCGTATTTATCGGCGTATAACACGCACTTTTTTCCCCTTAAAACCAGGGGGAAATCGTGGGTGCGTATATTTTGTGATCTATTGGAGCGATCGCCGCGATCGCCGCCGACATTCACATAGCGTGTATTTTTAAATATGGCGCCGTGGAGTTCGGAGGGACTCGGCGGCGCTCGTTCAGCTGAACGGGTGCCGCCGAGAACACAGTGACTGGGCGGAGCCGAGATACACATAGCCGAGGGTTCTCGGCTCTTCTCGGCGCCGTTCACAGTCCCACCCTGTCCCGCCATTTGACCTCTGTTATGTCCATCATAGGGACTGGGCGTGACTGAGAACGGCGCCGAGAAGAGCCGAGAACCCTCGGCTATGTGTATCTCGGCTCCGCCCAGTCACTGTGTTCTCGGCGGCGCTCGTTCAGCCGAACGAGCGTCGCCGAGTCCCTCCGAACTAAACTTGTGTATGTCGGCGGCGATCATGTAATGTACACTGTGGACAAGGCTGCACTGGACACTGAGGACAAGGCTGCACTGGACACTGAGGACAAGGCTGCACTGACCACTGAGGACAAGGCTGCACTGACCACTGGGGACAAGGCTGCAATGACCACTGAGGACAAGGCTGCACTGACCACTGGGGACAAGGCTGCACTGACCACTGTGGACAAGGCTGCACTGACCACTGAGGACAAGGCTGCACTGACCACTGAGGACAAGGCTGCACTGACCACTGGGGACAAGGCTGCACTGACCACTGAGGACAAGGCTGCAATGACCACTGAGGACAAGGCTGCACTGACCACTGAGGACAAGGCTGCACTGACCACTGAGGACAAGGCTGCAATGACCACTGGGGACAAGGCTGCACTGACCACTGAGGACAAGGCTGCAATGACCACTGAGGACAAGGCTGCAATGACCACTGAGGACAAGGCTGCAATGACCACTGAGGACAAGGCTGCACTGACCACTGGGGACAAGGCTGCACTGACCACTGAGGACAAGGCTGCAATGACCACTGAGGACAAGGCTGCAATGACCACTGAGGACAAGGCTGCACTGACCACTGAGGACAAGGCTGCAATGACCACTGAGGACAAGGCTGCACTGACCACTGGGGACAAGGCTGCACTGACCACTGAGGACAAGGCTGCAATGACCACTGAGGACAAGGCTGCAATGACCACTGAGGACAAGGCTGCAATGACCACTGAGGACAAGGCTGCACTGACCACTGGGGACAAGGCTGCACTGACCACTGAGGACAAGGCTGCAATGACCACTGAGGACAAGGCTGCAATGACCACTGAGGACAAGGCTGCACTGACCACTGAGGACAAGGCTGCAATGACCACTGAGGACAAGGCTGCACTGACCACTGGGGACAAGGCTGCACTGACCACTGAGGACAAGGCTGCAATGACCACTGAGGACAAGGCTGCACTGACCACTGAGGACAAGGCTGCACTGACCACTGGGGACAAGGCTGCACTGACCACTGGGGACATGGCTGCACTGACCACTGGGGACATGGCTGCACTGACCACTGAGGACAAGGCTGCACTGACCACTGGGGACAAGGCTGCACTGACCACTGGGGACATGGCTGCACTGACCACTGAGGACAAGGCTGCACTGACCACTGAGGACAAGGCTGCACTGACCACTGAGGACAAGGCTGCAATGACCACTGAGGACAAGGCTGCACTGACCACTGAGGACAAGGCTGCACTGACCACTGGGGACAAGGCTGCACTGACCACTGGGGACATGGCTGCACTGACCACTGAGGACAAGGCTGCACTGACCACTGGGGACAAGGCTGCACTGACCACTGAGGACAAGGCTGCACTGACCACTGAGGACAAGGCTGCACTGACCACTGAGGACAAGGCTGCACTGACCACTGAGGACAAGGCTGCACTGACCACTGAGGACAAGGCTGCACTGACCACTGGGGACAAGGCTGCACTGACCACTGAGGACAAGGCTGCACTGACCACTGAGGACAAGGCTGCACTGACCACTGGGGACAAGGCTGCACTGACCACTGAGGACAAGGCTGCACTGACCACTGAGGACAAGGCTGCACTGACCACTGAGGACAAGGCTGCACTGACCACTGGGGACAAGGCTGCACTGACCACTGGGGACAAGGCTGCACTGACCACTGGGGACAAAGCTGCACTGGGGCAAAGCTGCACTGGGGCAAAGCTGCACTGACAATTCTGCACTGGGGCAAAGCTGCACTGACAATTCTGCACTGGGGCAAAGCTGCACTGACAATTCTGCACTGGGGCAAAGCTGCACTGACAATTCTGCACTGGACACTGGGGCAAGGCTGCACCGACAAGGCTGCAGATGGACACTGATAACGTTGCATTGATGGGCATTTAAATGTAAGGTTTTTTTTCCTTAAACTTCCCTCCTAAAAGTTTTTTTCCTTAAAATTCCCTTCTAAACTTGGGGTGCATGTTATACGCCGATAAATACGCTAGCTGCTCACATGGTAAAGGGCCACTGTGATTGGCCCTTTACCCCGATCTGTGATTAGCTGTGTCAGAAGAACATATGACGCCCTCCCAGAACTGGCCGACCGTGCTGTAGCCATCATTCGGCTTTAGCACAGTCAGGAATTGGTTAAAGTAGCCACAGCCTGGAGTACAGTAGAGTCAAGTAGAAAAGCCTGTTCTCTGCCAGCGTGCTGCAGAGGGGGACCCTTGCTCTCTAGGGGAAGAAGTGGTCTCTATGCAGAGGTCTGGCACACCCCCTACCGAATCAGACCTATAGCTGCAATTAGCTATGGCTATGCTGCCTGCTGATTGGAGAGCTTTAGCTCTGATTCATTCAGGGGGGGGGGGGGGCATACTGAACCTCCTCCAGAGAGAGCAAGGGTCCTCCGTCACAGAATGCTGGTAGGGGACAGGTTTATTTTCTCAGGCTGTGGCTACTTTTTAAAAGAAATAAACTGTAAAACCTTGTTTACACTTGCTGGTGAGGGGGCGGCATAAACCTGTGGATGAGCCGTATTTTTAGCCCCCAGTTCACACAGGTGCAACTTGTCATGCAATTTTACAGGTCAAATCACATGACAAATTGCCCCCTACTGTCAGCAATGGAACTGCTCAAATTGGTGCCAGTTTGAAAAAGTAGTTCCTGTGCTACTTTTGGCAATTTCAGGTGTGACTTGCATAGACATCTGTGCATGAAATCGTACAGATGTCAGCCAAGTCACACCTGAAGTCGCACTGACACATGGCTTTGAAAATGGCTTTGAAAATGTGCGATTTCAAGTGAAGTCGCACAATTTCAAAGCCGCGTTTAGTGTAAACTTAGACTTAGACTTAGCGTCCCCAACTTCTCCTCTTTAAGCTGCAAAGGCAGCAAACAGAGAAATACAATGCTGTGGCTGTGATGCTTTAGTTGGATGAAAATGTATCCCCACTGTCACGCTCGCTGCACAGTACTGCCCCTGCAATGTGACCCATTCAACATGCAATGCACATGGTTGTGGTGCGGTAGTCGGGGCTGAGACAAGGGGTGGGGAGGAGGTGGCGACTGCCCTAGGAACTGTGGTATCATGTAAGGTGAAAGGGGGGGGGGGGGGCGCACCGCAAGCAGATTGAGGGGGGGGGATTTTTGTTGAGTGGAGGAATTTGGGGGGCAACATGGAGTGAGAATTGTTCTAGGAGGAGAATTTTTTTCTGGGTGCTAGTAGGGATGATTGGGGGTGCTTGTGCTAGGAGAGGGATTGGGGGGATATTTATGCTAGGAGGGGGATTTGGACTAGGGGGGGGGGGGAATGTGTAATCGGAGGTGGAAATTTGAGGGGTGGAGGCAGGGCTGGTGTAATGATTTTTGACACCCTAGGAGAAACCTCATTTTGTGCCCCCCTCCCCGCTCCATCCCTAACTCCACCCACTTTTCCCTGCCCATGTATACCCCACCTTTTTAATGACGTACCCATCAAATGCAGCCTCGCCAGCGCCCATCAACAGCAGCCTCACCAGCATCCATCAAATACAGCCTCACCAGCGCCCATCAATGCAGCCTCACCAGCTCCAATCCAATGCAGCCTCACCAGCATCCATCAAATACAGCCTCACCAGCACCCATCAATGCAGCCTCACCAGCGCCAATCCAATGCAGCCTCACCAGCGCCAATCCAATGCAGCCTCACCAGTGCCCATCAATGCAGCCTCACCAGCGCCAATCCAATGCAGCCTCACCAGCATCCATCAAATACAGCCTCACCAGCACCCATCAATGCAGCCTCACCAGCGCCAATCCAATGCAGCCTCACCAGCGCCAATCCAATGCAGCCTCACCAGCGCCAATCCAATGCAGTCTACCAGCACCCATTAAATGCAGCCTACCAGCGCCCATCAAATGCAGCCTCACCAGCATCCATCAAATACAGCCTCACCAGCATCCATCAAATACAGCCTCACCAGCATCCATCAAATACAGCCTCACCAGCATCCATCAATGCAGCCTCACCAGCGCCAATCCAATGCAGCCTCACCAGCGCCAATCCAATGCAGCCTCACCAGCGCCAATCCAATGCAGCCTACCAGTGCCCATTAAATGCAGCCTACCAGCGCCTATCAAATTCAGCCTCGCCAGCATCCATCAACAGCAGCACCCATCAATGCAACCTCACTAGCTCCCATCAAATGCAGCCTCACCAGCGCCCATCAATGCAGCCTAAAAGCGCCCATTAATGCAGCTTGACAGCTCAAAGAGCCGAGCCTGAATGTATTGGTTCCAGGTATTGGTGTATTTACACGAGTACCGATGCTCCTGCCAATGCTTAGTATCGGCACCGATACTGGCATCGGTGCTACCCTAATCTTTGCCATTCTGAAGCTTCCCTTCAACCACATTGCATATTATTTTATCTATACTGTGATTCTGTACTTGCCAAATATGCTGCAGAAATCTCCCTCCACTGGGTCTGGCTGCATCCATTTTAACTGTGGGCAGCGGAAGCTGCAGCCTGTTCACTTGGAATTTACACAGACACACAGAGGCACACCTCCAGCTCTGCAGACCTGCAGCTCTCATTGGCCCTCTTATGACTCATCCCCCCCTCCATTCCTGGAAAACTCTCACGAGAGTGAGAGAGAGCTGTGCAGCATGATGTCATAAGCCTAGGCCAATGACCAGACAAGAAATAGGAAGTGGTCTGTAGAAGATATTTACTGGCAGAAAAAAATAATAATTTTACTGTCCAAAGTTAAAACAACAACAAGGGCAGAAGATTTAATAGATGGAAAGTTAAAAAAAATGACTGAAGTTCCGCTTTAAAGTGACTTTAGAGCAACTTTCAGGGAAAGCCTGGGTAATCTTCCTGTTGGATCCAAATCACATCAATTAAGATGAGGATCCGACTTGGGGGCAACTTCCATCTGCACCAGATTCTGAGTGGTTCCGTTTTAGTAAATCCCCCCCAGCAGTGGCGGTGCGTCCATAAGGGCGTACGGGCGCCGCCCTTTCTCTCCTGCCACCCCCTCTATCACCAATAGATAGATTCATGCATCTATGGCCACCGCTGCCACCCCCTTTTCGGGCGTCGGGCGCCTGAATACAGCGGCGGGGGGTGTGATTGAAGCACCTGATTACAGCCATAGGCTCTAATAGGCGTCAAAAAAGGTGTCCTGCGAGCGCCATGATGGGCGCTCGCAGGTCACTCAGCTGTGTTAGGAAAGCGAATGAATATTCCCTTTCCTAACACTAAACCGCCTCTCCGCCAATCAGGTGCTCGGGCATGTTACCTGTCACCTGATTGGCTGAAACGACAGGCGCAGCTATTGAATGCCTATCAGGAGAAGAGGACGGGAGATGAGGACGGGAGGAGATGCATGGAGGACCCCGCTCATCGCCGTCACCCGCTGTCCCACCAAAACAGGGTAAGTGCCAGGCAGACGGTGAGCAGGGGTCACACTGGGGGCATTCAAGGGCACACTGGCAGCACTTGATGGGCACACTGGCAGCTTTTGATGGCACAGTGGCTGCATTTGATGGGCACAGTGGCTGCATTTGAGGGCACAGTGTCTGCATTTGATGGGCACAGTAGCAGCGTTTGGCAAAGTGGCTGCACTTGATGGCACAGTGGCAGCATTTGAAGGAAGAGTGGCAGCGTTTGATGGGCAGAGTGGCAGCGTTTGGTGGGCACAGTGGCAGCGTTTGATGGGCACAGTGGCTGCGTTTGATGGGCACAGTGGCAGCATTTGATGGGCACAGTGGCAGCGTTTGGCAAAGTGGCTGCACTTGATGGCACAGTGGCAGCATTTGAGGTCACAGTGGCAGCGTTTGATGGGCACAGTGGCAGCATTTGATGGGCACAGTGGCAGCATTTGATGGCACAGTGGTAGCGTTTAATGGGCACAGTAGCTGCAATTGATGGCACAGTGGCAGCATTTGAGGACAGAGTGGCAGCGTTTGATGGGCACAGTGGCTGCAATTGATGATTTTTTTCAACATTTTTTTGCGCCCCCCTCAAAAAATTTGGAGCCCCAGCCGCTACTGCCCCCCCCAGAGTCTTCCTCTGCAGCATGCTTGCAGGGGACAGGCTTTTCTACTCAGGCTGTGGCTACTTTCTAAAAGAAACAAAGACTTCTTTTGCACATCTTTTGTCATGTTATCACTTATTGTACATACATTTCACAATTGGTTTAGCACCCTTTGGCCCCTAAATGTAATTATTTCCATTTTGCACTTCACTTTGGCCCCCCGTAGAGTGGCGGAGCTGAAAACGATCACCCGGTTCACCGCAAACAGTCCTGAAGGAAGGAGCCTGTTTTGTGATTCTTTTTTTAACATCAAAAGAAAACTAAAAATTGTCAGGTTGTTGGATTCAGCCCATGGAAGTATAATGTACCATCTGCCATACCAAGAGATATTAAAGGGTTTATTCGTCACCCTCCACTCATCATAGTACTTGAGTCATCCTCTTACCAACCCCACTGATAATCAGACCTGATACAAATTATACATCACATTATTCTCTCTTCTCATAGATCTCATAGCTCCCATGTCAAACACGATCTGGTATGCACTCTTCAGTTATATTGAACCCTACACCTAGGCGTGCCAGGTGTGCCTGGGCACACCCTAAACACGCTGTGCGGTGCTGATTCCCTCTACTGCCCGGGTTTATCCCCGTGTTGCGCCCCCCAAAACCACAATGCCGCTGGCTTCCCTCCTCTCCCCAGGCTGCTTCAGGAGATGTTTCAGGATGGAGAGCAAGGGAAAGCGCTAATCAATATGTCATTTACAGGCCCTTCATTTTCTGAGTGAACACACACAGTACACACACTCATTGTGCTCATTCATAACTGAAGCATAGTAAACTGTGTTACATTACTGCAGTGCCAGGGATCTGTCATTTAGTGACGGGAGTGCTGCAGGTCAACATGGTGGTTCATTGTGATTGACGTGCATAGACCTGCGCAGGGGGTGTGCCAGGTGTGCCTGGGCATACCCTAATCACTGTGTGAGGTGCCGAGTTGCGCCCCCCCCCCCACACACACACACACAGAGTGCTGCTGGCTTCCCTCCGATGCTGAACTCAGCCGACTGTACTGGAGCAGCTTGACGGGTCAGGAATGCCACTGCAGGGTATCCGGCGCTCCTGAGAGAAGCAAAATGATACCCCAGCTCCACTGCCAATATGATGATCTATGAACTGTGATCCGGTGCTCTAGCCAGGACGTTCAGCCCCCAAAATGCAGTTCTTGAATCAGAAAAGGGCTTGTGACTCGGATGCTCTTGAATAAAAGTCCTTTATTGGGTTACATGGGTACAGGCTACCCTGACGCGTTTCGGCTAAGTAGCCTATCCGGCGCTCCTGCCTTGGGTCTGACAACAGCCCACCTCAGCCTCCACCTCAACACGCAGCACTGACACAGCCACACCGCTAGAGAGCCTGCTAGACACCTCCTAAGGTAAGGCCGCCGCCTTCCCGTCCATCCCCCGAGGGAGGTGTGTGGCTGCGACGACGTTTCGAGTGAGGGGGGGGGTGGAGGTGCAAGTGAGGGGGACAGGTTTGTTTGTTGGTGCTCTCCCAAAATATTGAGCACCAGCCGCCACTGGATCAGTGCATTAGTGTTACTGGTTTCCGCAAAGTGTCAAATATGTCAGTTAGTGTCCAATTGTCCGGTGCAATATCGCAGTGCCGCTATAAGTCGCTGATCGCCGCCATTACTAGTATAAAAAAAAATATTCCAGTACACATACAGTACCACAGTTTGTAGATGCAATAGCTTTTGCTCAAACCAATCAATATACGCTTATTGGGATTTTTTCAACCAAAAATATTATTATTATTATTATACAGGACTTATATAGCGCCAACAGTTTACGCAGCGCTTTACAATATAAAAGGGAGACAATACAGTTATAATACAATAAAATACAAAAGGATTAAGAGGGCCCTGCTCAGAAGAGCTTACAATCTAATAGGGTGGGGCAGGTGGTACAAAAGGTTGTAACTGTGGGGAATGAGCTGTTGGAAGTGGTAGGAGATCAGTTACATATTTTTAGCTACATATTTTTAGCCTGTGGCTAAAAATATGTAGCAGAATACACATTGGCCTAAATTTATGAAGAAATTAGATTTATTTACTTTTTTTATTGGATGCGTTTTATAGCAGAAAGTTAAAAATATTGTCTTTTTTTTTAATTGTTGTTTTTTTTTTTTTGTTGTTGTTTATAGCACAAAAAATAAAAAATGCAACCACCAAAAGAAAGCTATGTATGTGGGGAAAAATGTCCTAAATTCTATTTGGGTACAGCGTCGCACGACTGCACAATTGTCAGTTAAAGTAACACAGTGCGATATCGTAAATAACGGCCTGGTTATGAACGGGGGGGGGGGGGGGTTAAATCTTCTGGAGGTCAAGTGGCTAACCTGACAGAGCCACATGGGCATGTAGACATGTGAGGTCAATGATATCACAAGCATCCCTTTTAGCGCACATGAGGTTTCAGGTTGGGTAATGCCACGCCCACCGCTGATTGGGTGGCAGTCAGTGGGAATGACAGCTTCCTTCTGAGTTTGGTCCCGGACCCAGATCCAGCCAAACCCAAGCTCATTCTTCATCCCTAGTAGCTATCTGTTTACAATATACAGTATATATAGTCCTACATAATTGAAGAGCACATTGATAAATATGAAGGAAAGGGGCAAGATCTGTATGGCTGTGGGAAAATGTGGGCATGTTTTTATTATTATGTTTTATTTAGTGTTATAAGGCTTCATGCACACTGGGGCTTCTGTAAATACTTTTCTCCTAGCAGGAAAAAAGCAGTTTAACCACTTCAGCCCCGGAAGAATTTACCCCCTTCCTGACCAGAGCACTTTTTGCGTTTCGTCACTGCGATGTTTTAACTGACAATTGCGCGCTCGTGCGACGTTGCACCCAAACAAAAGTGATGTCCTTTTTTTCCCACAAATAGAGCTTTCTTTTGGTGGTATTTGATTGCCTCTGCGGTTTTTATTTTTTGCGCTATAAACAAAAAAAGAGCGACAATTTTGAAAAAAAAAATGCATTATTTTGTACTTTTTGCTATAATAAATATCCACATTTTTTTGGAAAAAAAAGATAATTTTTTCTCAGTTTGGACCGATATGTATTCTTCTACATATTTTTGGTAAAAAAAATTTTAAAAAATCGCAATAAGCGTATATTGATTGGTTTGCGCAAAAGTTAAAGCATCTACAAATTATAGGATAGATTTATAACATTTTTATTATTATTATTTTTTTACTAGTGATGGCAGCAATCTGGGATTTTTATCGTGACTGGGACATTACGGCAGACACATCGGACAATTTTGACACATTTTTGGGACCATTGGCATTAATACAGCGATCAGTGCTATAACAATGCATTGATTACTGTAAAAATGTCACTGGCAGTGAAGGGGTTAACACTAGGGGACGATCAAGGGGTTAACTGTGTTCCCTGGGAGGTGACTCTAACTGAAGGGGGGAGGGGACTAACTAGAGGAAGTGACGGATCGTGGTTCCTAGCTAATAGGAACACACGATCCGTCACTACTGTCAGAACAGAACAGGGAAGTGTGTGTTTACACACACTCGTCTCTGTTCTGTGTCTCCTGCTCACGATTGCTCGTGGCCGGTGGTCATCGCGACCGCCGGCCACGAGCATTGGCACCCCCGCTGTGCAGCGGGCGCGCGCCTGCTATCCCGACCCCGCGAGCCAGCGTATAGCTATGATGGTTCGCACAGGGGAGCCAACCTGCCACAGTATAACTGCGGCAGTTGGACGGGAAGCGGTTAAAAAATGCACTTAAAGCGGAGTTCCACCCAAAATTGGAACTTTTGCTTAATTGCTCCCCCCCCCCTCACATTTGGCACCTTTCAGGGTGGCAGGGGGACCTGTTTTTGACAGGTCCCCTTCCCCACTTCCCGGGAAACCAGGCTGCGTCCGGAAAATCAGAAAGCGCAGCGCGCTTCGTGCATGCACAGGAGGGAACCAGCCGTGAAGCTGAAAGGCTTCACGGCTGGGTTCCCTTACCTGGAATGGCCGCGGCAGCACCTGGCAGTTGATCCGAAGATCGGCTGGGGTGTCGGCATCGCGGGCTCCCCAGATAGGTAAGTGTCCATATTGTTAAACTCAGCAGCTACAGTATTTCTATGGACTATGGACTTTCATGGTACAATAAAGACTCACATAGACTAATATATAAAAAAAATACAAATTTATTAAGACAAAAGCATGATTAAAATGGTCCTATAGAGAGAGTATACAATACACATACACTTGAATCTCTGAACAAGATCTGAGTATGGAGATGTGTATCCATCCATGAGAGAGGGATCAGATGGCACAGGACTTGTGTCTTTATTTAAATTGAACTATGTAACTATTTCGTTATTTGCTAAATATAGAATCTATTATGTATCTAATATAAGGATCTTTATTACTTTGTTGCTCTTTGTGTTTCTTTGTATAAATATTTGGGCTTCACAAACATTTCTAGAATTTTTTTAAAGCCGAAGGATCTAAGCTTGCATCTTTAATAGCTTAAGCTATTAAAGGGTATTTTTTTTTTTTTTTTTTTGGTCAGGGCGTACAACCGCTTTAAAGGGGTTGTAAAGGTTAAATTTTTTAAAAAAAAAAATAACAAACATGTTATACTTACCTTCACTGTGCAGCTCGTTCTGCACAGAGTGGCCCCGAACCTGCTCTTCTGGGGTCCCTCGGCGGCTGTTTCAGCTCCTCCCCGCAAGCATTAACCACCTTAATAAAGCTCCCTCGCATGGTGGTTAGTGCTTGCGGGCGCGCTCCCGTGATACAGCCGGCGGCTATAGCCGCTCACTGTATCACTCGGCCCCGCCCCCCAGCGAGCCAATGGCTGCGCTGCTTCCAATCCATCCACTGTAGCCAATCAGCGGCCAGGGTGAGCGGAGGAATAGCTGTCGGGAACGAGAAGCTGACTTTGGAGGCGTCAGGTAAGTAAAACGGGGGGGGGGGGGGGGGGGGCTGGGGGCGGCGGTATTGTCAGAAGTTTTTTCACCTTAATGCATAGAATGCATTAAGGTGAAAAATTGTTTACCTTTACAACCCCTTTAAATCTAAGTATGTAACTATTTTTGTATTTGCTAAATTATAATATATTTAATATATTTTAGCAAATGCAAAAAAAGTATTATATATCTAATATAAGTATCTATATTACTGTGTTGCTCTTTGTGTTTCTTTGTATAAATATTTGGGCTTTCTAGAATTTTTTTAAAGCCTGAAGGATCTAAGCTTGCATCTTTAACAGCTTAACCACTTCCGGACCGCCGCACACCGATATACGTCCTAAGTTTGAAGGGGAATATTGTTGTTATGGCAGCAGCTAGCTGCCATAACCCTGGTATCCTCTTTTTCGGCCGGCGGTCCAGTTTCAGATAATAGTGGTCTCTGTGGCGGATTTGCCGTGAGATCACTTTTATCGTAAGGGGGGGCCCCCCTTACGCCGGGCTCTGATGCCCTTCGCCACTTACCGGAGCTGTCGGCAGGGGCGGAGGCAATCGGATGTTCATCCATGCTGAGTATGGAAACGAATGAGGGGAAGATGGCCCCCACCCATCTCCATTCCATTGCTGGGCAGAAGTGACGTCAAAACGTCATTCCGCCCATAGCTCTTAAAGGGCCATTTTTTTTTTTAATGAAAAAATGTATTTATTTATTTTCTCTTTTATTGCATTTTATTGTAAATATGAGATCAGAGGTCTTTTTGACCCCACATCTCATATATAAAAGAGGGCCTGTCATGCTTTTTTTCTTTTACAAGGAATGTGTACATTCCTTGTAATAGGAATAAAAGTGATACATTTTTTTTTTAAAAAAAGAACAGTGTAAAATAAAAGGTAAATTAAAAAAATGAAAAATAAAAAATTAAACGCGCCCTGTCCCGACGAGCTCGCATGCAGAAGTGAACACATATGTGAGTATCGCCCGCATATGAAAACGGTGTTCTAACCACACATGTGAGGTATCGCCACGATCGGTAGAGCAAGAGCAATAATTCTAGCCCTGGACCTCCTCTGTAACTCAAAACATGCATCTTGTAGAATTTTTTAAATGTCGCCTATGGAGATTTTTAAGGGTAAAGGTTTGTCGCCATTCCACGAGCGGGCGCAATTTTGAAGCCTGACATGTTGGGTATCAATTTACTCGGCGTAACATTATCTTTCACAATATAAAAAAAAATTGGGCTAATTTTACTGTTGTCTTATTTTTTTATTCAAAAAGTGTATTTTTTCCAAAAAAAAGTGTGCTTGTAAGACCGCTGCGCAAATACGGTGTGACAGAAAGTATTGCAACGACCGCCATTTTATTCTCTAGGGTGTTAAAAAAAATGTATAATGCTTGGGGGTTCTAAGTAATTTTCTAGCAAAAAAAAAGAAACTGTTTTTAACTTGTAAACAATGAATCTCAAAAAGAGGCTTGGTCTTTAAGTGGTTAAGTTATTAAAGTGTATTTTTTATTTTTTGTCAGGGCGTACAACCACTTTAAATCTAAGTATGTAACTATTTTTGTATTTGCTGAAATATAATATATTTAAAATATTATATTTTTGTATTTGCTAAAATATCATATATTTATTATACATTATATTTTAGCAAATACAAAAATAGTATTATGTATCTAATATAAGTATCTATATTACTTTGTTGCTCTTTGTATAAATATTTGGGCTTCACAACCATGTCTAGAATTTTTTAAAGGACTTGTGTCTTTATTCAAATCTAACTATGTAACTATGTCAGTATTTGTTAAATATAGAATCTATTATGTATCTAATATAAGTATCTATATTACTTTGTTGCTCTTTGTGTTTCTTTGTATAAACATTTCTAGAATTTTAAATCTAAGTATGTAACTATTTTTGTATTTGCTAAAATATTATATATTTATTATACATTATATTTTAGCAAATAAAAAAAAATAGTATTATGTATCTAATATAAGTATTTATATTATTTTGTTGCTCTTTGTATTTCTTTGAATAAATATTTGGGTTTCACAACCATGTCTAGAATTTTTTTAAAGGACTTGTGTCTTTATTAAAATCTAACTATGTAACTATGTCAGTATTTGTTAAATATAGAATCTATTATGTATCTAATATAAGTATCTACAGTATATTACTTTGTTGCTCTTTGTGTTTCTTTGTATAAACATTTCTAGAATGTTTTTAAAGCCTGAAGGATCTAAGCTTGCATCTTTAATAGGGCGTTTTTAAAAGGGTGTTTTTTTTTTTTTTTTGTCAGGGCGAACAACTGCTTTAAGTCTAAGTATGTAACTATTTTTGTATTTGCTAAAATATTATATATTTATTATACATTATATTTTAGCATATAAAAAATAGTATTATGTTTCTAATATAAGTATTTATATTACTTTGTTGCTCTTTGTATTTCTTTGAATAAATATTTGGGTTTCACAACCATGTCTAGAATTTTTTTAAAAGGACTTGTGTCTTTATTAAAATCTAACTATGTAACTATTTCGGTATTTGCTAAATATAGAATCTATTATGTATCTAATATAAGTATCTATATTACTTTGTTGCTCTTTGTATAAATATTTGGGCTTCGCAAACATTTCTAGAATTTTTTTTAAAGCCTGAAGTATCTAAACTTGCATCTTTAATAGTTTAAGTTATTAAAGGGTATCACTTGAACTCCAAACTTTCTGCATTCTACGTCACAGATCTCTTCTAATTAGAAATCCGCGTCACATTTAGTCGCCATTGTCTCCGGCATCATCTTTAATTTGTACGACTTTTCTTCCGAAAGCGTGACGCCCAGTTTTTATAATTGTCAGACAGGATATGCAAAGAAGCTGCATGACTTTTTTTTTTCTTTTTTTTTTCTCAGCTTGCTGCTTCCCATGTGTGCATGATAGGCCTTTGATTGTTACAGCCTGGTTGCTCTTAGTTCCTGGTTGGGAGGGTGAACAGACGACAGTTCTGATTCCTTTCAGCCTTAAAGGGAGACACAGGAAAAATAAAAGATTCAAGCATGCAAACACTCATTGCAGGAGAGCTGTGAGCAATCCTCTTTTTCAGGGTGGGGGGGAACCGGTCGCCCGGCCACTCGGGCAGGCATGTCAGAGGCAGCACGTTTGCACAACATATACACAGATTTTAAAGGAGCCCGCGTAAGCAGAGGCAGGAGGAGCAGCAGCAACAGCAGCAGAAGCGGTGTGTGCGCCAGGGAGGGGGAAAATCCACACTACCATAATTAATAAAGAGATAATAGGTGGTGTCTGTCACCAGCAGAGAAACCCCCCCCACCCCCACACCCACCACTACCCCAAAACCCTCCGGGCTGGATGAAACACCGGCCCCTCATTGGCTGGCATCTGGAAAAATTTGGGGGGACGAAAAAATGGAGAGCCAGCTGACGGCGGCTGGGGGAGAGGACTCTCCGGGGAAGAATAACGCCGACAGGAATCCCAAGAGGAAGCCGTCTGAGCCGGACGAGAGCAAGAACAAACCCAAGCTGGTGAGTGGAGGCTTTGATTTGTGTCAGCTGACCTGCTCGCAGCGTGCAATGGGCACGGTCGCTTTTATTTTTTTATTTTTTTTCTTTATTTTTTTTGCATTTGCCATGCCCGCCGTTGTTGAAGCCGCCAGGCCGGGGTGGCAGCGCCTACTACCACTATATGATGTGACTGTGTTTATTCCTGCCTTGCCCCCCTCCCTCCCTTTGGCTTTCTTCCTAGGTGATGCTGGGAGAGGGGAGGGGATGTCTGCCCAACCGTGAGGAAGGAGGGGGTTTGGGGAGATCCCAAAGAAGAAGAAGAAGGGGGGGGGGGAGTCACATTGACAGCTTTGCTCTCATCTGAGCGACAGACTCACCTGTCCTCCCTGTGCCTTGCGCTGATTCCTCCGCAGCATCCCTGGGATACAATGTTGTGTTCTCCTCCAATGACACCATTGTGTCCTCTCTCCAGGCAGCTGCCGCCGAATCAACTCAGTAGGCTTGTTAACCCTTTGCCGCCGCCAGGTTGTGGAGCGCTTGATGCAAATTTGGGTCTCCTGTCGGTATTTAAGGGTTTTAGTCCTTTGGCGTTTGCATTATGACGTCACTTGTTAACGTGCATTTTGTGAAAGCGGAACTTTACCCATAACAATTGTTCTTTAGCAAGGAATATACAAGTCAATGTTATTAATTATGCTACAAAAAATTGTCTCCAGCATTGCTCCTGTTTCTTCTTGCTGGAGGCGGCCATTTTGCTGAAGCCCGGAGCCCCTGAGCAGCAGTAAATGTTTAGGCTGTCAGCAGATTGGCCTCTACATTTTCAAAACCCGTGCCAAAAAAATAGAGGGCAGCTGAGCAGGGAGAGACCGTTTTTTAATAGGCACTTATTTTTACATTTTTTTTTTCTAATACCTGCAAAAGGGACCAGCATGAAGTGATCTAGCAGGACTTAAAGTACATGTAATCCCTCACCTTGTAAAACAACTCTTCATGTATTTTGTGAAAGCGGAACTTTACCCATAACAGCCTGATTAAAAAAAATGAATGTTCTTTAGCAAGGAATATACAGTCAACATTATTAATTATGCTACAAAAAATTGTGTGTGTGCTGTAAATCGTCTCCAGCATGCTGTTTCTTCTTGCTGGAGGCGGCCATTTTGCTGAAGCCCGGAGCATCCTGAGCAGCAGTGAATCTGTCAGCAGATTGGCCGCTACATTTTCAAAACCCGCGCCAAAAAAATAGAGGGCAGCCGAGCAGGTTTAAGCCTGATAAAAAAAAAAAGAAAAATTGTTCTTTAGCAAGGAATATACAGTCAACATTATTAATTATGCTACAAAAATTTGTGTGTGTGCTGTAAATCGTCTCCAGCATTGCTCCTGTTTCTTCTTGCTGGAGGCAGCCATTTTGCTGAAGCCCGGAGCCCCTGAGCAGCAGTAAATCTTTAGGCTGTCAGCAGATTGGCCTCTACGTTTTCGAAACTGTGCAAAAATAAAAAAGATTGAGGGCAGCCGAGCAGGGTGAGACTTTTTTTTTTATTTTATTTAAAAGGTATAGGGGCACTTATTTTTCTTTTTTTTTTACATTTGATATACCTGCAAAAGGGACCAGCATGAAGTGATCTAGCAGGACTTAAAGTACATGTAATCCCTCACCTTGTAAAACGACTCATTGTGTATTTTGTGAAAGCGGAACTTTACCCATAACAACATAACAACGTTATTAATTATGCTTCAAAAATTTGTGTGTGTGCTGTAAATCGTCTCCAGAATTGCTTCTGTTTCTTCTTGCTGGAGGCGGCCATTTTTCTGAAGCCTGGAGCATCCTGAGCAGCAGTGAATCTTTAGGCTGTCAGCAGATTGGCCTCTACATTTTCAAAACCCGTGCCAAAAAAATAGAGGGCAGCTGAGCAGGGAGAGACCGTTTAGAGACCGTTTTTTTTTTTAAACAGTATAGGCACTTATTTTTACATTTTTTTTTAAATACTTGCAAAAGGGACCAGCATGAAGTGATCTAGCAGGACTTAAAGTATATGTATTCCCTCACCTTGTAAAATGACTCGTGTATTTTGTGAAAGCGGAACTTTACCCATAACAACTTGATAAAAAAATAATGTTCTTTAGCATGGAATATACAGTCAACAATTATTAATTATGCTACAAAAATTTGTGTGTGAGCTGTAAATTGTCTCCAGCTATGCTCCTGTTTCTTCTTGCTGGAGGCGGCCATTTTGCTGAAGCCCAGAGCAGCAGTAAATCTTTAGGCTGTCAGGAGATTGGCCTCTACATTTTCAAAACTCGTGCCAAAAAATAGAGGGCAGCTGAGCAGGGTGAGACAGTTCTTTTTTTTTTTTTTAAACAGTATAGGCACTTATTTTACTTTTTTTTTTTTACATTTGAGATACCTGCAAAAGGGGCCAGCATGAAGTGATCTAGCAGGACTTAACCACTTCAGCCCCGGAAGATTTTACCCCCTTCCTGACCAGAGCACTTTTTGCGATTCGGCACTGCGTCGCTTTAACTGACAATTGCGCGGTCGTGCGACGTTGCACCCAAACAAAATTGACGTCCTTTTTTTCCCCACAAATAGAGCTTTCTTTTGGTGGTATTTGATCACCTCTGCGGTTTTTATTTTTTGCGCTATAAACAAAATAAGAGCGACAATTTTGAAAGAAATGCATTATTTTTTACTTTTTTGCTATAATAAATATCCCCCAAAAATATATAAAAAAACATTTTTTTTTCCCCTCAGTTTAGGCCGATATGTATTCTTCTATATATTTTTTGTAAAAAAAAATCGCAATAAGCGTTTATTGATTTGTTTGCGCAAAAGTTATAGCGTTTACAAAATGGGGGATAGTTTTATGGCATTTTTATTAATATTTTTTTTTTTTACTAGTAATGGCGGCGATCAGCGATTTTTATTGTGACTGCGACATTATGGCGGATATGTCGGCCATTTTTGACACATTTTTGGGGCCATTGACATTTATACAGCGATCAGTGCTATAAAAATGCATTGATTCCTGTGTAAATGACACTGGCAGTGAAGGGGTTAACCACTAGGGGGTGGGGAGGGGTTAAGTCAGTACTAGGGGTGTGTTCTAACTGTAGGGGGGATGGGCTGTGTGTGACATGTCACTGATCTCTGCTCCGATGACAGGGAGCAGAGATCAGTGACACTAGTAGCGCAGTGTCAGCTTTCTGGCGGGCACGGGGCACGTGGAGTTGCAAACACACCTGAGCTCATCCTTACTCTCCTCCAATGACCAGTCTTCTGATGACCCCCCCCCCCAATACCATAGAATGATTCACTGGAAAGATCAGTGTGCTGCCGTTTCTCCTCCTCCACCTCTCTGTGCACCTGAGAACAGAGCGTATATGAGCCCATCCTTATAGGAAAGCATGCTGAGGTCCACAACAGCTAGAAAACTGACCACCTTGTGCTCTCATGCCTAGTGCGGTCAGTTTTTAATATTTTATTTTTTTTAACTGAATTATTTTTAATTTTTAACTGGAAGAAATTAACTTTGTGGGTGGCCCTGCGACTGCCGCCATGCCCAACATCCTTTGATTTTTCCAAAATAAAAGTGTATAGGGTATGGCCAGCTTACGGCAATGGACCTGCAGTAATGCATTGCATAAATTTTTTTTAAAAAAGGTCACATGCAATTTAAGTGCCCATTCACACTAAGAACTGCAGGAATGTGCTGCGTGATTTCAGCTCATTCATTTTGAATAGGCTGAAATTGCACCGGACCAAAAGTAGTGCATAGAGTAGAAACGCACAACAACCGGATCACATGGCTCTTCACGCACAAACGCACTGTGTTTGCCACCTGCGTTTGGGGTGTTAACTTTGCACTGACACTCGCCGCAGATCGCAAGAGCAGTGTGCTTTGAATGCAGTGTGCGAAAGCGGTACGGAACGTGGGTTTCCCACATGGCGTTCTAGTGTGAACACAGGGCCGGTGCTACTACTAGGCAAACTAGGCAGCCGCCTAGGGCGCCCGGCCACTGGGGTTCCTACTCTCTTCTCTCTGCAGCAAGCAACTAAGTCTCAGCATCAGCAGGCAGCCGCCGCTCCATTCGCACATAGTGTCAGAGGCGCAGCGATGGTGGAGGACTGTGTCTGTGTCCCGACTCTGGAAAGAATGGAAGCAAGCAAACATTCATTGATGGGCGCTGGTGAGGCTGCATTTGATGGGCGCTGTTAGGCTGCATTTGATGGGCGCTGGTGAGGCTGCATTTGATGGGCGCTGATGAGGCTGCATTTGATGGGTGCTGGTAGGCTGTATTTGATGGGCGTTGGTGAGGCTGCATTTGATGGGCACTGATGAGCTGCATTTGATGAGTGCTGGTGAGGCTGCATTTGATGGGTGCTGGTGAGGCTGTATTTGATGGGCGCTGGTGAGGCTGAATTTGATGGGCGCTGGTGAGGCTGCATTTGATGGGCGCTGGTGAGGCTGAATTTGATGGGCGCTGGTGAGGCTGCATTTGATGGGCGCTGGTGAGGCTGCATTTGATGGGCGCTGGAAGGCTGCATTTGATGGGCGCTGGAAGGCTGCATTTGATGGGCGCTGGAAGGCTGCATTTGATGGGTGCTGGTGAGGCTGCATTTGATGGGCACTGATGAGGCTGCATTTGATGGGCGCTGGTAGGCTACATTTAATGGGCGCTGGAAGGCTGCATTTGATGGGCGCTGGAAGGCTGCATTTGATGGGTGCTGGTGAGGCTGCATTTGACGAGTGCTGGTAAGGCTGCATTTGATGGGCGCTGGTGAGGCTGAATTTGATGGGCGCTGGAAGGCTGCATTTGACGAGTGCTGGTAAGGCTGCATTTGATGGGCGCTTCATTAAAAAGGTGGGGTATACATGGGCATGGCAAAGGGGGAGGAGTCAGGGGTGGAGCCAAGGGGGGCAGCAAAATAAGGTTTCGCCTAGGATGTCAAAAACCCTTGCACCAGCCCTATGTGAACAGGACCTAAAGTGTAACTAAAGGCAAAACTTTTTTTCATTTTGGATGTAAGGGAGGGTTACCCCGTCAGTTTTTTTTTTTTTTTTTTTTGCCATCTGTGTCCCATTGGGCTGATTTTTCCTTCACATCCTGTCCCATAGTCCAAACAGGAAGTGAGAGGTAATCCCTCCAAGGTGAGGGAATCCTGGGATATCACCAGGACTAGTGTCCCCCTTTGGAAGATTACACCTCTGTTCCTGTTCAGGGGATAACACAACATTTGGGATTTTCTTTTACTTTCACTGTCAGTGATCATGGTAAACAGGGCAAAGAGAGAGAGTGTATCTCCCTAATGGGGGGGGGGGGGGGCACAGACTGCAACAAGACCTGACAGGGGTTCTAATCCCTCTCCCTTCTTACGTTTTTTTTTTTTTTTTAAATATGTATTATAGCAAGTAAAAAATATTGCTTTTTTTTTTCAAAACTGTTGCTCTTTTTTTGTTTATAGCGCAAAAAATAAAAACCGCAGAGGTGTTTAAATACCACCAAAAGAAAGCTCTATTTGTGAGGAAAGACGGACATAAATTTTGTTTGGGTACAATGTCGCACGACCGCGCAATTGTCAGATAAAATGACGCAGTGCTGAATCGCAAAAAATGGCCCGGTCAATAAGGGGGCAAATCCTTCCAGTCCTTAAGAGGTTAAAGAAGCTCAAGTGTGACCTAAGAAGTATCCTTTGCAACCCCCCCCCCCCGGCTAATTTTATATTATGAACCGATCCTATAAAACGAATATATGGTATTTTATTAAATCCGATGGCCCAGGCTCTTGAGCTATCCTTTGTGGCCTGTAGAGAATTGTTGAACTCTTGCCAATGGTCACAGTCAGTGATATAGACAATCTCAGCAAGCGGCAGACACACTCGCTAAGCTTCTTTGTTTCCAGTATTTACTCGGCAAAGCCTTTCACGTTTGAGTTAATAAGAAAACAAGGTCACGTGACTTACTACCGCCGTCCATTGATCCGAGCTTGTTACATACATTGTGTATGACCGCAGGCTCCGGTCACAGTGAGAAGTGTCACCGCCGCTCATTCATGCACCTGATATCATGGCGCCTAACCGGTTCAATGCTAATCGAATTTGAATTGTTACATTTGTATCTCTCTAGTAGAATTCATAGAGCTGGAGTTATTTTGGGTGCAGTTTTCAGCGCACGTTATTTCTCAGAAATAATCCTCTGTGCCTCATATAAGAATTTTACATAATGTCTTATTTATTTAAAAGCAGAGGCCCTAGAGAATAAAATGGTGGGTTTTGCATTTTTTTTTTACATCAAGACATTATGTAAATGTATTTATTTTATTTAACCACTTGAAGACCTGGCATTTTCTGGCACTTTTTGTTTTCATGTGAAAATCATTTTTTTTTTTTTTTGCTAGAAAATTACTTAGAACCCCCAAACATTTATATTATTATTATTTTTTTTTAAAGCAGAGGCCCTAGAATAAAATGGTGGATTTTGCTATTTTATATGTCAAGACATTATGTAAATGTATTTATATTATTTAACCACTTGAAGACCTGGCGTTTTCTGGCTCTTTTTGTTTTCATGTGAAAATCTGTTTGTGTATATATATATATAATTTTATTTATTTTTTTAAAGCAGAGGCCTTAGAGAATAAAATAGTGGGTTTGCAAATTTTTTACGTCACATGATATTTGTGTTTTTTTCAAATGCAGTTTTTGGGGAAAAAAAAAACCTTTAAAAATTTTTATGCAAAAAAAAAATAAAAAACCACAATACGTAACCCAATTTTTTAGTGAAATATAGAAGATGAAGTCACCCCCAAACACATCACGCTTTAAAATTGCGCACAGCGGCAGCAAATTTTGTTTACGGCCCCTTTCACACGATCGGACCGTTCAGATCCGCCTGTCAGTTTTGACGGCGGACCTGAACGGGCGATCCATGTTAGCCTATGGACCGTCGGATGTCAGCGGAGACATGTCCGCTGACATCCGACCCCGTCCGATCCGCCAAAAGCAGACGTATGGGCTCCACGTCCAGATCCGTCGCTGGCGGATCGGATCGGGTGAGATCTGACGAAAACGGACACGCTGTCCGTTTTCGTCCGATCCCTCCATAGGCGGCAGCGGCGCCTGACAAGCCCCTCCCCGCTCAGTGAGCAGAGAGGGACCTGTCATCCGCCGGCTCAGCGGAGATCAACGGACAGATCTCCCGCTGAGCCGGCGGACCGAGGCGGGCTCCGTAGAAACGGAGCCCGCCTCGTGTGAAAGGGGCCTACATTTTACTATTCATAGGTGACGCTTTAAAAGGTTTTAAAAGGTTTTACAGGTTACCACTTTATATCTATAGAGCCCAGTTTTTCTCAAGTCCAGTCCTCAGGACACCCCAACAGGTCATGTTTTCAGGATTTCCCTCAGATGAAACAACTGTGGTAATTACTAAGGGCTCTTTCACATGGGGCAGATCAGTGATGATCCGCCCCGTGAACATCCGCTGGCTCAGAGGGGATCGCTCCGCCGATCCCCTCTGAGCAGGAAGATGAAAGGTCCATCGCTGCACTCTGTGCAGCGACTGACCTGTCAGAGCGCCGCTCTCCCTTATGGGGGATTTTTTTTTTCTTTTTTTTTTTTTACACTGTTGCTTTACTTTTTTATTTATTTATTTATTTATTTTTTGCGATCACTTTTATTGCTGTAAACTTCCTTGTGACAGCAATGGGCACGTGACAGGTACTCTTTATGGAGGGATCTAGGGTCAACAAGGCCCCAAATCCCTCCTTTGCACTTGAAAGCATTCAAAACGCCAATATCTGCATTTTTTAATGCTTTTTCGATTTTCAAAACATGGCAGCGTTGACACCCCAGTAGATCGGAAGTGATGTCATATCGTCGCTTCCGGGTTACCATAGCGGAGACCTGATCTAAGACGATTCTGGGGGGGTCTCCGACTAGCCGGGGTAGTGCCGTAATAGCAATCGAGTGGCTAGTTAGCCGCTCCAGTTGCTATTACAAGAGCGCCGACCGCCGGCATTAAAAAAAATAAAATAATACTGGGGTGATGCCTGTAGCTGCATATCATCCTGGTACAACCACTTGATGTCATGTACAGTAACAGGTGCATGGAATTATAATATATATATAATATACGATTATGTTGATAACTATTACATTGGCACGGAGCAGCAATAATAACATCACATGGAAAGTCTCATGTGATAGTCCTGGGTGCACATTTGCAATATAAATATTTGCCATTGAAAGTCATCCAAAATCCGTGCTGCCAAAAATGTAACCGGTCCTATACTGAATATTGCCCCCTTCGTGGGGTTCCTTGCTTTACCTATCACTCTGCTGGTTGTCGGTCGAACAAAACTGGCCATACCACTATACAATCTGAGTGTACAATCTCCTTTAGAGTTACCAAACTTATGTAATATGAGAATCAACCTGAACAATCAATGCAGGGCGTCCAGTCAGGTGGATCCTTACACTAGGGAGTTGAAGGCAGATCTAAAGGAGTTTGGTACAATCAGGTTGTATAGTGCAGGGGTCTCCAAACTATGGCCCTCCAGTTGTTCAGGAACTACGATTCCCGTCACGTCTGTGAATGTCAGAGTTTTACAATTTCTCATTGGATGTGTAGTTCCGCAACAGCTGGAGGGCCGTAGTTTGGAGACCCCTGGTATGGAGATCCTGAAACCAAGGATTGACTGGCTGCTGTTTCAGGTTACTTGGTGCTTTTGATTTGTACAGTTTTTAAGATGTAGTGCCCCAGTGGGGTTCCAAAGGGTAATGAAGATGCCTCAGTGGGGTTCCAAAGGGTAATGAAGATGCCTCAGTGGGGTTCCAAAGGGTAATGAAGATGCCTCAGTGGGGTTCCACAGGGTAATGAAGATGTTCCATCGAGGGTCACCACAAAATAACAGAATTCTTCACTCTCCAACATTCAGTCCAATAGTAAAATGTAAGGATGTGAGGGCCACAGTGAGGTCCATCCTCTGAGCTGGCAAGATGTCATCAAACAGCTGGGGGGGTTCCGTGGCCTCCCCGGCTGTGCCCACTGTACAGGTAGGGTGAGGGAAGGGATCAGCCAAAGGACAATAACTACATATAGTACTGCTGTGTGTTTTTTTTCTTTTAATTAAAGGGTGTATGTCTGATTATAAAGATAGTACAACCTGTAATTAGGATGTGTTCTACAATCACCTATTCTGGAAATGACTCTTCCCTGACTGGTCATGGTGGTGATTTGGCTTCAGTAGGTTCCTGACCCAGAAGAAGCATGAGATCAGGAATTTAGGGTTTTCTCTGAACCCAGGCAGCAAGCATTGGAAGATAGAGGAGCAAAGGATCAGCCCCCCATTACTCTCCTCTTCAAATCCCAGATCAGTCCCCATACAACTTCTCTTCAGACCCCAGATCATCCCCTTTAAACTTTTCTTTAGACCCCAGATCAGCCCCCCTATACTTCTCTTCAGATCCCAGATCAGCCCCTTTATACTTCTTTTCAAATCCCAGATCAGTCCCCATACAACTTCTCTTCAGACCCCAGATCATCCCCTTTAAACTTTTCTTTAGACCCCAGATCAGCCCCTTTATACTTCTCTTTAGATCCCAGATCAGTCCCCATACAACTTCTCTTCAGACCCCAGATCATCCCCTTTAATCTTTTCTTTAGACCCCAGATCAGCCCCTTTATACTTCTCTTCAGATCCCAGATCAGTCCCCATACAACTTCTCTTCAGACCCCAGATCATCCCCTTTAAACTTTTCTTTAGACCTCAGATCAGCCCCTTTATACTTTTCTTTAGATCCCAGATCAGCCCCTTTATACTTCTCTTCAGATCCCAGATCACCCCCTTAAAACTTTTCTTGAGACCCCAAATCAACCCCTATAAACTTCTCTTCTGACCCCAGATCAGCCCCTTTAAATGTCTCTTTTGATCTGAGATCAGCCTCTTTATACTTCTCTTCTGACCCCAGATCAGTCATTATAAACTTCTCTTCTGACCCCAGATCAGCCCCTTTAAACTTCTCTTGTGACACCAGATCAGCCCCATTAAACTTTTCTTTAAATCCTAGGTCAGCCCTTTTAAATGTCTCTTCAGATCCCAGATCATCCCCTTTAAACTTTTCTTGAGACCCCAAATCAACCCCTATAAACTTCTCTTCTGACCCCAGATCAGTCCCTTTTAAACTTCTCTTCTGACTCCAGATCAGTCCCTATAAACTTCTCTTCAGATCCCAGATCAGCCCCTTTAAACTTTTCTTCAGACCCCAGATCAGCCCCTTTAAACTTCTTTTCTGACCCCAGATCAGCCCCGTTAAACTTTTCTTTAAACCCTAGGTCAGCCCCTTTAAACTTCTCTTCTGACCCCAGATCAACCCCTTTTATACTTCTCTTCAGATCCCAGGTCAGCCCCTCTAAACTTTTCTTTAAACCCCAAATCAGCCCCTTTAAACTTCTCTTCAGATCCCAGATCAACCCCTTTATACTTCTCTTCAGACCCCAGATCAGCCCCTTTGAACTTCCCCTCAGACCCCTTTAGGCTGGGTTCACACTATCTTTGCATGCGGCTCACGGCAGGAGTCCGGTGCGTCTGCATTCACAGTGTCGGGTCCGATTTTTCAGCCCAAATTTGTGTCTGATTTCAGACCTGAAATGGACCAAAAGACGCACAGGACCAGAACCTCTGCGGAGTTATGTGAAGCGGCTCCATAGAGAGACGGTCACAATCTCCTGCTATGTAAATTGGATGCGGGGAAACCCACATTCAATTCTCATAGGTGTGAACCCCGCCTAAAACCCCTCTTCTGATCCCGCATCAACCTCTTTTTTTAAACTTCTCGTTAGCCTCCTTTTTTAAAGCGGTATTAAACCCAAAAGCAAACATTGATTATATTCCAGCTTACCGATTCTTAGAATGTGGTGGCTGCATTTGTTTCCATTTTTAGGCTTGCTTTCTTCTATTTTTCATCTGGTGATCCAGCCAAGCAAGTCTGTTGTTTTTCTCCTGTGCTCCTTTGTCCAGAGTGGGGGGCGCTCTGATACAGGAGGTGTGTTACTGCCCAGATCACCAGGTTAAAACAGAGAGGAAAAAAAAAAAGAAAACAAATGCAGCCACCACATTTAATGATTGGTAAGCTGCAATATATGCCGTTTTTGGCTTTGGGTTTAATACCGCTTTGAGCCCCCGCGTGGACATGCTGAGACTTGTAGTTCTTCCGCAGTTGGAGACTCGCAGGCCTCATTAAGGGTCCAGGAAATCCCAAAAAGAAGAATCACAAGAAGTTGGTATGTTACCATCACTTCCTCGTAATGAGGCCACTTCCCCTCTTCTGCTCCAATGTCATCAGAGTGTAGAAATGAATTGTTTATAATCCCCGGAGAAGAGGAAACTATTCAGGGAGGGAAATGTAAATATTTATTTTACACCCGGTTAGCGCAAAATGCCTCCAGGGCTCCCAACAAACACCTGACAGGGCGTGAGAGCCGAGAGTGGAACTTTACATCGGATCTTCAGCGCCGATCTAGTGACTCTTCTCTGTGATTTATTGTGAGAGCCCGTCCATCGTCTGTGTAGTACATCCCTTAGGCTGCATTCACACCTGAGCGTAGCGTCTTTGAGCGTTTTTTTCTGGCGTTCTTTCGGCATTTTCTTTTCGTATTTTTATGCACGTTTTTATACAGCATTTTTGAGCTTTAGTGGGTTTTTTTTATTAGCCAATAGAGAAAACTTTTATCTGTTGCATCATTTGTTGCTAGGTATTTCAGCTTTTTCTAGCTTTTCCATTAGCTTTCATTTCTTTTTGATTATTATTATTTATGTATTATTGTTTTTTTGTTGTTGATTAAAGGGTTAGCGTTATGGTTAGGAGCTAGGGTTATCTTTTTTTTTTTTTTGATAGGGTGTTACTACTACTAGTACTACACAGCATAGCATCTTTGAGCGTTTTTCCTGCGTTTTTTTTCCCGCACTTTTATGCGTGACTTGCATGTTTTTATATAGCATTTTTGAGCTTTGGCATTTTTTTATTAGCCAATAAAGAAATTTATTACTAGGTATTTCAGTTTTTTTTTTTAGCTGTTCCATTAGCTTTTCTTTCTTTTTTTTAATTATTATTATTTATGTATTATTGTTTTTTTCCCATTAGGGTAAGGGGTTAGAGTTAAGGTTAGGAGCTGGGGTTATCTATTTTTTTTTTTTTTTAGGGTGTTTCTACTACTACTACTCAAATAAATACAAATCATGAATAATGAATTTAATAAAATAATACTAAGTAGTAATAAATAAATAATTAACTCCTAACCCTTAAAAAAATAAAATAATAATACATAACTAAACACCCTAGCCCTAACACGAAATAAATTATTATTATTATTAGTAGTAGTAGTAGTATTTTTTTGTTCAGGTTTGGGTGTATATTATTATTATTAATAATAATGTATTTATTATTAAGGTTAGGGGTTAATTATTATTTATGTATTATTACATTCTATAAATTTATTTTATTTATGATGATTTTTAGTTATTTGTATATTTATTTTACATTTATTTATTCATATATTATTAATATTTTATTTTTTCCACCTTTTTTCATTTGAGCAGAAAAGCGTGCGGCAAAACGCACGAACGGCACATTTCCATTCATTTCTATGGAAATAAAAGCACTAAAACGTTCATATCTGCCCAACCTTGCTTTGTGCACTGGTGCGCAGTCATGTTGGAACAGGAAGGGGCCATCCCCAAACTGTTCCCACAAAGTTGGGAGCATGAAATTGTCCAAAATGTCTTGGTATGCTGACGCCTTAAGAGTTCCCTTCACTGGATCTAAGGGGCCAAACCCAACCCCTGAAAAACAACCCCACACCATAATCCCCCCTCCACCAAATGATTTGGACCAGAGAACAAAGCAAAGTCCATAAAGACATGGATGAGCGAGTTTGGGGTGGAGGAACTTGACTGGCCTCAACCCAATAGAACACATTTGGGATGAATTATAGCGGAGACTGTGAGCCAGGCCTTCTCGCCCAACATCAGTGCCTGACGTCACAAATGCTCTTCTGGAAGAATGGTCAAACATTCCCATAGACACACTCATAAACCTTGTGGACAGCCTTCCCAGAAGAGTTGAAGCTGTTATAGCTGCAAAGGGTGGGCCAACTCAATATTGAACCCTACGGACTAAGACTGGGATGCCATTAAGGTTCATGTGCGTGTAAAGGCAGCCGTCCCAATACTTTTGACAATATAGTGTATCTTCCTTTTAATATCGTTCTAAGGCTTGTAGTTCCTCCACAGCTTCTTGCCGCAGGTTTGGTTTGGAAAGCAGTCATTGTTGAGTTAATGACCTCCATGGAGAGAGAACACAGACAGCGAGGAGTCTCTGTCCCCGGGGGTCTCTTTAATTAAGTGTTGTGTAGAGTAGAAAATGATCTCTATGGGGGATCCGTCTCGGGGGGATCCGCTAGTAGAAGAGATCCGTGTTGTAGATGCCCCACAGATCGCAGTTGGGTGGCAATGCCAAGACAGCCATGGAGCTTATCTGTACTGGTGAGTCTTTTCCTCCTCATAGATCTCTGCCGGATTCCTGATTGTGAAGGGAAATCTCTGGTGAGTCTTTACCTTCTCGTGGATCTCTGCCGGATTCCTGATTGTGAAGGGAAATCTCTGGTGAGTCTTTACCTTCTCGTGGATCTCTGCCGGATTCCTGATTGTGAAGGAAAATCTCTGGTGAGTCTTTTTCTTCTCGTAGATCTCAGTCAATGGCGGAGCGTCTGCCTAATTCCTGATTGTGAAGGGAAATGTAATCCAGGTGTGTGCGTTTCCTGTGATCAGATGATGTCTGACATCATTGGTATAAAGTACTGCAGTGTGAATACAATGTATTCATGGCCCTAACTGGCTAGAATAGGGAAGGGTTAGACCCTCTGTCGAGTTTTTAGTGCTGCCTATGGGGGGGGGGGTTCACCCTCTCTATTTGTTTTTTGGTGATCATTCTCCCCGGGACAGGAAGTAACGGGAAAACCCACCATTTCCGAATCTCCCCAACAGGGTCACTGGCAGCAACCCTGAACCTGACAGAGGTTCTAACCCATCCCAGCTCAATCCAAACGCCTATATTTACAAAAATTACAAAATGATAGTTGTAACCCGCAGTCGCGCTTAGCGTTCAGTAAAATGCGAAATGAAGCGCATGCCTTGCTAGCGTTGCGATTCCTTGTTAATTGCATCCCAAATCCTTTCATTTCCAATCAACTTGAACTATTTTAAATCCTTATGCTGCTAGCCTTAGTAAATAGATAGGAAGATATATTATATTTTTATAGTTAAACTTTTTTTATTTTTTTATTTTTTTTAAATTTTTTTTTATAATTTAATTTTTTTAATTTTATAATTTTATAATTTAATTTTTTTAATTTTATAATTTTATCATTTAATTTTTTTCATTTTTTTTAAATTATTTTTAGTCCTTATGCTGCTAGCCTTAGTAAATAGATAGGAAGATATATTATATTTTTATATTTGAACTTTTTTTATTATTTTATTTTTTTATAATTTAATTTTTTTTCATTTTATAATTTTATAATTTAATTTTTTTGAATCATTTTTAATCCTTATGCTGCTAGCCTTAGTAAATAGATAGGAAGATATATATAATTTATTTATTTATTTATTTATTTATTTATTTATTTCTTCAGTTGCTTCCTGGTTTCTAGCCTAGACAAATCATGTCATACATCCCAGGGGTCTTCATTTAAAGGAGGGGTTTTCTCAGCTAAGCATGCCCTCCTGCTTGCATGCCTGAGATAAGGGCAGATGGATCCCAGGAAGTAAATGCTACATCATTCATCTGCCCTTACTCAAGATGGCTGTGGTTAGAAATGCTAGGGGTGTGTTTTTCAAAGTGGTTTCACAGCGAAAATAAAGCATGTAGACATGGGTGGATGGGGGGAGTCGGCTTTGAATATTTAAAATGATTTGTGTTCAAAGTCGCATGACAAGTAGCACCAGTGTGAATTTTTTCTTCTGTTCTTTTTATATGCACACTAGTCAAATACATTATGGCCACTAGATGGAGCTGGAGATCATAGGAAATACAGAGATCTTTTTTTTAACCAGTGCTACAATGTAGCAAATCTAGAGAACGCTAGAAGGAATGAGCAAATAAGTGTAACCATAGGTTAGCATTCTCTTAAATCAGTTACATTATATCTCTAGTTACAAAGACGTGTTTTTTCTTTTGCTCCTCAGCTCCAACTAGTGGCCATAATGCAGCATTTTGCTATGCTCCTCAGCTCCAACTAGTGGCCATAATGCAGCATTTTGCTATGCTCCTCAGCTCCATCTACTGGTCAAATTGCAGTATTTTGCTATGCTCCTCAGCTCCATCTAGTGGCCCTATTACAGTATTTTACTATGCTCCTCAGCTCCATCTAGTAGCCATTCCATCTAGTGGCCATTCCATCTAGTGGCCATTCCATCTAGTGGCCATATTGTAGTATTTTGCTATGCTCCTTGGCTCCATCTATTGGCCATAATGCAGTATTTTGGTATGCTCCTCAGCTCCATCTAGTGGCTATAATGCTGTATCTTACTATTATCCGTAATCTAAGAACATTCGTTCAGAAGAGAAATAGCCTAAAGAACATTTGTTTTTGCCCAATTTGCACAGAGCGAATGTACATGCAGAATTGCTGGTTGTATGACCGTTATCTTTTTATAAATAGACCCCTCAGTCTTTAACCAGTTGCCGACAAGCCATAGCCGAATGACGGCTACAGCGCGGTCGGATAACTTTAGGAGGCCGTCATGGGGCTCGCACCCGGGAATCTCAATGACTGTCGGGTCCTCCGGACAGGGCGCGTCCCGGAACGGGGTAAAGGGCCAATGACAGTGGCCCTTTACTACGTGATCGCTCCGTCCACTGAGGGAGCGATCAGTTGTCAACAGACAAGAGCATGTCCGGTTTAGCTCCTCCCACCAATCGGTACAGTGTGTGAGGAGATGGAAGGAACCGGGTGAGCTGAAGTGCCCACAGCGCTGATCTGTGCCCATCCATGGCTCATCCATCCATCCATCCTCATTCATGCTCCATCCATGCTCATCCATCCATGCCCATCCATGCCCATCCATGCCCAGCCATGCTTAGCCATGCTCAGCCATGCTCATCCTTCCATCCATGCCCAGCCATACTCTTCCATGCCCAGCCATGCTCCTCAATGCTCATTAATGCCCAGCCGTGCCCATCCACGCACAGCCATGCTCATCCGTGCCCAGCCATGCTCATCCGTGCCCAGCCACGCTCATCCATGCCCAGCCATGCTCAGCCATGCTCATCCATCCATCCATGCTCATCCATACATCCATGCCCAGCCATGCTCATCCATCCATGCCCAGCCATACTCTTCCATGCCCAGCCATGCTCCTCAGTGCTCATCCATGCCCAGCCATGCCCAGCCTTGCCCAGCCATGCTCATCCATCCATGCCCAGCCATGCTCATCCATCCATGCCCAGCCATGCTCATCCATCCATGCCCAGCCATGCTCATCCATCCATGCCCAGCCATACTCTTCCATGCCCAGCCATGCTCCTCAATGCTCATCCATGCCCAGCCATGCCCATTCATGCCCAGCCATGCTCATTCATGCCCAGCCATGCTCATCTATGCCCAGCCATGCTCATCCATCCATGCCCAACCATGCTCATCCATCCATGCCCAGCCACAATCATCCATGCCCAGCCATGCTCATCGATGCTCATCCATGGCTCACTCATGCTCATCCGTTCCAATTCATGCCCATCCATGACTCATCGGTGGCTCATTCATGGTCATCCGTGCAACATCAGGGATCATTAGCGCAAAATCCATGCCACATCAGTACTCCTCTGTGTCACATTCATGCCACATCAGTACTCATCCATGCCACTACAGTGCCTATCAGTGCCACTACAGTGCCCATCAGTGTCTCACAAAAGTGTAATAGGTAGTCAAATTAGATGTGTAATTTATGCTCCTAGAACACCTGAAGGTGCTCCCTGCATGTTGGGCCTCTGTATGTGGCCAAGTTGTGGAAAAGTCTCCCACATGTGGTATTGCCATACTCGGGTCGAGTAGCAGAATGTATTTTGGGGTGTCACTTTTGGTATGTACATGCTATATGTTAGAAATATCTTATACATGGACAACTTTGTGTAAAAAAAAAAATGCGTTTTTATTTTCTTTCCACATTTTCCAAAAACTTGTGGAAAAAAATAACATGTTCAAAAGACTCATAAAGCTTCATAGAATATACGTTTGGGGTGTTTACTTTCCAAAATGGGCTCATTTTTGGGGCATTTCTATTGTCCTGGTGCTCCAGGACCTTCAAAAGTGTAAGAGATAGTTTAAACACCCCCAACATATATTCTATGAAGCTTTATGAGTCTTTTGAATTCTCATGAATAATCAAATCTGTGAAATATCAGCTCTGGCCGATATCGCGGTTCTATTCCATTATCTTGAAGAGTTTCTAAAAACAATCTTGCACTTTTTAATCAGCCCCGGTGTTCTTCTAATGTGCGTTGACCTCCCGGCTCGCGTTTCTTCTCTGGGTTTCTTCCGATACAAATTGCGGCACATGAGAAGTTTGTTGAGCGTCGGCGTTCAGCGCTGCGGATTGGCCGGCTTTAGTTGGGATAATGATAATGTCACCACATAGATGGTGGCAATTGACTTCGGTCTGACGGATTACCGCTATAAAAATAAAGGGAGGCTGGTGTGAGTGCGCCGAGATCGCTCCGTGGGGAGAACGGGTTCACTTCTCCCTCTCTAGGCAACCCGAGCCTCTAAATGACTGTTTATCACAAAGCCCAGAGGAAATCTCCGCACTCCTTATGTTTAACCCTCCAGCGCGCCGAGCGTCTTCCCCCAAAGAAGTTCAAAAAAGCGATTCAAAGCGCCATTTTGGGGCCACATTAGGGGCTCATTCACACAACATGCATTGAGATGCATAGTCCAACGCATTCCCATCCCTTGGCAAAAAAAAACAAGAAATTTAACCACTTCAGCCCCGGAAGGATTTGCCCCCTTCCTGACCAGAGCACTTTTTGTGATTCGGCGCTGAGTCGCTTTAGCTGACAATTGCGCGGTCGTGCGACGTTGTAACCTAACAAAATTGACGTCCTTTTTTTCCCACAAATAGAGCTTTCTTTTGGTGGTATTTGATCACCTCTGCGGTTTTTATTTTTTGCGCTATAAACAAAAAAAAAAAAGAGCATCAATTTAAAAAAAAAAAAGCAATATTTTTTACTTTTTGCTATAATAAATATCCCCCAAAAATATATAAAAAAAACTATTTTTTCCTCAGTTTAGGCCGATACGTATTCTTCTACATACAAATCGCAATAAGCGTTTATTGATTGGTTTGCGCAAAATTTATAGCTTCTACAAAATAGGGGATAGTTTTTATGGCATTTTTATTATTAATTTTTTTTATCAGTAATGGTTGGCGATCTGCGATTTTTATCCTGACTGCGACATTATGGCGGACACATCGGACACTTTTGGCACTATTTTGGGACCATTGTCATTTATACAGCGATCAGTGCTATAAGAATGCACTGATTACTGTGTAAATGACACTGGCAGGGAAGGGGTTAACCACTAGGGGGGGGGGGCGATCAAGGGGTTAAGTGTGTCCTAAGGAGTGATTCTAACTGGGGGGGGGATGGGCTACCACTCACATGACAGCGATGACAGACAGCAGTGATCTCTGTCATGTCACTAGGCAGAATGGAAGAAATGCTTTGTTTACATCTCCCCGTTCTACCTCTCCGTGACACGATCGCGGCACACCGGCGGACATCGGGTGAGGGGACCCGGATGACGCGGTGCACCGCTTCTTAAGGGGGACGTACCTGTACGCCCTTTTGCCCACCCGTGCCATTTTGCCAAACGTATATCGTCGTGCAGCGGTCAAGAAGCGGTTAAATGAGGGTTGTTCACATTGTTTGTTTGTGTTGCACCGCGTTTCGTTGTGCTTAAAAAAATTCAGTGGGCTCTTTTTTTTTTTTTTTAAAGCAACGCGAGGGTGGTGTATGCAAGGCATGAAGGCAGGTGAAAGGATTAAAAAAAAACAAAAAAAAAAACAATGCATGTAAAAAAGCAACGCAATACAACGCACTTCAAAAATGCACTTGCATTAGGCTACGTTCACATTTGTGAGGGTGGTTGCGGTTGAGCATGTAAATCGCCAAACTGCGCTGCTCAGTAGACATGTGCACTGCTGAAAATTTTGTTTCGTTTTTCGTTTCATTCGGTTTTCAGGTCATTTGTTATGATTGAAATTCGTGAATTCGAAAATCCAAAAATAAGAAGGAAAATCCGAAAGTTTGAAAGAATAACGGACTAACTAATAAAAACGAACTATTAAATTTTAGGTATTGAAATTTCCTTTCAAATTTGGCTGTTAGTGAAAGCGACAAATACAAATTTATCCAAAGTTACGAATTACCCGAAATACCGAATGCCGCATCTAGACATTTGGAATGGAACAAATTAATAAATAATAATAATAAAAGGTGTTTATTATTATTATTTATTATTATTAATTTGTTACATTCCATTCGTTTAACCACTTCCCGCCCCGGCCTATAGCAGAATGACGGCCGGGCGGTGGTTCAGTAATCCTGACTGGGCGTCGTATGACGTCCTTCAGGATAACAGCCGTTGCGCGCCGTTGGGGGCGCACATCGCGGCGATCGATGGTGCGATGTGTCAGTCTGACACACCGCTACACCGTTCTCGGTAAAGATGCGAGTAGAGGAGAGACGATCGGTGGCTCTCCTGACGGGGGGGGGGGGTCTGCGCTGATTGTTTATCAGCGCAGCCCCCCCCTCAGATGACCACACTGGACCACCAGGGAAGCCGCCAGGACCAACAGGGAAGGGGGCAACATGTGGATGGCCAGGTATGTACCCCATGGCCATCCACATGTGCAAATTAATGCCTGATCTGTGCCAATCAGTGCCCACAAATGGGCACTGATTGGCACCAGTATGTACTAACAGGCATCAGTGATGCCCAGCAATGCCACCCATCAGTGACATCAGTGCCACCCATCAGTGCCCACCTATCAGTGCCCATCAGTGCCACCTATCAGTGCCACCCATAAGTGCCCATCAGTGACACCCATAAGTGCCCATCAGTGCCACCTATGAGTGCCCATCAGTGCCGCATACCAGTGCCACCTATGAGTGCCCATCAGTGCCGCATACCAGTGCCACCTATCAGTGCCACCCATAAGTGCCCATCAGTGACACCCATAAGTGCCCATCAGTGCCACCTATGAGTGCCCATCAGTGCCGCATACCAGTGCCACCTATCAGTGCCACCTATGAGTGCCCATCAGTGCCGCATACCAGTGCCACCTATCAGTGCCACCCATAAGTGCCCATCAGTGACACCCATAAGTGACCATCAGTGCCACCTATGAGTGCCCATCAGTGCCGCATACCAGTGCCACCTATCAGTGCCACCTCATTGGTGCCACCTCCTCGGTGCCCACCAGTGCCGCCTTATCAGTGCCCATCAGTGCAGCCATATCAGTGCCCATCATTGAATGAGAAAACTTACTTATTTACAAAAAATTTTTACAGAAACAAAGAAAAACTTGTTTTTTTTAAAAAAATTTTCGGTCTTGTTTTATTTGTTGCACAAAAAATAAAAATCCCAGAGGTGATCAAACACCACCAAAACAAAGCTCTATTTGTGGGAACAAAATGATAAAAATTTAGTTTGGGTACAGTGTAGCATGACCGCGCAATTGTCATTCAAAATGCGACAGCGCTAAAATGTGAAAATTGGCCTGGGCAGGAAGGTGTATAAGTGCCCGGTATTGAAGTGGTTAAACAGCATTCGTTATTTCGGATAATTTGTAACTTCGGATAAATTCGTTTTCGTTACGTTCACTAACAGCCAAATTTGTAAGGAAATTCCAATACCTATAATTTAATAGTTATTATTAGTTATTTTTAAGATTTTATGAATTTTCAGGTTTTCAGATTTTTGAATTTACGAATTTCCGACTTTCCGAATTTACGACTTTATGACTTTATGAATTTCCAATTTTACGAATTTCAGAATTTTGGAATTTCCAAACTACCGAATTTATGACTTTACGAAATTTCGAATTTCAAAATTTATGAATTTACGAATTCATGACTTTTTCGAATTTACTAATATTCGAATTTACGAATATTCTGAAAAATTCGTTAAACAGGTTTTCGTTTATTCGGATATTTCCGAATCAACTAATTTGTTGAAATACGTTAAAAGAACAAATGCGGAGCGAAACGAATTGCACATGTCTACTGCTCAGACAGGCAGGATTCACTCTTAAGGCCGGGTTCACAGCTGTGCGATTTTCAGTGCGTTTTCAGATTTTCAGAAACACACCGCAGTCAATTTAACATGATTTTCTATGGGTTACACTCACATCTGTCTAGGCGGTGCGTTTTGTTGAAAAGGGGTCAGGGACCTTTATTGCCTGCAGCAGGTTGTGTTTTTGGGTTCCATAGCCCCCAATGGAAATGTATCAAAAACGCATAAAATGCATGTATATGTGTTTTTTGGTGAATTTTCCTGCAAACGCCAGTCACTATCCCTGCAGCTGGAGTGGCCGGCTCAGACTCTCAATGGCATGCTCAGCCATCCAATCAGGCATCCAAGTGAATCCCGACATTATTGTCAAAATCCTTCCAGAGCCTGGAGCTGCTCTGTGACGTCAGCCGACATCGGGCTTTGGCTTTAGTCCACTGTCAGCTGATTCTGATTCTGCAGAACACTCATGTGATTCACAAGAGAAGTACGCCCAAAAAGAGCTTTGGCCCCACTTCTCTTGCCAACCAGCCAACGTCATTATACTGCGGCAGGTTGGCTCTCCAGGGCGAATCGCGGTAAGTGTACATCGGCCGCTTTAAGAGCGATAGGCGGCCCGCGCATGTGCCGGCGGCGTGATGCCGGAGCCGATACGCATGACCGGCGGCCGCAATGTCCGCCGGCCACCCACGATCGCTACACAGAGAGCCAGGATGGGGATCTGTCAATGTAAACAGGCAGATCCCCGTTCTGACAGGGGAGGAGAGACAGATCTGCTGTTCCTAGTGATCAGGAACAACGATCTCTCTCCTCCTCCAGTCAGTCCCCTCCCCCCCACAGTTAGAAACACCTCCCTAGGGAACACATTTAACCCCTTGATCGCCCCCTAGTGTTAACCCCCTTCCCTGCCAGTGTCATTTATACAGTGATCAGTGGCTATTTTTTAGCTCTGGTCGCTGCATAAATGTCACTGGTCCCCAAAAAAGTGTTAAAAGCCTCCGATTTGACAACCGCAATGTCGCAGTCCTGCTAAAAAAAATCGCTGATTGCCGCCAGTACTAGTAAAAAAAAAAAAATAAATAATGCAATAAATATATCCCGTATTTTGTAGACCCTATAACTTTTGCACAAACCAATCAATATACGCTTATTGCAATTTTTTCTTACCAAAAATATGTAGAAGAATACATATTGGCCTAAACTAATAAAGACATTTTTTTTTTAATTTGGGATATTTATCATAGCAAAAAGTAAAAAAAAAAAAAATGCTTTTTTTTTATACTCTTATTGCAATTTTTCTTACCAAAAATATCTAGAGTACATATTGGCCTAAATTAATGAAGAAATTATTATTTTTTTTAAATTTGGGATATTTATTATAGCAAAAAGTAAAAAAAAAAATAGCTTTTTTTTTTTATATAAGCTTGTTGCAATTTTTCTTACCAAAAATATGTAGAAGAGTACATATTGGCCTAAACTGATGAATATATATATATTTTTTTTTAGATATTTACTATAGCAAAAAGTAAAAAAAATGTTATTTATTTATTTATTTAAATTGTTGCTTTTTTTTTTTGTTTATACTGCAAAAAAATAAAATCCACAGAGGTGATTAAACACCAAAAGAAAGCTCTATTTGTGGGGAAAAAAGGACATCAATTTTGTTGTTTGGGTAGAACGTCGCACGACCGCACAATTGTCAGTTAAAATGACGCAGTGCCGCATCGCAAAAAAAAATGGCCTGGTCATTAAGTGGGGCCCGCAGCCAAGTGGGGCCCAGTGAGGATTAGAGCACCGCTGGCACAGTCTCCCAGCCAGGGGAAGAGAGAGGAGAGGAAGAGGCGAGCTGTGACCTGTGCCCAATACAGCGTGACCTGTGCCCCATACAGCCTCACCTGTGCAGAGGAAGAGGCAAGCCACCCGTATCAGCAGAGAGCTGAATTGCCCGATGTAAGAGCTTTCATTAGAACTTCCAGTGTTCCCGGGGCTCACGTCACATAGCTCCACCTCTTGGCCCGGCGCCTTTGATAGACAAAACGCCAATCCAATGCGGGACGTGTGACGTCATCAAAGGCGTCAGGCCAAGAGGTGGGGCTATGTAATGATGAGCCCCGGGAAGACGGGAAATTCAAATGAAAGCTATTACAGCGGGCAATCCCGCTCTCTGCTGATCCGGGTGGCTTGCCTCTTCCTCTGCACAGGTCATGCTGTATGGGGCACAGGTCACGCTGCATTGGGCACAGGTCATGCTGTATGGGGCACAGGTCATGCTGTATGGTGCACAGGTCACGCTGCATTGGGCACAGGTCACGCTGTATTGGGCACAGGTCACGCTGTATTGGGCACAGGTCACGCTGTATTGGGCACAGGTCACGCTGCATTGGGCACAGGCCGTCAGCGTTTTATAGCGTCAGGGACCCCCATATACTACCTAATAAAGGTTTTAACCCCTTGATTGCCCCCTAGTTAACCCTTTCACCACTGATCACCGTCACGCAGGTATGGGGCACAGGTCATGCTGCATTGGGCACAGGTCACGCTGTATGGGGCACAGGTCACGCTGCATTGGGCACAGGTCACGCTGTATGGGGCACAGGTCAGGCTGCATTGGGCACAGGTCACACTGCATTGGGCACAGGTCACGCTGCATTGGGCAGAGGTCATGCTGTATGGGGCACAGGTCACGCTGCATTGGGCACAGGTCACGCTGTATGGGGCACAGGTCACGCTGCATTGGGCACAGGTCACGCTGTATGGGGCACAGGTCACGCTGTATGGGGCACAGGTCACGCTGTATGGGGCACAGGTACCGCTGCATTGGGCACAGGTCACGCTGCATGGGGCACAGGTCACGTTGCATGGGGCACAGGTCACGCTGCATGGGGCACAGGTCACGCTGCATGGGGCACAGGTCACGCTGCATGGGGCACAGGTCACGCTGCATTGTGCACAGGTCACGCTATATGTGGCACAGGTCACGCTGCATTGACACTAGGGCAGCTGTGGGGGGGGGGGGGGGGCTGTTTGCAGGGGGGCCCCATACAACATTTTGCTATGGGGCCCTGCTATTTCTAGTTACGCCCCTGTTTGTATCCTTCTATCTCCTGTCTGAACAGTGTTTGTAAACACTGTGTCCGACAGCTATTGCAGCTACTATAGTTACATAACAACTCCTGTCTGTCATTTTGGCAGTTGAAATGTGCTGTGCAAGTGGGCAGGGGGGGGGGGTGGTGGTGGTGGCAGCTGGGCAGAAGGAAATCTGCAGAGAGCTGAAATGGTTAAATCTGACTTTAGCGCTCTTTGCTGTGTTTACTCCACGGTATTATCATTACGGCCGTTTCCTCCGTTTTCCCGAGTTGTTGTTTTTTTTTTTCGGACTTGCTCGGCGGTGCCAATATTTGCCTGTTCTGCCCGTCTGGAGCCTTGTGAGAAGTCTTGTTTAAAGTGGGAGAGAATTCGCCAAGGAAGACAAACAGATGGTAATGGGCGGCGGCGGCGGCGGCACACACCGCCAAGTCTTCTCGCTAACACACCTTATTACATATAGATGAGAATTGCGGAGCCGCTGCCAACCGCGGAGATGGAGGGCGATCGGATGGCCTCCCTCCACCTAATACAGCGCTGTTCGTCCCCCCCCCCATATCCTTCCCCCCCCCCGATCGGAATGCGAGGCGCTTGGCCAAATGGCGATATTGTAGAGAGAAGAGGAAGTAATCTCTATTAGATGAACCATTCCCGGCCTCCCCTGCCAGGATCGCCCAGCGCCAGATCCCCACATAATGGACGCATTTACATTGAGAGATTAAGGCTAAACCGGATTAATGTTCCAACGCTTCAGGTTGTCAATCACCGTTACCCAGAGACCTTCGGTGAAGGCGGCGAGCCGGGCCGAGTCTGTGCCAGACGGGTTCGAAGACATGTGAAGTTTTTAGATTGGAATCAGCAGGGGGGGAGGGGGGGCTCAGGTGGAGGCAGTTTGGAGCTCGAACGATTGAATTGGAACTACAAATCCCAGAATGCCTCGCTCACTATTATTTTGAGGAGCAACTCCAGCCAGATATAAGAGACACTAATTGATGCAATGCTGTTCGGCTTCATTTAGACGTGCGATTCGGGGGGCTCAACCGCGCATTTTTGCTGTTGGCCAACCACCCCTTTTAATCGCGTCCAGACCAATTCTGACATTACTCTCCTACATGTAAAAACAACTTTGTATCTCTCTATCTCCTGTCTGATCAATGTTTATAAACAATGTTACTTTGTATCTCTCTATATCATGTCTGATCAATGTTTATAAACAATCTTACTTTATATCTCTCTATCTCCTGTCTGATCAATGTTTATAAACAATGTTACTTTGTATCTCTCTATATCATGTCTGATCAATGTTTATAAACAATCTTACTTTATATCTCTCTATCTCCTGTCTGATCAATGTTTATAAAAAATGTTACTTTGTATCTCTCTATCTCCTGTCTGATCAATGTTTATAAACAATCTTACTTTATATCTCTCTATCTCCTGTCTGATCAATGTTTATAAACAATGTTACTTTGTATCTCTCTATCTCCCGTCTGATCAATGTTTATAAAAAATGTTACTTTGTATCTCTCTATCTCCTGTCTGATCAATGTTTATAAACAATCTTACTTTATATCTCTCTATCTCCCGTCTGATCAATGTTTATAAAAAATGTTACTTTGTATCTCTCTATCTCCTGTCTGATGAATGTTTATAAACAATGTTACTTTGTATCTCTCTATCTCCCGTCTGATCAATGTTTATAAACAATGTTACTTTGTATCTCTCTATCTCCTGTCTGATCAATGTTTATAAACAATGTTACTTTGTATCTCTCTATCTCCTGTCTGATCACACATTATATATATTTTTTTAAGCAGAGACCCTAGACCCTAGAGAATAAACTGGTGGGCGTTGCATATTTTTATGTTGCGTGGTATTGGCGCAGCGGTTTTTCAAACGCGATACGCTTTAACCCGTTTGCACCAGAGCTTCCAGCCCTTTAACCACTTGCCTACCAGGCACTTACACCCCCTTCTTGCCCAGGCTAATTTTCAGCTTTCAGCGCTGTTGCTCTTTGAATGACAATTGCGCGGTCATACAACGCTGTACCCAAAATACATTTTTATCATTTTTTTCACACAAATAGAGCTTTCTATTGGTGGTATTTATCGGCAATAACACGCACTTTTTCCCCCTGAAAATAGGGGGAACATCACGGGCACGTGTTATAAGCTGATAGTGTACCTCGGAGGGGAACAAGCACCCCAGGAATTAACTGAGCCGTCATCTCCTGTATAATTGGCTCTCACTCGGCTCTGACGGAACACACACAGTCCCGCCCTCGCCACCGGCATTGGACCATTGTTCTGTCAATCACAGGAGTCCAATGCCAATGGCGGAGGTGGGACTGTGTATGTGACTGCCAACTGAGAGCCGAGTAAACAGGAGATGACGGCTCGGTGATTTCGTGCATGAGAGATGGTGAGGCTGCAGATGGGCATCAGGCTGTATTGATGGGAGACGGGCGCAGATCAGGCTGCATTGAGGCCGCAGATGGGCACAGATCAGGCTGCATTGAGGCCGCAGATGGGCACAGATCAGGCTGCATTGAGACTGCAGATGGGCACAGATCAGGCTGCATTGAGGCTGCAGGTGGGCAGAGATCAGGCTGCATTGAGGCTGCAGATGGGCACAGGTCAGGCTGCATTGAGGCTGGAGATGGGCACAGATCAGGCTGCATTGAGGCTGCAGATGGGCACAGGTCAGGCTGCATTGAGGCTGGAGATGGGCACAGATCAGGCTGCATTGCGGCTGCAGATGGGCACAGATGAGGCTGCAGATGGGCACAGATCAGGTGGCAGATGGGCACAGATCAAGCTGCATTGAGGTTGCAGATGGGCACAGATCAAGCTGCATTGAGGTTGCAGATGGGCACAGATCAGGCTGCATTGAGGTTGCAGATGGGCACAGATCAGGCTGCACTGAGGCCGCAGATGGGCACAGATCAGGCTGCACTGAGGCCGCAGATGGGCACAGATCAGGCTGCATTGAGGCTGCAGATGGGCATTAAGTAGGCTGCATTGATGGTCACTGACCATTATTTTGCTTCAAAGTGGTTTATTTTGAAAAAAAAGTTGTTTTTTTCCTGAAAAACTTCCCTCTTAAATTGAAGGTGTGTGTTATACCCTGATAAATAAGGTAATCACTGCTGGGGGTTTTATTTTTTGCCTTTTTATATTACATTCAATAAAGATGAAGGTTCTTGGGGTGCAGCTATCTGGATTGTTTATTCTACGTTTGTAGAGTTTTATCTGACTAAGGTAGACACCTGGTGATTGGCACCTCATACCAAGAAGTCAAATATTCAAAGAGGGGGAGTTCGGGGGGTGGGCTGATTATTACTGTGCTTACAGATAATAATGGAAACCATACAAAAATATAAAAAAATTATTTAGGTTTATTAGAAACGTGAATTAAAAACCAAAAAAGGCAATTCGTTGAGTTTTGTTAAACATTCCCATTATGCTGGTCATGTAAAGAGGGTTCCAGTAAAACAAAGATTTGATATTCGTATGCTATACCAACATGTTTCGTCCTTATGGCTTCACCAGGGGATATACGAATCAACCAACGATTACGGAAAAACTATACAAAAATAGAAAATATTACATGAGAAATGACATTTGATTAAACATACATTGCAGAAAGAAAGTCAAAAATATTAATCATTTGCTAGTGTCCACCAAAGAACAGGAGCTTACTACCTCAGAGTGTGGGTGCACGCTCCAAGGTGGTAACAAATTTTATTTCTCATTCACCAAATCACATGGTGTCGCAGCACCAAGCAGTTCAATGCGAAGTGTATTTTAGAAAAGGCTCAAGAACTTTTTTTTCCAAGTTACTGGCAATTAGGGCAACTAGTTAAAATAAATGGGCCGCCCTGCAGGTGACACATGGAAGTGCACGTGTCCGGTCGTGCCTGTAGATGTGAACCTAGGCTAAAATATGTCAGAAGTCTGAGCGTTGGCCCTCCTCCCCCTCCCTCCCATCCTCAGATTCCACCTATAATATCTTTTTTTGTTGGACTGACACTCTTTAATAGAGCTTTTTTCCCCCAGTTTATCAGCTCAAAAGAAAAAGAACGGCTATTAATAAAAGGAATAAAATGTAGGGATCTCTTGATTTTCTCGGAGAATGATTCTGCGCTCTTTATATAATATTTGCTTTCCCTCTTCAGCATCTAACGAGCCCATTTTTCTCATTACTTCCATTAACCCCAATATCCTGCCATCAGCCGTACGGTGATTGTTCCAGCCGGTTAATGATCTCTCTACGTAAGATTTGTCCTACTTCTTCTACATCCTGACCGCCGGTAGACTTCCCAAGCTCTATTTCAAGAACGATCCTCCAGTTCGGGTAATGATGTATTCAGATCTCTGGGCGCTTTGAAGACGAATCCTTTCCTAATGACCAAGCCGTAATAAATGGCGTTGGTCTTTCTGGAGGTCCGTGAACTATGTGACCCCCCCCCTTGACTGTGTCCCCGCTAAGACGGAGTAGAGAGGGACTTCTTATGTGTCATTTTATTCATCTCGTATTGCCATTTGACTCATTATATACTCTGTTGAGCGGACGGCTATGTGTAGGTTGGCGAGGTAAAATCAGATGATGGGAAATGTAAAAGAAATGCGTAGAGGGGCTGAGCGGTGGGTCAACGAGGTCAACTGATGCAGTTGGAGATTGGCAAGGGTGGCTAAACTGTATCTTTAAGTGACTAGGGATGACGGATTAGCGGAATAATTTCGGTGGGGCTAATTTACATTCTTCCAGTGTTTTAGGGCCCCATTAAAGTGGTTCCACAGGCATAAGATTTTTTTTGTTCTATGTATTCTTTTTTTGAACCTTTTTAGGAGCTTCCATGGACGTCTATTGGGTCCAAAACTCATTACCCTACCATAGAAGAAGCTCACTTTCTTTTTTGAACAATGAGCTTCAAGTGATGTTACACTCGGGTGTGAATGAGCACCATTATGTAGGTATATATATTCAGGGCCACCAATAACGAGGTGGCGCTGACCTTCCTGTACAGGGCCCAGGTCCCATCAGTTTAACAAGGGGGCCCAAGTAACTTACAGGCAGTTCCAAGCTCAGTGGCTTCTGCTGCTCTCCCTCTTGCTGGGGGAGAGCAGTTGCAGGGAGAGAGACAGGGCGATCTGTTCCAGTAATTGCACCCCCCAACACTCTGACCACCCCGCTCCACTATCCAACTCACCCCCTCCCACACCTCCAACCCGCCTATGTGCCACTCAACTGTGTTTACTATGGTTCAGTTTCTGAATGAACAGGGAGCCTCTGTACAGCGCGTTTCCTGTTCAATTGTACTAGGTGGAGCCTGCTGGGCCCCTCCCACAGCTCTGTTCCTCTTTCCTTGTGCAGGGGGATCTTGGTCTTGTCTCCGCCCCCTCCTGTAGTTTTCTGTAAGCAGCTTATAGTGGGTGGAGACTGCTGGGTCCCTCCCATAGCTCTGCTCTCTCTCTCCTTGTGCAGGGTGACCAGTCTTGTCTCCACCCCCTCCTGCAGTTTTGTGCAGGCAACTTGTAGTAGGTGGAGTCTTCTGAGCCCCACCCACAGCTCTGCTCCTCTCTTTTCTTGTGCAGGGTGGCTGGTCTTGTCTATGCCCCCTCCTATAGTTTTCTGCAGGCAGCCTGTAGTGGGTGGTATCTGCTTGGCCCCTCCCATAGCTCTGCTCCTCTTTCCTTGTGCAGGGGATCTCGTTCTTGTCTCCGCCCCCTTCTGTAGCTTTCTGCAGGCAGCTTGTAGTGGGTGGAGCCTGCTGGGCCCCTCCCACAGCTCTGCTCCTCTCTTTCCCTGTGCAGGATGACTGGTCTTGTCTCTTCCCCTTTTGTAGTTTTCTGCAGGCAGCCTGTAGTAGGTGGAGTCTTCTGAGCCCCTCCCACAGCTCTGCTCCTCTTTTCTTGTGCAGGGTGGCTGGTCTTGTCTCCGCCCCTCCTATAGTTTTCTGCAGGCAGCCTGTAGTGGGTGGAGCTTGCTGGGCCCCTCCCACAGCTTCTTTCTCTCTCTTTTTCTCTCGCTCTCTCTCTCTTTCTTTCTCTCTTTCTCTTTCTCTCCTCTTGTGCAGGGGGACCGGTCTGGTCTCCACCCCCTCCTTCAGTTTTGTGCAGGCAGCCTGTAGTAGGTGGAGTCTGCTGGGCCCCTCCCACAACTCTGCTCCTCTCTTTCCTTGTGCATGATGACTGTGTCTTGTCTCCACCCCTTCCTTTGGTTTTCTGCAGGCAGCCTGTTGCAGGTGGAGCCTGATTGGCCCCTCCCACAGCTCTGCCCTCTCTCTTCTTGTGCAGGGTGACCAGTCTTGTCTCCACCCCTTCCTGTGAATTTCTGCATGCAGCCTGTAGTAGGTGGAGCCTGCTGGGCCCCTCCCACAGCTTTGCTCTCTGCAAAGGCTATGTACATCACAGTGATGATGTCACTGCTGCTTTTACATTGTAATATCTGGGTTTCCAAAGGCTTTTAATGCCCGCAAAGTGAATTTATTTGTCAGCTCACACTACAGAAAAATAAATTTTCAAATCTTTTTGTCTTTTGCATTCATACAAGTTATAAAAATACCAAAGCAAGCATATTGGTTTCTAGAGAGATAATAATGTGCCTTCACCACTCATGGTTTCCTGTGCTACTTTTTGCGCTGATCACAGATTGAGTCATCGGATTGCATTGGTAAAGCTGTGGTTTAAATCTGCTGAGACAGACATAGGTTTTTTTGGTATTTGGCATTTTCTGGAGAGAGGTCACACAGATTGAAAAATGAATAAATCCACAAAGGCTCAGCACTGCCAGAATGGACATATCAATTTTATCTGCCTATGGAAAGGGAAAGTCTCTTAAAGTGGACCTAGCATCTGATTTTTTTCATGTTAAGTGCAGCATGCTAAGGGGTGTATTTATGACACTGTGCATTTATTGAATGGGGGCAAAATCACATTTTATTAGGCATAGACAGAAAGAAGAAAGAGCTGGTGTGAAGTGGGTTAGTATGCATTCAAAAAAAAAAAAAAAAAAAAAAATATATATATATATATATATATATATATATATATATATATATATATATATATATATATATATATATATATATATATATATATATATATATATATATATATACTAGACAACTGTGCTTCTCATCTTGATGCGTTCCGCGAGAAAATATCTCGCTTCTTCAGGAGTGGCACGAGAAAGTTCAAATCCCTCAATAAATCATTAAAACAAGCACATGGACTGTTTTCTGTCTTGGAGTGTCTGAAAGGTGAACGCTGGGCCACAACACTTAGCAGCCCCTACGGAGGTACCGCTACCGTTCCCATTCCATATTGTTAAACACATTTCCTAATAAAATAATACACATTCTTAACATGGTCTTCTTATTTCCACAGAAGTACAACAGTATAAACTTCTGACATGTTTCGCCCATAGGGCTTCTTCAGCATTAACTGCTAATAATCTGAAAGCCTATGGTTTGTCAAAAATCTATTGAGAAAATAGACAAATCTCACACTGATGTCAAACAACAGGCTTGCGTGTGACCACAGGAGGTACAGAAATGTGTAATATGATAGAGACCAACACAGGGGTGCCTAGTTGTCAGAAGAGACAACAGCCAGCTTTGTATAAACACGGACTGTATGTACTCTCAATACAGGCCCCCCACGTGGCTCTGACCTCCTGTGGTCACACGCAAGCCTGTTGTTTTATATCAGTGTGAGACTTGTCTATTGTGCCTAGTTGTCAGAAGAGACAACGGCCAGCTTTGTATAAACACGGAACTGTATGTACTCTCAATACAGGCCCCCCACGTGGCTCCGGCCTCCTGTGGTCACACGCAAGCCTGTTGTTTTATATCGGTGTGAGACTTGTCTATTTTCTCAATTGATTTTTGACAAACCATAGGTTTTCAGATTATTAGCAGTTAATACTGAAGAAGCCCTATGGGCGAAACATGTCAGAAGTTTATACTGTTGTACTGCTGTGGAAATAAGAACAAGACCATGTTAAGAATGTGTATTATTTTATTATGAAATGTGAAATATGTAAACTGCATAGTAGACAAGTGGTTAAATCAAGCTGTGAACTTGGTACTAGCCGGCAAATTACTTTTCGATAAAAAGTGATCCTAGCGGTTCTAAAGCCGCCTCATCCCTTCTATGGGGCTCTCAAAGTAAGTGCAACCCCCCCCCCCTGCAATGGTCCTTGGACTCTCTTGCTCCTCCAGGGAGCCCCGGATCATTGCAAATGTCTTACCTAGTGAGAGCAGAAGGAACTTGGGGATTTCTAAATGTGACTATTACAGTATATACTCCCAGGCAGTATAATTCTGGCTGTGAAGCAAAGCTTTAAGGCCATGGAGAGTGCACAACCCTTTGCAACATAAGAGATGAATGACTCAACCACCTGCTTTAACCTGTACCCTCCCAACTGCACGTGTAAGTCTTTATTCCATTTATTTATGTCAATGAATGCAAAGTGTTCTCTGATTGAATGAGATGGGGATTGCGCGGCACAGGACCCTGAAGCTAGCGGCAATAACTAAAGTAGCAGTGCCAACTAAAGTGATAATTTCAGCTTCCATGGGCATTCCACAGGTATGGAAAATACATACTTGCATTTGTCCAAGCTGGACGAATGTGAAAATTGCCATACGTGGAGTTCATCTTTAGGACAACTTCATTCAATTAGCTTAATCATCATGGAAAGTGTCAGGCCAATTGGTAATTGTCTCACAACAGAATGGGAGGTGGGAAAGTTTTGGAACCCCCTTGTTCTAGGTACATAATCTCATTCTTGGTGTGAAAAGGCTGCATAGTTGTTAATCCCTCAAGTCACATGGCTGAAGTTGTGAATTGTTGTTAAAACATTGAGGTAGAGGTCTTGAGATGATATTATATTGTATGTGAAATAGCTTTGTGCTGCCTCCGCATCATACTAGCGTCATCAGCTTTCATAAAAACCTAGGTACCATAATGAATCCCACTCATCTCTGTTAGCATGTACCAAGAGCCCTGAAGAAGGGGGAGGCCAGTCTGCTGAAATGCTTTGGATACATTTGTACTCGTTTTACTTTCAATAAATGACCCTGAGGTGGGGTGGGTGGGGGGGGGGCAATTTTGCCGAAACACATTGGATAAATTTGTACTTGTTTCAGTAAATGACTACATTCTTCATCAAGAGTTGCCTCTTTCTGGACACTGGGCGCTTCTCTCTCCCTATTCCAGTATCTTCTCAGCTGAAGTGAGATGTTTGTTGTATCGGTAAGGTAGATACCTCTAAGAGACCAACATCACCATTTAACCCATGGAACCACCTAATGTCTATCAAGAAGTCCAGAATGGTCTCCAGCTCAAATTAATCATTATATGTGGAAGAAAGATGGTGTCAAAAGCTCCAACCCTGTTCAGGGATGATTGTGTCATTTTGATGTAGTTGGGCTCTTTCATGCTTCTTGTAGACCAGTTGCCTTCTCATTCCAAGGTGTGCACCTCCCTGTCATTAAGTTGTAAAAAAACTGATAAATCTTGGTTTATAGAGTTTGCATTCCTATTCTGGGCCATCCGGTGGTTGTCTCCTCAATGTCTAGATCTTTGCTTCCCTCAATACATTGCATGGCATATGCCAAAGTTTATTCTCTCCACATAGGTGGATATGTGTGATGTGTTATGTACGTGGGGCAGCAATATCAGTTGTATGAATTATCCCTAGACAGTATTTGTGTGTTTTGTATGACTGCTCTGGGGATGTTGGATAGTAAGCTCCTCTGGGAGCCATGCGAACAGTTTTAATGTAGCGATGGCTTGGTTTATAGCAATTACTGGGCACAATGGGCACCCATGTGTATTTTCTCCAATGTCATTTAAAAATGGCACTGGGGAAATAATGGTCCAGCACTTTGCCATTGAAAAACATACCACAATAGGAAAGCCGTTAAGAATGGCTGTATTTTGGAGATTTTTTTTTTTTTTTAGCTCCATGGTGCGGTGCGCACACTCGAAACGCAACTAAACACTAGGTGCAACAAAAAAGTGGGCAGACAAAAGTAAAGCATGCAAAAAGGTGCACACGGCGTACACATGGTCCACCTCCAAAAAGACCTTGGCCCTGATTCCCCAGGTTACAAGACTTCTGAAGGGGTCTAAGGTACTCGTGGTGCATCCGGCCAAAACCAGGTAGACCCTATTTTTCAAGGGACCTGCCAAGCCAAGGTCCAGCCAAGTAATAGTTGGGGCTCCCCTGAAGAGAGCCCTCATGGGAGGGAGAGAACCTGACCATAAGGCCGTTCCCTGGTGCAAGATACCATGAAGGGGCCCCCCTGACCACCAGGACCCTTTCCCATCAGTTCTTCTGGTTCCAGGGCCCTTCCTTCCTGGCCCCTTTCCACTGATTCCTGGGCCCTTTACTCCCATCGCAAGGCCTTATGCAAGTCCCAGTTCACACTGTTGCGACTTATCATGTGACTTGCAACACAAAGTTGCATGGCAACTCAAAACACATTCATTTCAATGGGTGCTGTCCTAGTTAATTCAACTCAAGTCCCAGCAACAACAACAAAAAATTCCTGCACTACTTTTCTGCTACTTTGGTGCAATTTGAGTGCCCTAGACTGCAATGTTAAATCACAAAAGTCACAAACAAGTCGCAAAGAAATCACACGCAAGTTGCAAGCAAACCGTATGACTTTGGGGTCGCAGCAGGGTGAATCGAGCCTTACAGTCTCGCAGCATGACCCTTTTACATTTTCTGCAGCAGCCACCTTCCTGCCATCTTTGGCTGCCCCCACGGAGGCAGAACACCAGGGCCCGGTCGCAAGTGCGACCTTTGTAAACCTGGTTGTTCCGCCACTGCCACCCAGATTTTCAGGGCAAGTCCAACGACCTACACCCTACTAATTGGGAGTGAGTAACGTGCAAAATGAATAGGTGCTTGGGAATGACCAAATGCAAGATATTGGCAGGCCTTCTGATGTTACGGAGGTAAAGGCAGCAATATTTAAATTGAGATTGAACGTGGGGCCAGATGGAGAACAGAATCCAAGATTACACCGAACACCTTGCCATTATGAGTGGGACTGATGGTTGGGCTATTGATCTTGATGGAAACATTGGGGGGGGCACGTGGGGGAGTAATCTTATGAGCTCAATTTTTGAAGTATTGGGGTTTAGGAATGGTTGTGATATCCAAACTCTTATATTGGTTAGTAAATTAGTTATGCACATAGAGATCAAAGGGGTGAGTGGAGGGGTAATAGAGAAATGCAGTATATTGCCAAAAGTATTGGGACACCTGCCTTTACACGCACATGAACTTTAATGACATCCCAATCGTAGGGTTCAATATTGAGTTGGCTCCACCCTTTGCAGCTATAACGGCTTCAACTCTTCTGGGAAGGCCGTCCACAAGGTTTAGGAGTGTGTCTATGGAAATGTTTGACCATTCTTCCAGAAGCGCATTTGTGAGGTCAGACACTGATGCTGGCTTTGCTTGCAGTCTCTGCACTAATTTATCCCAAAGGTGTTCTATCAGGTTGAGGTCAGGACTGTGTGTAGGCCACTCAAGCTCCTCTATCCCAAACTCGATGCTGCTGGTGTGCAGTCACGTTGGAACAGGAAGGGGCCATCCCCAAACTGTTGGGAGCATGAAATTGTCCAAAATGTTTTGGTATCACTGGAACTAAGGGGCCAAGCACAACCCCTGAAAAACAACCCCACACCATACCCCCCCCACCAAATGATTTGGACCAGTGCACAAAGCAAGGTCCATAAAGACATGGATGAGCGAGTTTGGGGTGGAGGAACTTGACTGGCCTGCACAGAGTCCTAACCTCAACCTGATAGAACACCTTTGGGATCAATTACAGTGGAGACTGCGAGCCAGGCCTTCTCATCCAAATGCTCTTCTGGAAGAATGGTCAAACATTCCCATAGACACACTCCTAAACCTTGTGGACAGCCTTCCCAGAAGAGTTAAAGCTGTTATAACTCCAAAGGGTGGGCCAACTCAATAGTGAACCCCACGGACCAAGACTGGGATGCCATTAAAGTTCATGTGCGTGTAAAGGCAGGCGTCCCAATTCTTTTGGCAATGTAGTGTAGATTTGGATGTTCTTAGCATAGAGGTGGTATTGGAAGCCATAGGAAGCTACTTTAGGGGAAGCAGATAAAAAAAAACTTGATTTCTCAGCACTCCATACCCCATAACCTTCTCTGTATTTTGTTCTGAAATTCCACACACAGGCTAATCATTAGTTAGAGGCAGCGTACACACACACAGGCATTCTATTTATGAGCTTTCCACTAAGCCATTCAAATGCAGATTCTCATTCTTACAATAAAAACCAGTAAAAAGCAGTATTACGATCAGTGGTTGATCGTAGTAAATAGGAGTTTGCATTGCTGAGAAATATGCCCTTGACTAGTTAACAGCCCCCTTCCCTTCACATTTTTATTTTGTCTCCGGGTCTCTATGGAAACCTGCCGGTTCGCAGTAGTGTGCAGAAATAACCTACTGTGCAAGCCCTGTGCTGAGAATCAGAGTCGTTTTCTATTCTTCCCACCGCAAGCTTTAAATTTTTAACTGCAGATATGTTTTGATCACCTGTGGAAGAATCACTGGAGAGGCCATTAAATCCTTTTTCGAGGGTGATTTTGTTGCCAAAAAATCTTGTAGGACAGAAAGATAAAAAATGAAAAGCACTGCTATGATGGGTGTGTAGCGCCCCTTACCCTCTGAAGGGGGTTGGGGGGCCCCCCAGTTGGCTCAGTGGGCTGGAATTTCAGCTCAGGGTGAAATCCTTGACTCTGGTCGAAAAAGGATACCAGTCACTTTAGGAACATTTGACCCTTAATGTGGTTGTGAAACCTTACATATACCAATAGTGAATACTAGCCTCGGGTGATACACAGAGATGAAACAAATCCTCATCCATAACTTGTACCTGTTTATCTGCAGCACTCTGTAATGCTTCAGGCAGTGAACTATGTTGGGTTGTGTGGATCACAGCTTCGGAAGTCTATGAATACTATATTCTTAACAGTTAACTTTAACCTTAACAGCTATCAGGTAGGAAGACTCGGATAAGTTTGGAAATACAGTTGGTTTTATTTAGAGTGGTGATACACAGCCACGACGGGGAGCTTCAGAGGCAACTTAAAGTGGTGTTCCGGCCGAAATTATAGTTTTTAAATAAAAATACCCCTATAATACACAAGCTTAATGTATTCTAGTAAAGTTAGTCTGTAAACTAAGGTCTGTTTTGTTGGTTTATAGCAGTAGTTTGTTATTTTATAAACTTACAGCAGGCCGTGGCCATCTTAAGTGTGGGCATCTGAAGCCAGACTGTATTTCTTCCTGGATCTCATCCTTGCAGATCTCGCACATGCTCAGTGCAGCACAAGCAGTGTAATAGGTTTCAGGTCAGGTTCCCATAGCAACGGCAGTTTCAGAGGAAGTTGCCGCCCCTTCCCAGAAGGCATTGCAAACAGGAAATGATGCGATGGGCCACGGCCAGGGAGGAGAAAGTGAAAAATGAATACAGCAGATATACAGTAGGTGCTGAGAAAAAAAAAAAATATCCAATTTGTTTACAGTGCACAGTTTAGTGAGGGATGCTGAAGAGTTGTAAAAGTGGGTGGAACTCCACTTTAAGCTTAGTAGCACCAAACAGGGATAAAGTTTATAGGAAACGTAAAGATACTTGCAGTGGGTGGGTTCCTGGAGATGGGGTCACCCAGTGGCTTCTTGAGAGATGTACTGGTCTCTTATGTGGAAAGGAACAGGTAAGGTTTTCTTCGGGCAAATTAAGTAGACTGTGAGTAGGGCAGAGGAGAGTCTCTGACTACTAGAGAGGAAGGGGCTCTGTCCGGCCCAACAAGTGGAAGTTGGAGGGGTTCTGTCCGGCCCAAAAGTGAGGTGGAAGACGGGGCTCTATCCGGCCCAAAAGAGAGATGATAGTCGGGGCTCTGACCGGCCCAATAGAGAGAGATGACAGAGCCTCCAGTGGAGGGATAAGGACATTACACCCTCTCTCCTCTACAGCCTTTCAAAGTATGAATTTTACAAAGCTCCAGAAGTCAGGGGGGCCGGGATCTGATGTCACACATTGCACAGCAGAGAGCTGAGTGTAATCTGAGACATGAGTGGAAGCGCAGGACACCCCCCCTCTACACAGTCTCCTAAGGAAGCATGCACAGCTGAGGCTGTCCAATGCCTGCTGTGTGATGGAGGGCGGGGGGGGGAAGGGTCATACCTCCCAGGATTGCTTGGTGTTGACATAGACTGTCAATAGTCTCTCATGCAGATAGCAGGATGAAACAGCATACAGATATCTCACTAGGTGCTTTGGCTTGTTTTACACACTAGTAAAGGATATGCTTTTTCGTTTTTCATTTTAGGAATATACCGACACTTTAAGGCCAATAAACTCGGTGATAGAGGGGTTAGGACATGGGAGACCCAAAAAGACCAAAATTCGGCTTCAGTGTAATACATGATCTCCCCTGGCAAGCCACCTTTGCAGTGCCCACCGGCGGTAGCTTCTACCTGGCTCCCCTAGGACACACTTTAGCAGATGAAGTTTCACCCCTGGCACTTCAGTCCTAGGTCTCAGCTTCACTCCTTCTGGATGTACCCTCCGGGAAGGCAAGGCAAGCCTCTGCAGGTCCCGAACTCAGGTCTTCCTTCTATAAGCACATGTCCTCCACAGGCACCAGGCTCAGGAAGGTAGTCCTGCTGCAATTTGAACACAGTAGGTCGCTTGCTTCTTATGGACTCCATTCATGGAACATTTTGAATTTTGTCAAGGAATGCCTAGCATTCTCTGATTGGATGAGGCAGAGAGGCGGGGTAGTGATGACACAATTTCCACCACGTCCAGAGAACACTTTCCATTTATTAAGAAAATTAAAAATGTTATGCGAATGGTGCCCAACCTCCTGTGCTCAAGAAGCTGAAGTTTAGCCACACAGTGCAGGACACGAAAGCTAGTGGAGAACGCTGGAGTAGTGATGTCTAGTACGGTGATTTCCAGCTTCCATGGTGATCCCACAGGTATGGCACATACGTACTTACATTGGTCCAAGCTGGATCAATGTATCTATGTAAAAATGCCATAGCTGGAATTTAGTTTTAAGACAGTGGTTGTCATCTTACAAGGTTTAAGTGGCCTCAAATGCAGCCCCTAATGTCACCAAGGGGCCACAAATAAGTATACATAGTGCTGCAGGAGGTTGCCAAAAACTGCAGGTTTACGGAAGGACCTGGTCAGAGTCTAGGAACATGCTACAGTTGTGGTTGAAAACATACTGGAGAACACATTCAGAGAAACCAATGAAACCAACGATGGTGGATGATTCCTCCCAATGACACAAAAGATAGGGGCATGATTCCTCCCAATGACACCAACGATGGGGCACGGTTCCTCCAAGTGACACCAACGATGGGGCCCAAATTCTTCTACCAATGATGGGGCACAATTCCTCTCAATGACACCAACAATGAGGCACAGTTCCTCACAATGACACCAGCAATGGGGCACAATAAGACCAATGATGGGGCATGATTCCTCCCAATGACACCAATGACAGGGGTACGATTCTTCCCAATGACACCAATGATGGGGCATGATTCCTCCCAAAGACACCAACGATGGGGCATGATTCCTTCCAATGACACCATTGATGGGTCATAATTCCTCCCAATGACACCAACGATGGGGTACGATTCCTTCCAAAGACACCAATGATGGGGCATGATTCCTTACAATGACACCAATGATGGGGCATGATTCCTCCCAATGACACCAATGATGGGGTACAATTCCTCCCAATGGCACCAATGATGGGGCATGATTCCTCCCAATGACACCAATGATGGGGCATGATTCCTCCCAATGACACCAATGATGGGGCATGATTCCTTCCAATGACACCAATGATGGGGCATGATTCCTCCCAATGACACCAATGGTGGGGCATGATTCCTCCCAATGACAGCAATGATGGGACATGATTCCTCCCAATGACACCAACAATGGCCATTGTTTATTCCTTCTGAAGCCAGGACATTTTCTATTCCCCATGGCCCCAGTCTAACCCCCAACCCCCTCCCCAAAGCCTGATGGACTATAAACTGGTCCTTTGTTTAGAAAGTTGGGAGAACCCTGGTTTAGAAGATTGCTTATATGCAAAACGAAATTGTTAATAAGTTGCATTTGTCTAAACATTTCTGCCATTAGAAGCTCCAGAGCCCAATAAAACTTCACAGCATAACCTGGAAATATTGTCCTCCACAGCCTGCATTCTAAACATCTTCCCCCATCTCATATAAACATCATTATTATCTAATATTATCCTACAGTGGAGTTTCCATAATTTTTAATATCCTATGCCCTTCCCCTAGTAAGGAGGTCACATAAAGGAATCGTGGAGGTAGAAAACTTTGGAGAGGGAAAAAAAAAGTAATAATACGAGACGTAAGGGTTGGAGTAGGTGACTCTGTAGATGATTTGTATTCCTTCTTAACGCAATCTAGTTCACAGTGTCATTTTTCACATAGCTGTCAATCTCGCAAGTGGCTGGGGACCCTACAACAAGATATCAAACGCCAAAGCTTTTCGAGATCCCTTTCTTTTTTTTTTTTTCTTTTTCTTTTTTTCTTTTTTTTTTTTCCTCCGTCCACATTTTCAGCCATGTGATCTTAAAAAGAGAAGTGTATATTCCTTTTTTTTTCCCCCCGTCATGCCTCTTCGAACAACAGGAGTGATTTGTAAAGAATTTTTGATAGGTATTGGTCCCGAGTGATCTCGGAGACATCTGACAGATAATGTCCCTTATCTCATTCAGCCATGGACGCCTTTTACTGTCCCCGCAGCGCGCTGAATCATTTTTTTATTGGATGATCTGTCTGAATTTTTCCTCCGGCCTATGGTAGATCAAACTGGTGCCAAATACATTTCACATCTCTCTGGCCCTCAGTAGTCTGTTATTGCCTTGTTGAGATGGCCAAGATCCAAGAAGCATTTTCTTGTCTTTGTTGAAAAGTTTTGGAGCTCGCTGACACCGACTCTCTTGATCCTCAGTGTTCTTGGCATCAAAACCCCTTGTGTGGTTTGTGAAGATTCTTGAACTTGGCTGGATGCTGGAAAAGTTCCTTGATAACCTGTCTGAGTTTGTTTACCACTGCAGGAGGTCTGTGGCTTTCCACCATCAATGGATTAGGTGGTCCCCATACAACCATTTCATATACAATACCCAATTGATGACCAAGATTCCCAAGGCCAATCCTAAGTTTTCTTTACCCTGAAAATGTTATAAATGAGAATTTTCCCTTTTATTTAATACTTACACGGACATCATGCCATGGTACTGCTAGATGAAGTTCTTATTGTCTGGTGCTGTATTTTATTTTTTAAAGAGCAATTCAAGTAGAACTAAAGGCATTTTTTTTTCATTTTGGATAGGGTAGGGAAGGTTATAATATAATGTTTTTTTATTTTATTTGAGTATTTTATTTATTTTTATTTTTATTATTTTCATGTTATGTTATTTTTTGTATTTTATTATATTATATATTTTTTTTATTATGTTTTGTTATTTTAATTTTGTTTTTATTTCATGAGTTTTCAAGTAAGCTCCATGGGCCAGTGGCACCAACGGTAGACAGCTCCATGGGCCAGTGGCACCAACGGTAGACAGCTCCATGGGCCAGTGGCACCAACGGTAGACAGCTCCATGGGCCAGTGGCACCAACGGTAGACAGTTCCATGGGCCAGTGGCACCAACAGTAGACAGCTCCATGGGCCAGTGACAGCAATGGTACACAATGGGCCAGTGGCACCAATGGAAGACAATTCCATGGGCCAGTAAAACCAATGGTAGACAACTCCACGGGCCAGTGGCACCAATGGTAGACAACCCTATGGGTCAGTGAGACCAACAGTAGACCACTCCATGGGCCAGTGGCACCAATAGTAGGCCACTCCGTGGGCCAGTGGCACCAATAGTAGGCCACTCCAAAGGCCAGTGGCACCAATGGTAGGCAACTCCATGGGCCAGTGGCATCAATGGTAGGCAACTCCATGGGCCAGTGGCATCAATGGTAGGCAACTCCATGGGCCAGTGGCATCAATGGTAGGCAACTCCATAGGCCAGTGGCACCAATGGTAGGCAACTCCATGGGCCAGTGGCACCAATGGTAGGCAACTCCATGGGCCAGCGGCACCAATGGTAGGCTACTCCTTGTTGCCACTGTGAGTGTGTCCCTAGGGAGTGCTTTCTAACTGTGTGGGGGTTGCTCTGGCTTTAGGAGCGGTGTATAAACTGCTCCTAAAGCACCCCTGCCCATTGAAATCAATGGACAGCGTTGCCGAAGCGCCTGCAAAGCGATTCGGCAGCTGCGCTTTGCGCGCACTTCTAACCTCTTCATCTGTCGTTAAGTGGGGGTTAAAAGCGCCCTGCTAGCGGCCAAAAAGCACAGCTAAAATGACGGTAAATCGCCCCCAAAAAATAGCGGCGCTTTACCGCCGACGCAAAAAAATAAAAACAGTGGTTCTCAAATGCCACCAAAAGAAAGCTCTATTTGTATGGAAAAAAAGTTTTGTTTGGGTACAGCATGCATGACCATTGACCACGCAATTGTCAGTTAAAGTAAGGCAGTGCTCAATAGCAGAAAAAAATGCCCTGGTCATGAAGGGGGTAAAACCTTCTGGAGGTCAAGTGGTTAATAATAATAATGTAGGTGAGACCTTCTCTCGTTGCTATTGTACCCTGAAAAAAGGTTCTACCTGTTGCTGTTCCAAAGCCATACTTTCAACTTTCTCCTCCCCTTTCCCTTCCATGGACATGTTAGGTTGGCAAAACCTTACAATTCCATCAAGTCCTTCACATTTTAATGCAGTTACATTGCCACTAGTACAGATGTGGCCTACACCTTATTTTTTATTTTTTTTCCCCCGCGAATGAACTGCTGGGTGTCACAGTGCTCTATATTTAGTTTACAGATTTCTCTTCCCAACAAATAATGTGACAAAGAAATAAGGGAAAGCATTGCTTTAATGGAACATGCCCTGACCAGCCGCGTGTGCAATTAAGGCAATGATGGATGGGTAAGGTCTTCGCCTCGCAGCAGTATTTTGGGAACACACAGACAAACGGTGATACATGAGGGTGACCCAGTGTGAGCGGGGAAACACTTGCAGAAGATAAAGTTTGCCACACCGTGACTTGTCATTGGTTGAACTCAACAGAAGGAGTTAGACAGGAAATGTATTTTCTTCTTGTTTCCTGTTCAGCCTGGTTCCCTCAACAGTCAAACAATGACCGAGCAAAAAATGAGTCGCACTACTTCATTCCTTCCTCTTCCTCCAGTGTGTGAATCTAGAAGTTCCATCATCGGAACTGAATTCTTTGCCTTGGCTAATGTAAATATTTGCGGGGGGGGGTTTCAGTACTCTACCCAATGTGCTGTTCAGAATCGCCATGGACGTCTGTGTGTTGTCAAGGGTTATTCTGTTATGACTTTAAATACACCACAAGGCACTAAGTTTACTTGGCCTACACAATTTTGAGGGATCAGATGTTTCAGGTTGCATTTAGGGCAACTCAGTGAGGCCAACCTGCTCCTGGGTGTAGTAGTTATGGACTCCATGAATGGAGTCCATAAGAAGCAAAGTGTGTGGGTCCGAAATATTTGCAAATTTTAAAAATTGTAAATGTGAAGCAAAAGTTGTTGGTTGCTGGGACCCCAGAGGCTGCAGGTATCCTAGCAACCAATAGCACATCGCGTGCCCAAGTCAACTGCTGGCCATGGCCATATTCAGTCAACAACATCAGCCAGCATCCCTGGCCCCTTGTTTACACTCAGTTGTTGGCGATGGAATCTACCCAGCGACAGTTTAGTAGGACAGGGGATGCATCATTGGGTGTTAGGGTGCTGGCGACTGCTGGTGTCCTAGCAACCAATGGCACATCCTCAGCCCAATTCAGATGTTTCAGGCTGCATTCAGGGCAACTCAAAGTGAGGCCACCCTGCTCCCGGGTGTTGAAGCCACAGAGAGTACACAGATAGGCAAAAGTGCGTGGGTTTGAAAAGTTTGAAAACCAATGAAAATTTAAATTGTTATTGTGAAAGGAGACAAAGCTTGTTGGTTGCTAGGACCCCAGAGGCTGCTGGCATCCATGCAACAAATGGCACACCACTAGCTCAATTCAGCTGCCGGCCATGGCCATGTTCAGTCAATAACATCAGCCAGTATCCCTGTCCCTTCGTTTATACTCATTTGCTGGCGAGGGAATCTACCCAGCGGCATTTGAGTAAGACAGGGGATGTATCATTGATTGTTAGGGTGCCGGAAACTGCTGGTATCCTAGCAACCAATGGCACCTCCCCATTCAGATGTTTCAGGCTGCATTCAGGGCAACTCAAAGTGAGGCCATCCTGCTCCCGGGTGTTGGAGCCACAGAGAGTAGTGATAGGCAAAAGTGTGTGGGTTTGAAAACTTTAAATGTTAATGTGAAACAAAACAAAGTCAATGCAACCAAATGAACTATGTGCAGTGCTTGTTGGTTGCTAGGACCCCAGAAGCTGCTGGCATCCTAGCAACCAATGGTTGGCCCTTAAAGAGTAAGTTCATCTTTTCGTGAAAAATTCTGAGATGAACTAGCTCCAAATATCATGGCGGGCCATGACCGCCATGCTGCTGGTGTAGCAGTATTTACACCAAACACCGCCCCAAGAATCTTTCATAAGGCTTGCAATGGCAAGTGCTCATTGGTTTTGTATGGTCATGTGGCCAATGAGAAGCGCATCTGGGGCTTCGTCCAGTAAACGTGTTTCAGATGAACCTCTTCACATTGGTCAGCGCGGCCACGTGGTGGCATTCAATAATGAGCACCTGCCATTGCATGCATTATGATGGATACTCACTGCAGGGCTGTGTATTATGGTGTACCGACCACAGCACCAGCAGCATGGGGAAATCACAGGCGTTATTTGCAGCATGGTCTGGAGGCATGGTCAGAATATTTTGTTTACCCTTTAATTTTTTCGTGACAAAATGAACTTGCCCTTCAAGTTCAAGTACAATGTCTAAAGTCATGAGGAACAGTCTTTAAAATGCCAAGAAAGGATATCTGGGTTTCCATTTAAGCCTTGGTTTGCATCTGTGTGTGCGTAGGTGCGCAGGCATATTATGCATGTTCTCATGCATCACGTGTAGGACAGCTCATTAATTTCAATGGGTGGGTTGCCCTGAAAAAAGTGGGGAAAGAAGTCCCTGACCCTTTTGTAAAATTGCAGGGCACTGCATGGAGCTGCAGGACGGGACCAAATGGTATGTTGGTGACCGGTTGTCTATACATGGGGTTGCATTAAGAATTAATCCCCACGCATCTTCTAAAGAGCAGCACGTTTCTGTGCATGTAGGGAAAGCATCTGATTTTGTGTGCATTCCCTACACTCATAGATGTGAACCAAGCCTTATACACAATCTCTCCTGGATACATATGTAGCATCCTCCTAGTGTAGAGCAGGCTGTTAGGTAAATATAGTTTGCTTCTTTGTAATCATTGGATCAGGGGTTGATTGTTTTTGTCTGCTCAGTGTCTCACAAGCTGCTGCTCTGATTACTTCTCCCTGTATCCTAGAGGATTATAGTGGGAGAAAGAACAGAGTGGGCAGCCTGAATATTGGTGGGACTTCAGCCAATTCCTGGGGAGGCATGCCCAGTAGGTGGTGGAAGATCCCATAAATAGTTTGAGGCCTGAGGCAAGAGTGCTGTGTTCCTGGGTCCAGTCCTGGAGGAGACCCCTTTGCAGAACCTTAGAAGAAGCTTTTAGGAGAACACTGAGGTCTCATAGTTAGTCAGTTTGAGAAAAGACATAAGTCCATCTAGTTCAACCAATAAAAAAAAAATCATACAATCCCAATATAAACATTCCTTCGTCCACAGTTGATCCAGAGGAAGGCGTAAAACCCATGCAGAAGCAGGATCCAATTTGCTACAGCAGGGGAAAAAATTCCTTCCTGATCCTCCTAGAGGCAATCGGATTTTCCCTGGATCAACTTTACCTATAAATGTTCATACCCAGTTATATTATGTACATTAAGGAAAAAACCAAGGGCTTTTTTAAATCAATCTACTGAGCTGGCCAGAACCACCTCTGGAGGGAGTCTATTTCACATTTCTACAGCTCTGTGAAGAAACCTTTCCGTATTTGGAGATGAAATCCTTTTTCCTCTAGACGTAAAGAGTGCCACCTTGTCCTCTGTGATGACCTTAGAATGGATCAAGGTGGGTCTGGAGAAGTTCAGTGGAGGAAGTTGGTAGAAAAGCCAGTAGGAAGTTGGTGGGAAACAGTCCAGCTGTCCTATGGAGGAGTGAGTCTACATCTCCCTCACTAGGCAGAGCCTAATGGATATCGGCAGAAGGCCACCAATAATCCTGTGGCCATGTTAGTAAATGACCCCAGTGCTGAAGAGTAGTGACTGTGTGTAGCTTTCAACTGTGGAAGGAGTAAAGGTCACCAACAGCATAGAGATCCTGTGGGACCTTCCTTGTTTTGTACAGTACAGCCTGAAGCGAGGTGTTGTCAAGTTGTTCAATTCTACAGTTTGACGGGGTATCCCATGCTCCCTATCTCCTTATCTCTAATGGGGCGTACACACGGTCGGACTTTTCGTCTACAAAAGTCCAACGGACGCCGACGGACTAAAGCTGGCTGGTAATCCGATCGTGTGTGGGCTTCCCCGGACTTTCAGCGGACTTTTTCAGCCTCAAATCCGACGGACTTTAGATTTGAAACATGCTTCAAATCTTTACGTCGTAACTACGACGGACCCCGAAATCCGCTCGTCTGTATGCTAGTCCGACGGACAAAAACCCACGCTAGGGCAGCTATTGGCTACTGGCTATCAACTTCCTTATTTTAGTCCGGTGTACGTCATCACGTACGAATCCGTCGGACTTTTGTGTGGTCGTGTGTAGGCAAGTCCGTTCGTTAGAAAGTCTGCCGCAAGTCCGCCGAAAGTCCGCCGGAAGTCTGTCGGACAGGCTGTCGGACTTTTGTAGACGAAAAGTCTGACCGTGTGTATGCCCCATAAGTTCATTAATCTCAAAAAAAAAGCAGCCTCTAGACCAGTGATGGTGAACCTCGGCACCTCAGATGTTTTGAAACTACATTCCGCATGATGCTCATGCACTTTGCAGTATACTTGAGCATCATGGGAAATGTAATTCCAATAAATCTGGGGTTCCAAGGTTCGCCATCAATGCTTTTAGACTGTTCTTTGGAGCCAGTGGAGGAGTGCAGGAAAATGCTGTTTTCCTGGCTGTGTGGGCTTTAAGGGGCAAATAGGATTGCATTCACCAACGGCTCTTACGGGACTGCCCTACACATAGATATTTGTGGCCCTCTATGACAGTACTGTATGGTGTATGTGATACGTTTCGATACATTGACTCAATGGCGATGTCCCTGGAAGTGAATTCCATTGTTATCAGCTCTAGTTTTCTTGCTTGATGAAAGTTCCTCATTGTATGCAGCGGTCATTGAAGGCTTTTCCTTTTTCTGTTTGCTAAACCGATAATGTCTTGGCAGCACGCTGTATTTTCTCTGAGTCATCGGGAGACAGAAGCCTCTATTAGTCATGACTTGTATGCAATTCCTCCAGCTCAGAGAAGAATACAGCACAGAACATATTGTACCATTTATAGGAGGAACCACAAATAAGCTTTTCTAACCTCTGCAGATGGCCCCACCAAAATATTATTGCTTTCTCTGTTATAAGTGTTCTTTTTCAAATGCTGGTGTGTGCATCAACGTGTGGCTTTGTGACTGGCTAGTAATGGCGCAAAAAGCACAAGTCCCTACCCTGTTCCTGTCCTTTTGCTAGAACACTACATTACATTGTCAATCGCATTTAAGTGGACGGTCTGCAGCAGTCACATGTGAAAGCATATGCAGCACTTTAACCACTAGAAGACCAGGACTTTTCTGGCACTTTTTGTTTACATGTAACAATCCGATTTTTTTTTTGCTATAAAATTACTTAGAACCCCAAACATTATATATTTTATTTAAGCAGAGGCACTAGAGAATAAATTAGTGGGTTTTGCCATTTTTTTATGTCACGCGGTATTTGCGCAGTGGTTTTTCAAACACAATTTGGGGGAAAAAATAATTTTTTGGGGATTTTTAATGCAAAAAAACACAATCTATAACCCATTTTTGTGTAGGGTATAAAAGATGATGTTACGCAGAGTAAATCGATATCAAACATGTCACGCTTTAAAATTGCGTACACCCCGCGCAACGATGACAAACGACGTACATTATGCTATCCATCGGCAATGCTTTAAAAGCCTTTTGATTTACAGAGGAGGTCTAGTGCTAAAATTGCTGCCCACATTCGTGGCGATACCTCACATGTATGCAACGATCATCATTTGTGTGCATGTGGGACCGACTTGAACGGTTGCCTTTGTGTGCCAGCATGGGGGGGACAGGGGCACTTACATTTTTAATTTTTTTTCTTTATTAATCTTTTACAATTTTTTTTTTTTTTTTACACTGTAGCTTTAATTTTTTTTGGATCGCCTTTATTGCTTTCTCAGTGACAGGTCCTCTTTATGAAGAGATCTGGGGTCTATAAGACCCCAAATCCCTCCTCTGCACTTAAACGCATTAAAAAGCACAGATCTGTATTTTTTAATGCATTTCATTATTTGAAAATGACTCTGAAAACTTCTGGATAAATCAGAAGTGATGTCATGTCATCGCTTCCAGGTTACCATTACAGAAAGCCCATCAAAGCCGATTCCGGCTTTGTTGGGCTTTCCGGCCAAATGGAGGACATGCCGGCTGGCCGCTCGGGTCTCCCGGTGGGACGGGAGAGCCTGAGAGGGTCGCTGCTTGTAATAGCAATTGAGCGGCTAATTAGCTGCTCCAATTGCTTTTACAAGAGGGCCGACCGCCGGCTCTAAAAAATGGTACTGGGGTGATGCCTGTGGCTGCAGGCATCACCCTAGTACAACCACTTGAAGCTCTCTAACAGTCTCTCTTTTCACCTCATTATTATAGGTCTTTAGAACTCAGTCATGGGCTCTCCATAGACATCTCGTCCATTGGTACACCCCTATGGGGACCCTCCAGGGAAATTAGCCTTACTCAGGGAACTCCCACCCTGGCCTCAATAAGGGTCAGGAAGTCTACAGCTGTCTCTCCTGTGTGCAGGTTTACTCCTCCCTGGTCTCCAGACCTGTCCTGCCTCCACGTGCTAATTACATATATCCTGGTGTGGGGTATCTGGCAGATTTAGACCTTGGGGGGCCTGGAGGCACTTCAGGTTTGGGGGTCCCCCTCATTCACAGAGTTGGTTTCCATTTTCAATGACAGTCACACTCTCAAAATGCATGACACGTCATTCTGAAGTCACACATGCACACACACGGTCGTAGGCCACATTCCTTAAGAGCGCAAGTGCTCTGTGTGGTTCGTTGAAGCTACCTGTGACGGGAGTCACTTTGGGCGGGGGCTTGTGGAACCCAGCTTACCTTGGAGAGCTCTGGAAGCTCCTTGTCCAGCTCCCCCGGCCTCTTCCTATGTGTAAGTTAGGGGCACAGGGTGACCGAGAACCCCAGTCAGGTCTGCACTAACCCAACTCACCGTACAACCACACCGGACTCAGCAATTCCTTTTACCCTTAATATCCAGTGTCCTGTATGTGTGGTTTGTGTTGAAAGAATGAAGGGGTTCTTTCACTTAGGCCAGTAATATTTCTGAACAATATCCCTCAAGAACATATGAAGATAAATGCCAACTTTCCGACTGCTGGAATATTGTATGAGCTAGGTCTCATAAACTGTTGCAGACTTTTTACGAGATAGTTTGAGGTGTGGCTGTATCCCATTGTAATATTGTTTGTCTGCCTTGGGAGCAAACTATTATGGGATGTATATGTGTTTCTAGCATGTAGACCGGGGGGGGGGGGCGGGGAAGGAGGGGGGAATTCCACCAACAACCCTCCCTGCTGATAAGACGGTCTACTGGTGAGAAATTTGAATACACCTGTGTGTCTCATGGAGGAGGTAAAGTTTACCCCACCCTGTGTCGTCATGCAGAGAACGGGGGGTTGTCCCTAAAGTGTATATCTCTCTGTGCCTGTGTTTGAATAAACAGTCTTATGTTTCTTCCCTCTACACTGCTGTCACGACAAGTGATTGGGTGGGCTAAGGGGTTTTGGATCGCGCTGGTACTGGGCAAGGAAGCTTAAACGGCGGACAACGCTCTTCTGGAGTACGGGGTTCCGTGACACTACCAAAATTTGTTTTTAAAACCTATACAATATACCGGTCCAGAGTAAAACCTTTTACAGAGGATGGCAGGCAAAATATTACCTCCCAAGATACATTTAATAAAAAATGTAATAATCTTATTATTATCTATTTATTTATTAATATTTTTTTAATATAATTTTTTATATTGTTTTATATTATTTTTGTATAAAAGGGGGGGACCCTTCTGTCAGGGGGCCCGGGCAGTGACCTCTTTTGCCCCCTGAAAAATCCGGCACTGACTGAGGGAACACCAAAGATGTAGGGCAGGGTCTAGCTAGAACTCAACTAATTAGCACTAAACAGAAGGGAAGGACAGAGGAAGATGCCAAAATCACACTAATAAACCAGTTGTAGTGGCCCAAAAACCGACCCTAGATGTTACCATACTATAGAAAAATGATAACCTCATGCAGTTCAATACAAGACATAAAGAAATACACTGGTGTGGGGAAGAACAATAAGAATGTGGTAAGATGAACCAAAACTGGGCCACCTTCTCTAGGAGACCAGAAGATCCAAAGAACGAGACACACAGGAACTGGACATGTCCATAGCATAAGTCCCAACTTTCTGAGATGGGAATGAGGGGCACCTATTATCAAAATTATGTAGGCATAGAACACACTCCATGCCACGCCCTCCTTCAAACAATTGAGTAAACCCACAACTGCGTTTTCACCACTACTATTCCTTAGTATTGGCTTTTGGAATTTACACATGCAGCAATTTAGAAATTGGATGAAAGTTTTAGCATGGGGAACCACTTTTTAAAAGATAAATAGTGCATTTTACTATATACTATATAAATCAGACCAAAATGAGGGACAAATGAGGAGGAAAGAGGGACAGGGGGACTTTGTTCTGAATCGGGGACAGTCCCTCCAAATCCGGGACAGTGGGGAGCTATGCCATAGTCCCAGCTATAAGTAGATGTACTGAGGAGCTGGACATACATGGTGCAGTCTGATTGTACAAGCTTAAGTTGATGATCAGCAAATATTGTCTAAATCCATCGGTCATGTGTATTCTTCCTGGAATCTCGGTGAGCTTTGTGAATTTCTTCCAGATCTGTGCAGTCATCCAGCGTGAGACTTTTCCTTCCTGTTATAAAGACCGCTCACTGCTGCTCTCTCTCCTTGTGCAGGGTGACTGGTCTTATCTCCGCCCCCTTCTGTAGTTATCTACAGGCAGCCTGTAGTGGGTGGAGCCTGCTAGGCACCTGCCACAGCTCTACTCTCTCTCCTTGTGCAGGGTGACTGGTCTTGTCTCCGCCCCCTAGTTATCTACAGGCAGCCTGTAGTGGGTGGAGCCTGCTAGGCACCTGCCACAGCTCTACTCTCTCTCCTTGGGCTGGAGGACTGGTCTTGTCTCCGCCCCCTAGTTATCTACAGGTAGCCTGTAGTGGGTGGAGCCTGGTGGACCGGTCATTGCTGCTCTCTCTCCTTGTGTAGGATGACTGGTCTTATCTCCTCCCCCTTCTGTAGTTTTCTGTAGTGGGTGGAGCCTGGGGACCGGTCATTGCTGCTCTCTCTCCTTGTGCGGGGTGACTGGTCTTATCTCCTTATCTGTCATTTTCTGTAGTGGGTGGAGCCTTCTGGACCCCTCCCACAGCTCTGCTCTCTGCATAGGCTATGCACAGCACAGTGATGATGTCACTGCTACTTTTATAAGGTAATATCTGGGTTTGCAAAGACATTTTGTGCGCAAAAAAAGTGGATTTCAAACAATTATGGCTATTAAAAAATATATTTCAATGAAATTTTTTTTTTGTGCCCGGAGTTTATCTTTAAGGAAGTTCTAGTGATACAAAGTATACAAAGTAACACTTTCAATACATACGCCGCATTTTACTTTCTCTTAGTAAGCCTGAGCTTTGTACCGCGGACTGTGTAGCGAGGTTGTGAAATAGAGATGTGACAGATGAGGTAATGCTCTATAAATAGTGATTTTTTTTTTCTGTGGGAACTGCATCGCTTGTTTTCGGACGGATCATGCAGCAGAATTGCTTTCACATGTCCTTACATAGACCTAATTGGGGGGAGATTTACTAAAACTGGAGAGTGCAAAACCTGGTGCAGTTCTGCAGAGAAACCAATCGGCTTCCAGGTTTTATTGTCAAAGCTTAATTGAACAAGCTGAAGTTAGAAGCTGATTGGTTACTATGCGCAGCTGCACCAGATTCCGAGTGCTCCAGTTTTAGTAAATCTCCCCCCCCATGGACCATTCTGTCTGATTGCTTCTTTTATTTTAACAAGAGAAGGGGAAGCATATCCTTCAATATTAGGGAATACCGCCAAATGTGGCGTCCTTCAATGACTGCTCCACCCCCCCCCCGCTGAACTGGTCATTGGGAAGCTTCCTGTTTATTGACTGGCCAGGAAGTTTCGTCTTGAAGTCTGTTTCCTTAAAGGGAGTTTTTCCTAGACATTAGCAAATATTTACTTTTCTTGGTGTAGAAATGAACTGGTCTGGAGGATCACATACTGGTTCATCATGGAGAATGGTGGTGACCCCTGTGTGACATCCCTGCCCCAATTCCTAGGTCATTGATGTCCCACTGGGTGGGGGATTCTCCTTAAGTAAGCCTCGGGGGTTCTCAAAGTGGTTGTAAACTTCAGACATGAAATCTGAACAAAGCATATCCCTCTATAGTGTGTACTTGTCTCTATTAACTGCTTAAGGACCGCCCCACGCATATATACTGTGGCAGGGCCACCCTCCTGCGCTAAATCACGTACAAGTTTGTGATTTCGTGCAGTGGGTCTGGGGCGTGCGCGCTCCCCACCGGTGACCCACTCCCTCTGTGATTGGACACAGCGGGAGCCAATCAGTGTGCCCGGTGGACGTGATGTCCACCGGGACCCGCCGATCGTTCTCTGAAGAGGCAGAACGGTGGTCTGCCTATGTAAGCAATCGCCGTTCTGTGAGAGAGGAAGATGGAGATCTTGTGTTTTCTGCTAAGCAGAAACACAGATCTCTGTCTTCCCCCAGTCACAGCATTCCCTCCACAGTTAGAAAGCACTCCTTAGGGCAGTGATGGTGAACCTTGGCAACCCAGATGTTTTGGAACTACATTTCCCATGATGCTCAACTACACTGCAGAGTGCATGAACATCATGGGTAATGTAGTTCCAAAACATCTGGGGTGCCAAGGTTCGCCATCACTGTCCTAGGAACACATTTATCCCTTTGATCGCCCCTGATGTTAACCTCCTTCCCTGACAGTGTCATTAGTACAGTGACCGTGCATATTTTTTAGCACTGATCACTGCTTAGCTCCCAACTGTCCCGGATTTTGAGGGACTGTCCCGGATTTTGAGGGACTGTCCCGGATTTTGAGGGACTGTCCCGGATTTTGAGGGACTGTCCCGGATTTTGAGGGACTGTCTCTGATTTCAAGGGTCTGTCCCTAATTTCAAGGGACTGTCCCCGATTTGGAGCAATGTCCCTCTGTCCCTCTTTACTTCTCATTTGTCCCTCATTTTGGTCTGATCTACATAGTTGTATATAAAATGCACTACTTCTCTTTTAAAAAAGTGTTTCCCAGTGCTAAACCTTTCATCCCATTTCTAAACTGTTGCATTTGTAAATTTTAAAAGCCAGTACAAAAGAATTGTAGCAGTAAAAAAAAAAAAAAAGCATTTGTGGGAGTAACTAATCTTTTTTTTTTTTTTTTTTTAATAATTCTCCTTTAATGGGGTGTGGCAGGGGGTGTGTCCTATGCCTACATACTTTTGCTATTAGGTGTTCCCATCTCAAAAAATTGGGAGGTATGTCACTGTATTGGTGTCACTGGTCCCTAAAAAGAGTCAAAAGCACCAGGTGTCCGCTTTGTCCGCCGCAATGTCGCAGTCCCACTAAAAATCGCTGATTGCCGCCATTACTAATAAAAAAAAAAAATACCATAAATATTTTCCATAGTTTGTAGATGTATAACTTGCACAAACCAATCAATATTCGCTTATTGGGATTTTTTTTTATACCAAAAACATGTAGCAGAATACACATTGGCCTAAACTGATTAAGAAATTTGATTTTTTTTTACATTTTTTTAATTGGATGTGTTTTATAGCATTAAGTAAAAAATATTGTTGTTTTTTTTTTAATTGTCGGTTTTTTTTGTTTATAGCACAAAAAATAAAAACCGCAGAGGTGATCAAATACCTACCAAAAGAAAGCTCTATTTGTGGGGAAAAAGGGACATCAATTTTATTTGACGACCGCGCAATTGTCAGTTAAAATAACGCAGTGCCGTATCACAAAAAATGGCCTGGTCATGAGGGGAGGGGGGTAAATCTTGCAAGACTGAAGTGGTTAAAAATGAATTAGTGTTTTTGGTTTGTGGGGCTCAGATGAAGCGTTAAAGGGATAAAACACGGGAAAATGTGCATGCATTGCAGAGATCTACTGCATATATTTTTTATTTTATTTTGCACTGATGTGATTTACTGCATTTTTATGGAACATGGTCTATTTTTTATGACTTTGAGACTTTTGAAAAATTTCTAACCCTATTGATTTTTATATGGGCTTAGCAAATCAAAAACTTGATTTTATAGTAGAAATATTATTATGATTATAATTATTTGGTAGGTAGGATGTAGCTGTATCTATTTATGATCTGTTGCTTTCCTCATGGAATCACATCCATCTGTTACATGCTGGCTATGTGGTATATTCCCAGGGCAAGGCTCCCTAATGACAAAGGAGCACCAATCTAATTGCTAAGCAATTTAAGAAATTAGCTTAACCCATTAGTGAAGATTTGTGTCTTAGAACTCTAGCTTAACCTGTTTTTTTTTTTTGTTTTTTTTAAAGCTGAAGTTTAACCACTTGACCTCCGAAACATTCACCCCCCTTCCTGACCGGGCCATTTTTTGCTATTCAACACTGTGTTACTTTTGACTGACAATTTCACAGTCGTGCGACGCTGTACCCAAATCGAATTGACGTCCTTTTTTCCCCACAAATAGAGCTTTCTTTTGGTGGTATTTGATCACCTCTGCTGCTTTTATTTTTTGCGATATAAACCATTGGCGGCTGGTGCTCCGTTGCTAGAGCCCGCCACCACACACCATACCAACCCCCCCCCCCCCGGCTGGTGCTCCATCGGTCAGGGGGGCGGCAGACATATCTGACCAAAGACACCCCCCCATTGCTCCAGACCGCCACCCCAGACTATCCCCCCTCCCTCCGTTGCTCGAGCCCGTCACCGCACACCATTCCAACCCCCCCCCCCCGGCTAGTGCTCCATCGGTCAGGAGGGGCAGCAGACAGATCTGACCACAGACACCCCCCCATCGCTCCAGCCGTCCACCCCAGACTATCACCCCCCCTGTTGCTCGAGCCTGCCACGTCAGGGGGGGCAGCAGACAGATCTAACCACAGTAACCCCCCCCCCATTGCTCCAAATCGCCCCCCCCGTTGCTCAAGCCCGCTGCCATACCCACACCCACACCTCCCAAATTTTTGAAATGGGAATGAGGGACACCTATCGGCAAAAGCATGCAGGCATAGGACACACCCCTTGCCACGCCCCCTTAACCGATTCCCGACCGGCGCACGCCAATGTACGTCGGCAGAATGGCACGGCTGGGCAAATGGGCATACCTGTATGTCCATTTGAATTCCCCTGCGTGCCATTGCGTGCGCGCCGGCCGGGTACTCCGTGAGCCGGGTCGCGAGTCCCGCGGACTTGATCGCCGGGGGGATACCCGCGATCGTCTCACGGAGAGGATGAACAGGGAGATGCCATTGTAAATAGCATCTCCCTGTTCTGCCTAGTGACAAGTGTCACTCGATCTCTGCTCCCTGTCATTGGAGCAGAGATCAGTGACGTCACACACAGAGCCCCTCCCCCTACAGTTAGAAATCACTCCCCTAGGACACACTTTACCCCTCCCCGCCCCCTAGTGGTTAACCCCTTCACTGCCAGTGTCATTTACACAGTAATCAGTGCATTTTTAATTGCACTGATCGCTGTATAAATGACAATGGTCCCAAAAATGTGTCAAAAATGTCCGACATGTCCGCCATAACGTTGCAGTCACAATAAAAATCGCTGATCGCCGCCATTACTAATAAAAAAAAATTATTAATAAAAATGCCATAAAACTATCCCCTATTTAGTAAACGTTATGTTTGCGCAAACCAATTAATAAACGCTTATTGCGATTTTTTTTTTTTTTTTTTTACCAAAAATATGTAGAAGAATTTGTATTGGCCTAAACTGAGGAAAACATTTTTTTTATATATATTTTTGGGGGATATTTATTATAGCAAAATGTAAAGAATAATGCGTTTTTTTCAAAATTGTCGCTCTTATTTTGTTTATAGCACAAAAAATAAAAATCGCAGAGGAGATCAAATACCACCAAAAGAAAGCTCTATTTGTGGGGAAAAAAGGACGTCAGTTTTGTTTGAGAGCCACGTCGCACGACTGCGCAATTGTCAGTTAAAGCGACGCAGCGCCGTATCACAAAAAGTGCTCTGATCAGGAAGGGGGTAAAATCTTCCGGGGCTGAAGCGGTTAAAGGAGAATAATACAAAAAAAACAAGATTGGTTAAACCCACAAGTACTTTTTTTTTTACCACTACTATTCCTTTATATTGGCTTTTGGAATTTACAAATGCAGCAATTTAGAAATCAGATGAAAGGTTTAGCTCTGGAAATCACTTTTTGATAGATAAAAAGTGCATTTTATACACCAAAATGAGGAACAAATGAGGAGGAATGAGGGAGAGAGAGGCATTGCTCCAAATCAGGGACAGTCCCTTAAAATCAGGGACAGTTGGGATCTATGCCCACAACCCCCCCATCCCCCCTCGAGGTCGCCGGCTCGCTCGCCCACCCTCTGGCCTGCCAGGCCCCCCGTCAGCCCTGTACTTACTGCATGCAGGTTACGGCTCCCCCGTCTCCTCCGTGTCCCGCCCATCACTTCTCCTCCCAGCCAGTCGGGTCTTCGGACTCCAGGCCAATGGTGTCTCAGGACCAGATTCCTGATTGGCTGGGAGGGGAAACAGGAAGACATTAGTGAATATTCATTCACTATTGTCCCACAATAGGGTGGGCTCGGGGCGCAGTGTTAGAGCCTCCAGCGCTAATCATGTGCTTAAAAAAAAAAAAAAAAAACCTCACTGGAATCCATGCGTCCGGTGCCCTGTATGTAGATTAGGGGCTGGGCGCATCAGATTAGGGGGGCGGCACCCCTACACCCCTGATGAGTGGCCGCCGCTGCTATAAACAAAAAAAGACCGATCATTTTGAAAAAAAAAACAACAATATTTTTTACTTTCTGCTATAAAACATGCACAATAAAAAAATTAAAATCTAATTTCTTCATTAATTTAGTCTAATATGTATTCTGCTACATATTTTTGGTAAAAAAAAAATGTCAATAAGCATGTATTGATTGGTTTGCACAAAAGTTATAGCGTCTACAAACTATGGGATAAGTACTGGAATTTTAATTCTATTTTTTATACTAGTAATGGAGGCAATCACCGACTTATAGCGGGACTGTGATATTGCGGCGGACAATAGGGCACTAACTGACACTTTGTGGGAACCAGTGACACTAATACGGTGATCAGTGCTAAAAATATGCACTGTCACTGTACTAATGACACTGGCTGGGAAGGGGTTAAACATCTAGGGCGATCAAAGAGTTAAAATGTGTGCCTAGCCAGTGTTTTTGTGTATACAGTGTGATGTTTTTACTAAGGGATGTGTTTTGCAGGAAACCAAAAATCCAACACATCCCTGCTGACAGGACAGAGCCCTGCATTGTTTACATGTGCAGACCTCTGTGTGTCTCCTCGACGATCATCCATTTGACCGGAAACCCGTTGATCAGCTTCTGCTGTGACTAGTCAAAGCACAGCCAGTGCACCCCCTATGCAAAAGTGGAGAATCACATGTATATACAGTATGTATATGTGTGTATGTATATATATATATATATGTGTGATTCTGTGCAGAGCAGCTGCCCTGTAGCTGTAAATCTGCTATAGGGTGGTCGTGAACTGGTTAATCTGATTATTTTTTATTTATTACAGGTGCTTATGTGCTTATAAAGCACTGTCAATTTGCGGTTTACATATATCATATATCATATATTCACATCAATCCCTACCCTCAAGGAGCTTACAATCTAAGGTCCCTAACATTCATACACATACTAGGAAAAATTTAGTCTAGAGCCAGTTAATATACCAGCATGCCTTTGGAGTGTGGGAGGAAACCTGAGTACCCGGAGGAAACCCACGCACTTACATCTTTTGATGTAATCTCTGTACTTCTCTATGCAATGCAGGCACATTGTGACTGGTGGGAGGGGCCAGCAGAGTGCTGTACATGGCTTCCTGAAAACATCACAGCAGCCGGTGTTCTGCCATATACTGTCCTCCTATCAGATAGTGTCCGCTCCGTACTGCGCAGGCGCAGCGCTTGCGCAGTACGGAGCAGAAGGAGATGCCGAAAATGTCCGAAGTTGATCAGCTGACCATCAGCTGTACACGGCGCTTCGGCAGTTCTTAGCGATGGCTGTGTAAGAGGGCCCCTCGCGGGCTCGCTTCGCTCGCCACGCTTCGGGCACGGCCTCGCTGCGCTCGGCAACTATTTATTCTCACTCTATGTCCACTTGGATAGTAGGGAATGAACCTGGACACAGGGTAAGAATAAAAGCGCAGGCGCCGTGTACAGCTGATGATCAGCTGTTAAACTTCGGAGACTTTCGGCGTCTCGTTTGTCCTCCGTACTGCGCCTGCGCAGTACAGGGAGGACACTATATGATAGGGGACTGTATTTGACAAGACACCGGCCTAAGTACACCTCTCAAGAGCCCTCAGTCCTGATACAAGCAGTGGGAGGAGTTACGCAAAAATACCTTGAGGTGTGGATGTCAGTCTGTAGGAGTGGGTGTTCTTAGGCTGTATTTGAATGCAGACCACCCTAGGTGACGCCCACATGTGAAACTTCATGATTGAAAGAACGCTGGAGGTCCGATTTAAGAAAACTTTTTTTTTAGAGTGTTAAAAGTTCAGAAGCGATGATAAGACAAGAAGTGATAGGAAAATTCGCACCAATGGAGGTGACGGAGACAGGAATATTCCCAATGTGAAATCGAGCCTTTCCTTTCCTTCTTTTCTTTTCTTTTCTTTTCTTTTCTTTTCTTTTCTCTCTCTCTTTCTCTCTCTTTCTCTCTTTTTTTCCCTCTTTCTTTTTCTTTCTTTCTCTTTTTCCTTCTTTCTCTTTTTCCTTCTCTTTCTCCTTCTTTCGCTCTTTTTTTCCTGATTGTTATTCTCCCTCTTTTCTCCCTCTTTTCTCCCTCTTTCTCCCTCTTTCTCCCTCTTTCTCCCTCTTTTCTCCCTCTTTTCTCCCTCTTTTCTCCCTCTTTTCTCCCTCTTCCCTCTTTCTCCCTCTTTTCTCCCTCCTTTTCGCTCTTTTCTCCCTCCTTTTCCCTCTTTTCTCCCTCCTTTTCCTTCTTTTCTCCCTCCTTTTCCCTCTTTCTCCCTCTTTTCTCCCTCTTTTCTCCCTCCTTTTCTCCATCCTTTTCCCTCTTTTCTCCCTCCTTTTCCCCCCTCCTTTTCCCTCTTTCTCCCTCTTTTCTCCCTCCTTTTTTCTCCTTTCTCCCTCTTTTTCCCTCTTTCTCCCTCCTTTTCCCTCTTTTCTCCCTTCTTTCTCTCTTTCCCTCTCTTTTTCCCTAATTCTCCCTCCTTCTCGTTCTCTCTCTTGCTCTCTTTTTCTCTCTCTTTCACTCTCCTTTTCCTTTTTTCTGATTCGTTTTACCTATTTTTTCCTCCTTCTTCCTCTTTTTCTCTCTTATTCTCTCTCTTGTTCTCTCTCTTTTTCCCTCCTACCTCTTTCTCCCTCCTTCTCCCCCTTTCTCCCTCTTTTTCTCTCTTTTTCCCTCTCTTTTCTCCTCCTCCCTATTTCTCCCTCCTTCCTCTTTTTCTCTCTTGTACTCTCTCTCTTTCGTTATCTGTCTCTCCTTCTCCCTCTTTTTCCCTCCTACCTCTTTCTCCCTCCTCCTCTCTCCTTCTGCCCCTTTCTGCCTCTTTCTCCCTCCTCCTCTCTCCTTCTGCCCCTTTCTGCCTCTTTCTCCCTCCTCCTCTCTCCTTCTGCCCCTTTCTCCCTCTTTGTCCCTCTTTCTCTCTATTTTTCTCTCTTTTACTCTTTCTTTTCTTTTTCCCTCTCTTTTCCCTCCTTCTCTCTGTTTTTCCCTTCTTCTCTCTGTTTCTCTCTCTCTCCCCTCTCTCTCCCTCTCCCCCTCCTCTCTCTCTCCCCCCCTCTCTCCCCCTCCCTCTCCCCCTCCCTCTCCCCCTCCTCTCCCCTCCTCTCCCCCTCCTCTCCCCTCCTCTCCCCCTCCTCTCTCCCTCTCCTCTCTCCCTCTCCTCTCTCTCTCTCTCCTCTCTCTCTCTCTCTCTCTCTCTCTCTCTCTCTCTCTCTCCCCTCTCTCTCTCTCTCTCTCTCTCTCTCTCTCTCTCTCTCTCTCTCTCTTCCCTCTCTCTCTCTCTTCCCTCTCTCTCTCTCTTCCCTCTCTTCCCTCTCTTCCCTCTCTTCCCTCTCTTCCCTCTCTTCCCTCTCTTCCCTCTCTTCCCTCTCTTCCCTCTCTCTCCTCTCTCTCCTCTCTCTCCTCTCTCTCCTCTCTCTCTCTCTCCTCTCTCTCTCCCCCCCCTCTCTCTCCCCCGCCCCCTCTCTCCCCCCCCTCTCTCTCCCCCGCCCCCTCTCTCCCCCGCCCCCCCTCTCTCCCCCGCCCCCCCTCTCTCCCCCGCCCCCCCTCTCTCTCTCTCTCTCTCTCATTCAAATTGTACTTTATTACAAATTTGGAATTCCTGATCTCTCCCTGTGTCTAATGAAAGTAATGAATCAGTAAGACAGCCAGACAAATAGCATTTTCAGAAGGAAAGTTCATCTATGGCAGTTCAGGTATAGGTTGACAGGTTCCCTTCAAATGCATTTACCTGCCTTTAATGGTGGTCCCGTACATTGCCAGTAACGGCCACTTAAATCCTCATTGCGAAAACCATTTCTAGAAATCTGTTTATAAGACCATCTGGAAGTGGCTTGGAGTCGCTCACACGCCGTCCTCTGCCAGGGAAGTTTTGTGTTTATAGAAGCGCGGCTTGCGGAAATCGCGGCCTGTTCTTTAATACGTAATGAAACGTTAACTCGCAGCTGCTTTTAATTCCCAGGGAACAGAGGGAAGTTTTGTCCTTTCCAAGTTTTGTTTTGTCCGTGTAAACTCCTCTTTAAGATTCCATTATGACTTATAGAGAGGTTTTCCGCTATTAGAAAAGCCTGTCAGCATACCCCCAGCTACCGATCAGTGGGGTGTCCTAAGGAAATTTAAAGTGAGGTCCTTCTTGCTACTAATTTAGGGAATATATGATATAAACGAATGTGAAGTCAGTGAAATCGCTGCAAGATCTAAAGTGTACAATTAAACACACAAAAGGTTAAATAATAATAAAAGTGATCCGCGCAGACTTCTAACACATTAATATTGAGGTGAAATAATCCAAATCATTGGTAAAAAAGTAAACACAGTCATTGAAATCCAAAATGAGTGTGTATACTGTTATATAATCCTGGTGAATCTTCTGAATAAACAATTCTGTTGTGAAACCGACGTTAATCTTCGTGACCAGATAGTCACGTAATGTGGGGTGTCCTGCTTAGAAGACCGGCCAAGTGGCTGTTGAGCAGCAACCAAAGCTGAGAACACTGCTCAGCCTTGGAAATGTATTACTGCTCAATATCCACTGCACCACAAATGTAGATTCCAAATATCTTGGTTTTGCTGGGACAGTCCCATGTCTTGGACCTCAGTTACCAAGTCCCAGGAACACAACATCATCCTTAATTGAGATACTGAGCTTTTTTTTTTTTTTTTAGTTTTTTAGTTTTAAATGGAGCTTATTTTTCGCTATCTTTGTTGGGAAGATTTCCATTTACATTCTGTCTTGGAATAACAAAGTAGGAAAAATTTCCATCATAGACAGTGGTCAGCAGAGCTTTTATCTTCATTGGGAGATTCCCCTTCACCTTTTGATCTCATCACAACTCTAAAATATAAGATGTTGCCTTATTTACTCTCTTGGTGAGAGGTCACCAGGACAAATAGAAAGGGTGAATCTACCTTGTTGAGACTTTGACCACATTTAAAACTTGGCAAAGGATCCAACCCAAGGTTTCTCCACTGGGGTTCCTAGGGTTCCTCAAGAGGGATTTTGAGAACTGTCTCCTTCTCAGATAAGTTCCCACTGATACCATTGACCTTTTTAGCTATCTGTAAGGAGGTAATTCTTCCCAATGACCCCAAGTATGAGGAGCATTCTTCCCACTGACCATCACACTAATGTATCATGAGTTGTAGATATAGTCATTTTAAGCCGGGGTTCCCTGAGCCCAGAAAGTTATTTCAAGAGTTCCTTTGTGTTCAAAAGGTTGCGCTAACCCATCTCTCAAATCTATCCAAAACGAAAAAAAGTTTTTGCCTTTACAAAGTGTATGTTGTAGATAACTGTTGAGGACAGTAGGGTTCTCACACTACTTCTAATTGAGGCTTCGAACTTGGAAATTATACCTTTTTATGGTCTCTAATTCCTTCAAGAAAAATTAAAATATTTTTTGAATATTTTGTATATGCAAAAAAAAAAATTAATAGAGCTGTATCCTTGCCTAGATCTTTATTAACCAAATACATTGTTAAAACACCATGGCCACAAATATCCCATTAACATTCCAACCAACCCTGCAATCTATACCATATAGCTATATATAAACAAGTCATATTCATTCCAGATATTCAAACATTTCTCAAAAAGTCCCTATAGGAGACAATTTACCATCGTATACAATCTAAAGTAATAGGATTTAATTCCCATTCATAAAGCCAACAGGAAAGCCAATGGACATCAGTGGTAGTCCTCCAATATAAAATATAATAATGGAATCAAGTGACTTGTTATATTTTTAGAGGCAACCAGGTCATGTGGAGATCTTTATTGACGTTTTGAAAGGATGGGAACTCTACCTCAGCTTGTATAGACCTTTTAAAGAATTTTTATTTTGTAGGCACTTGGCTTTTACAACTTGTTTTATACAATTTAGACCAAGGGTCTCCAAACTTTCTAAACAAAGGGCCAGTTTGCTGTCCTTCAGACTTTAAGGGGGCCCAGACTGTGACCAGTGAGAGCTGAAAATGCCCTGGTGTCAATGGGAGTAAACAATGCCCCCTCATTGGTATAGGTGGGAGGAATATTGCCCCTTTGTTGGTATCAGTAGAAGGAATAGTGTCCCATCATTGGTGTCTGTTGGAGGAATAGTGCCCCATTGTTGGGGTTATTGGTAGGAATAGTGCCCCATTGTTGGTATTAGTGACAGAAATTATTCCCAGTTGTTGGTGTCAGTGGGAGGAATAGTGACTTGTATCGGTGGGAGCAATAGTGCCCCAAGGGCCGGATAAAAGCAAGCAAAGGTTAACATCTGGCCTTCGGACTGCAGTTTGGAGATCACTAGATTTAGACTATATGTTTATATAAGAAGGCCCTTCTCTAAAGACCATATATACACTTTTTATAGGATGTGCCCTCTCCACTTACCACATATACACCTATACAAGAAACATCTTCTCCTTTGACCTCCTACATAAGAAGCATCTTCTCCACTGACCACCTATATAAGAAGCATCTTCTCCACTGACCACCTATAAACCTAAGTAAGAAGGCTGTTCTCCAGGGATCACTTATACACCAATATAAGAAGGTCTTCTCCACTGACCACCTGTATAAGAAGGCCCTTCTCCACTGACCACCTGTATAAGAAGGCCCTTCTCCACTGATCACCTATATAAGAAGGCCCTTCTCCACTGACCACCTATATAAGAAGCATCTTCTCCACTGACCACCTATAAACCTAAGTAAGAAGTCTGTTCTCCAAGGATCACTTACACACCAATATAAGAAGGTCTTTACCACTGACCACATTATACTTATACAAGAAACATTTTCTTCACTGACCTCCTATACACTTGCATAAGGAGGTCCTTCTCTAAAGACCACTTGTACACCTATGTAAGAAGGCACTTTCAGCATTGACCACCTTTACACCTACATAAGGAGGATTTTGTCCACTGACCACCCATACATCTATGAAAGAATGACCTTCTCTACTGGCCACCTATACATTTATATAAAGAGCGTCTTCATTGACCATTGTAAGAGGACACGTCCCTGACCACCAATACCAGGGGGTGCTTTAAACTGTAAATGAACATTTCTTCACAGATGATCATTTGGATCAACATTACAGTTTTTCACTGTCTGCATCTATTTTCTATTTATTATTATTATTATCATCCTCTTTCATTATTAATACCAAAAGTACTAAAGATAAAAGTTCAGAAAAGCTGATCTAAGTCACCTAGAGGTTAATGCATTCGGCTTGAACAAGACATTTGCCTCTTAATAATGTAGCTGTGTTGTTACTGATGAAAATGCATGTGTTTTTATATATTCACATTTTCTGGAGATCCTTTTGTCCGATACGCCTACAGTAGTCCCCATCTCATTGGAGGATCATTCCTTTTCGTTCTAATCGGGATGGTGGGATTCTCACAGCTCTCTACCTCCTTATGTGTGTTGTTACTGTGTCACACAAGATGTATTCCATGTACAGTCACCACTATTATCACATTAGTCTCTCTGTGTTTTGTTTATACGAGGCTGCGACCTCCTGTTACATGACTCTGTACAACCTCCATTGGCAGTTGAATACAATTCCACTTCCATAAATTGTGAGACCAGTATAGGAAATGTTTTTAGGTTGCTAATTTCATTTGTTTTGTATTTTGCAACACTGTTTCTTGTCACACCTAAAACCTGGGAAGGTTCTCTGAAGATAATTGAGGATTATGATGACGGTGTACAGGTATTGTTTGTGTGTCATGTTACGTGTCATATTATCCATGAATCACAGTTCTGGCACATTCTGAGATTCCAAATCCCGAAGCGTTCAGTCTTGTCATATGACATCAAATAACTGCAGACCATGTATCAGAGAGAGTCTAAGGCACTTGTGTCAAACACAAGGCCCGCGGGCCAAATCCGGCCCTCCAGGCCATTTCATGTGGCCCTCGCACCTCTCCTGCAGCTGCAGGAGAGCTCCAGCCCTCCTCTGGTCCTCCTCCAGACCCCTACTTTCTGCTTTCAAGCAATGCATCCAGCTTCTTCCCAGCAGCAGCATAAGGAAAGGGGTGCACTGTGATGTTAGGGAGAGTAGGGAACTCAACTTCTGATGGTGGGGTGGCTCTGGACATCTAATATAAGGGGAGGGGATGCGCTGGACATCTAATCTTACAGATACAACCAAACCCTTTTGAGGACAATCATAATGCTGATGCGGCCCACGATGAAATTGAGTTTGACACCCCTGGTCTAAGGTATCCAAACTGGAATAAGGAAAAGGGGCAAAAAACAATTGCAACTAAATTCCTTATTTCATAACAGCTGAAGCCTGATTGGTTGCCATAGATTATAGTTCACGCTTACCCTAAATAATAAATTGCTCCTCCTTAAATACTATTATTAAAGTCTTGTGATTCATTTAAAGGACTGACCCACCCAAAACGTTTATTTATTTTAGTTTAGTGGAGGCTGGTGTGATGAGTTATTCGCTGGCTTGTACATACACTATATTTTCAAAAGTATTGGGACGCCTGCCTTTACACGCACATGAACTTTAATGGCATCCCAGTCTTAGTCCGTAGGGGTTCAATATTGAGTTGGCCCGCCCTTTGCAGCTATAACAGCTTCAACTCTTCTGGGAAGGCCGTCCACAAGGTTTAGGAGTGTATCTTTGGGAATTTATGACCATTCTTCCAGAAGTGCATTTGTGAGGTCAGGCACTGAGGTCGGATGAGAGGGCTCACAGTCTCCGCTCTAATTCATCCCTAAGTTGTTCTATTGGGTTGACGTCAGGACTCTGTGTAGGCCAGACAAGTTCCTCCACCCCAAACTCGCTCATCCATATCTTTATGGACCTTGCTTTGTACACTGGTCCAAATCATTTGGTGGAGGGGGGATTATGGTGTGGGGTTGTTTTTCAGGGGTTGGGCTTGGCCCCTTAGTTCCAATGAAGCGAACTCCTAAGACATCAGCATACCAAGACATTTTTGGACGATTTCATGCTCCCAACTATGTGGGGACAGTTTAGGGATGGCTCCTTCCTGTTCCAACATAGTGTATGTTGCTGGCTTCCACAACTCCGTAATGAAACTCCTGGCTTTACTCCATAAAATCTGACTCCTAGGATCCTAATCCCAAAGTCACTGCTTCTGTTATTGTTTTTTATTGGGTCACAAGATTTTGTAAATGTGTGTGTGTGTGTGTGTGTGTGTGTGTATATATATATATATATATATATATATATATATATATATATATATATATATATATATATATATATATGTATATTATGCGAAAAGGGTGAAAGTTGGAAAATAATATTGCTGTGGGTGTTACAGTAATAATAGTGACACCCCAAATATAAATCTCAAATGCAATGCATTTTCCTGCACCGAATTGCATAGTACTGCAGTATCATGCGATCTGGTGCAGTGCAATTTTGAAAAGTAGTGCATGCAATCGTGCAATTTCAGCCCATTCAAATGAATTTTGCAATACCCCCTTTAATACAGGACTGTCCACTGCAATACCTCTTCTCCACCACAAGATGGCTTTAATCTTCTGGGTTGAATGATGCCCAGTGCAAAGATTGAGAAGATACTGTGAGTGCAGTGCGAACCCGAGGCTGGGAGAAAACCTTGCAAGAGCCTATATAGTGATTATAAAGCATCATTTATTTAATTTATTAAAATAACAAACATATCATACTTCCCTGCTCTGTGTAATGGTTTTGCACAGAGCAGCCCTGATCCTCTTCTTCTTGAGTCCCCACCAGTGCTCCTGACTCCTCCTCCCACTGAGTGCCCCCATAGCAAGCCACTTGCTATGGGGGCACTAATATTTGCTTGCTCCCAAATCCCACACTGTGTGTCCATAAGACACACAGAGCGGGGCCTGGCCCCGCCCCCTGCTCCCTTGTCACAGCAGCTGGAGCCAACATGTGCTGCTATATCTGAGCCAATGAGGAGTGAGAGAGCCTGGGCCTTTCGTGCACATTGCTGGATCGAGATCGCTCTCTGGTAAGTATAGGGGGGCTGCATGCAGATTTTTTTTTTTTTTTTTTACCTTACTGCAGAGAAAGAACCTTTTGCTTTTACAGCCACTTTAATTGCTAGACATTAACCTCTTCATGCCGGTGATAGCCATACATGCGTCCACTCGGCGGATGGGCCTTGAAGCCAAGTGGCCAGATATATGCGTAGCAGAATGTGAACAGAGCTGTACCGAGAGCGTGCGCCCCGTGCACCCCGGCATATTTACTGGTGGCCAACGGAAAGCTTCCCATCTCTACTTGCAAGCTTTCTGATCATGTGACCACTGTGACAGCCAATCACGGAGGTCACATGATCAGAAATCCCGCCCCGAAACCTTTTTAAAGGGCCGGGAGGCACTGGTTAATGCACATTGATCATGAATTCAATGTTGCTGCAGTTGCTACTTATTTCCCAAAGGTGAATTTCCACTTTAAGCTCCAGTTACAAAGATCAGAGGTCACCTGGAGTATGACATTCTCTTCCCCTTTAACTCAAGATAAGAAGCCTAAAAAAAAAAAAGTACGCCATAGTAGACTGAACCCTTTCTAGTGCCTTCATTACTCTTGGTTGACCCTATTGTGCCAGAAACAAGAGAGCAACTTCCGGACCTCAGGTGTTCTCTGTCCCTTTAATTGTGACACTAGTAAATGATTTATTTGTCAGTTTGTTTTATTAGAGCCGGAGATGGTATGTACACAGGACCATCCCATGACAAGGAAATGTCTGACGGCAAATAGACGTGTTGGATTGCAGCACACATGTGATTTTATACCTGCAGCCAAGAAGAAATGAGGGGATTTTAGTAAAAACAAAGTAAAGTTAAATACAATTAGAAATAAATAAATTACACATATATATATATATAACTGTGTGTATATATATATGTATATGTGTATATATATATATGTATATATATATATATGTGTATATAATATATTCAAGGTATCCAGCCATGAAAAATAGAGACATTTATTGAAGAGGTTACAAGACACATAGGACATAAAACGAACTTTGTCATGACATGTTTCATGAATGAATATTCGCTGTGGCAACACTGATCCTCCTCCCGGCCAATCAGGAAGCAGGTCTGATACCCGTCACCCAATTGGCTGAATGGACAGGCGATCCTATTGGATGCCTAGGAGGAGGGGAGGAGACGCACGGCAGAAGCAAGGAGGAGAAGACACAGGAGCCACTGCCTGATGCCCACCACAGCCTGATGTCCACCGATGCCCTGATCCCCACCGCTACCCAATGTGCCTGCCGATGCCCAATGTCCCTGCCTGATGTGCCCACCGATGCCCGAGCCCCAATGTGCCCGCCACTGCCCGATCCCCGCCGCTGTCCGATGTGCCCGCCACTGCCCAATGTCCCTGCCTGATGTGCCCACCGAAGTCTGAGCCCCAATGTGCCCGCAATTGCCCGATCCCCGCCACTGCCCGATGTGCCCGCCACTGCCCAATGTCCCTGCCTGATGTGCCCACCGATGCCCGAGCCCCAGTGTGCCCGCCACTGCCCGATCCCTGCCGCTGCCCGATTTGCCCGCCACTGCCCAATGTCCCTGCCTGCCTGATGTGCCCACCGATGCCCGAGCCCCAATGTGCCCGCCACTGCCCGATGTGCCCGCCACTGCCCAATGTCCCTGCCTGCCTGATGTGCCCACCGATGCCCGAGCCCCAATGTGCCCGCCACTGCCCGATCCCCGCCACTGCCCGATGTGCCCGCCACTGTCCAATGTCCCTGCCTGATGTGCCCACCGATGTCCGAGCCCGATGTGCCCGCAACTGCCGATCCCCGCCGCTGCCCGATGTGGCCGCCGATGCCCAGTGTCCCTGCCTGCCTGATGTGCTCACAGATGCCCAAGCACCAATGTGCCTGCCGCTGCCCTGTGCCCACCACCTAGATGGGGCAAGTGCTGGTGGACCGGCAGACAGCAAGGGGTGGGGGGGGGTTTGAGGTGCTGCGGGGTGGAGGGGGGGTGGTTGTTTATCGCCCCCCCCAAACAAAAGACCACCACCCGCCACTGATCATGTCACTATGGATCACCAAAATCTCCAAGTTCCATCACCTTGTTTAATGTACACCACAAAGAATTAAGTCAAAAGGGGGCCCAACCTGGTACTAGCAAGGTGTACCTAATAAAGTGGCCAGTGCGTGTATATACTGTATATTATATATCTTTACTTTGTTTTTTTCTAAAAGCATCTTGTCAATTCTGGGCTGCAGTTATAAAATCACACTTGTGCTGCAATCAGACTCTATTGTCAAACACTATCTACAGTATTTGCCATCAGACATTTCCCTATCAAGGTGTAATGAGCCCTTACCCTTCAAATATGGAGAAGTGCAAACAGATTGCAGAACACTTGAAAAGTTTCTGTAAAAGTATTCTGCATACAATGTAGCGATGCTCAGTTTCCAGAAGTCTATTGTGCTCTTTATCAAGCTTGCTAAAGAACATGGATTGTTACATTGTATGCAGAATAATTTTACATAAGAGATTGCAGAACCTTTTTTGTTTGTTTTTATACATATTTGAAGGATAATGTCTCATTTACACTTGGACAGGGAAAAGTCTGTTGACAAATACATGTGGTTGCAACACAAGTGAGAGACAACTGCAGTCCAGAAGGGACAAGACACATTTAATAAAAACAAAATAAAGATAAATACAATTTATTACCAATTCAGCTCTGAAAGGTTTTACCCCCTTTATGATCAGAGGCCTTTTTTTTTTTTTTTGCTATTCAGCACTGCGTTACTTTAACTGGTAATTGCACGCTCATGCAATCCTGTACTCAAACCAAATGTATCTTTTTTTTTTTTTTTTAGAGTTTTATCAAGGTGTTATCTGATCACCACTGGGTTTTTTTTTATTTTTTGTGATATAAAGGAATAAAGACCAAAAATTTTGAATAAAATGAAACTATAATTTTGCATTCTGCAATAAAACATATCCATTAAAAAAAAATCTAATTTCTTTATAAATTTTGGACAAAATATATTCTGTTACATGTTTTGAATAATAAAAAAAAAAATCCCAATATGTGTATATGGATAGGTTTGTGTAACAATTATAGCTCCTACAAACTATGGTGTAGATATACTGGAATTTTTATTTGATAAAAAATAATTTTTATTTAATAAAATTTAATTTAAGAATTTTGAAAAAAAAAATAAACAATAATTGTTGCTTTCTGCAATAAAACATATCCATAAAAAAAAATCAAATTTCTTCATAAATTTTGGACAAAATGTATTCTGTTACATGTTTTTATTAAAAAAAAAAATCCCAATATGTGTATATGGATAGGTTTGTGTAAAAGTTATAGCTCCTACAAACTATGATGTATATATACTGGAATTTTTATTTAAAAAAAAATGAAAAAAAAATAAACAATATTTTTGCTTTCTGCAATAAAACATATCCATACAAAAAAAAATCAAATTTCTTCATAAATTTTGGACAAAATGTATTCTGCTACATTTTTAAAAAAATAAATAAATCCCAATATGTGCATATGGATAGGTTTGTGTAAAAGTTATAGGTCCTACAAACTATGGTGTATATATACTGGAATTTTTAAATAATAAAAAAAAATATGTAATAATTTTATTTAAAAAATTTGAAAAAAATGAAACAATATTTTTGCTTTCTGCAATAAAACATATCCATTAAAAAAAAAACAAATTTCTTCATAAATTTTGGACAAAATGTATTCTGCTACATGTTTTTAATAATGATAAAAAAAAAACCCAATATGTGTATATGGATAGGTTTGTGTAAAAGTTATAGCTCCTACAAACTATGGTGTATATATACTGGAATTTTTATTTCTTTAATTTTTATATTTATACTACTAATGGCGGCGACTGTCAACTTAAAATGGGACTACGAAAGTGCAGCGGTCAAACACTGTTGCTAGGGTGGGGGGGGACTGACTGACTACCACTGACGTCACCTGCGACATTAATACAGTGATTAGTGATAATACTATACACTGTCACTGTACTAATGTCACTGGCTAGGAAGAGGTTAACTTCAGGGACGATCAAGGGGTTAAATGTGTGCCTAACAGTGTGCTGCTTTTTTACGACAGATCTCTCTGTTTCTCATCCCTGCAAAAACTGGCAGATTGTTCCCTCTGTATAGAGCTCTGTGTTGTGTATGAGTGGGGGCTGCACTGCAACCGTGTGCAAGGCATGTGATCACAGCTGCTGTTAGAAATCACGGGGGCCCCATACAGCCTACCTAACAGGGCCCCCCCAACTAGCCGAAAGTGACTGAGGACATAGATTTATCATTCCCTTTCTCTCCAGCATCAGCTTCCCAAATGAATGAATAGGAAGCACTGAGGCTTCCTGCTCATTTACAAACTGAAGCATAGTAAGCATAGTTTGCTATGCTTCAGGGATTAACGGACACAGGAGTGATTGGTACAGACCGCTCACTGTGTTCATTCGGAAAAGGAAGGGGACAGAAAATTATATTTTCCCTGCCCCCCCGCTCTCAATCCTGAAATATCCCCCTGTGTGCCCGCAGCAGCTGCCGGCAGGAGAGGAGGGAAGCTGGCAGCACTGCGGGGCAAAGGGGCACACAGGGGGGGGCCCGGACAGCAGATGGAAGGGGGGCATGTGCTAGAACCAATCCCCTTGCAGTGCAGCCGGAGGGAGAAAGAGGAGGAGAAACTGTCAAGGCTGCAAGGGGAGGCAGAAGAGGATTGATGTCTGCAATAAGACAGTACAGCCAGACCTCCTGCTCAGCAGGTGACCGGGCTCCTCTTTTGAACTAATGGTGCCTGTGCCCCCCTTTTGAACTGATGGTACCCGGGTCCCCCTTTTGAACCGATGGTACTCGGGCCCCCCTTTTGAACCAATAGTGGCTGGGCCCCTCTTTTGAACCGATGGTAGCTGGGCCCCCCTTTTGAACCGATGGTAGCTGGGCCCCCCTTTTGAACCAATGGTGCCTGGGCCCCCCTTTTGAACCGATGGTGGCTGGGCCCCCCTTTTGAACTGATGGTGGCCGGGCCCCCCTTTTGAACCGATGGTGGCCGGGCCCCCCTTTTGAACCGATGGTGGCCGGGCCCCCCTTTTGAACCGATGGTGGCTGGGCCCCCCTTTTGAACCGATGGTGGCCGGGCCCCCCTTTTGAACCGATGGTGGCCGGGCCCCCCTTTTGAACCGACGGTGGCCGGGCCCCCCTTTTGAACCGACGGTGGCTGGGCCCCCCTTTTGAACCGATGGATGGCCGGGCCCCCCTTTTGAACCGATGGATGGCCGGGCCCCCCTTTTGAACCGATGGTGGCCGGGCCCCCCTTTTGAACCGATGGTGGCTGGGCCCCCCTTTTGAACCGATGGTGGCTGGGCCCCCCTTTTGAACCGATGGTGGCTGGGCCCCCCTTTTGAAATGATGGTGCCTGAGCCCCCCTTTTGAACCGATGGATGGCTGAGCCCCCCTTTTGAACCGATGGATGGCTGGGCCCCACTTTTGAACCGATGGATGGCTGGGCCCCCCTTCTGAACCAATGGATGGCTGGCCCCCCTTTTGAACCAATGGATGGCTGGGCCCCACTTTTGAACCGATGGATGGCTGGGCCCCCCTTCTGAACCAATGGATGGCTGGGCCCCCCTTTTGAACTGATGGTGGCTGGGCCCCCCTTTTGATTCGATGGTGCCCGGGCCCCCCCTTTTGAACCGATGGTTCCCAGGTCCAGTACAAGAGGGCTGATTGTACTGCCTTACCAGCAGGCCCTACATAATACCTCCTCACCATCTGTAAAATGACCTCTGAAGAGTGACCCACCACAAGAATCAACACAAGTCTCTCCCGAAAGGTAGCACAGTCGCAATCCAAATTACAATCAGGAACAAACGTTGGCATCCCCAGCAATGTCCTTGGCTGGGCTACACTGGAAGTTTTATTTTTAGAAAATTACTGGCAGGACAGAGCTGACTATTTCAGGTACATTGGAATCCCCATGAATAAGCTCCAGTGGGTGGAGTGAAATGTGTTCGGGGGCGTGGCCTGTCTGGGGTCCAGGCTGAGACTGCCACTTGTCTTCACACAGCAGGTCTTGTTCTGATGTGCGGCTCCTGGGATCTTCTGCTCCTATCTGTCATTGGAAGGTGAATAATGAATATACTGCTGGAGGGTTACTTGGGGGTGAGGGATTTGCTTAAAGCAGAGTTTGTGTAGCATTATAGGGTGCAGGGGGTGGGGGTTTAGTTTAAAGTGAAACTCTAGGCAGATACTAAAAACACATTATGCCTGCTCTGTGATCGTTGACATCATTTAAAAAAAATGTTTTAATGCAAGCAGTGCAAGTACCAAAATTAGGACTAGTATCAGCCTCTTGCAGTCCCTTTACAGCAGAGCTTAGACTGGGAGATGGAGATGCCGTACAATGAGGCAGTTTTGCTGTAACACGCATGCAGCTAGTAGGAGAGAGCATGTGATGAGCTTGTCACTTTGCTGCTTCTCTTTTCACTGTTCAGTCATAGGCTGGGGGGAGGGAAAAGACCTGTGTTACCTAATTACAGGAGCGAAAATCCAGCTCCCCTGCCCTGCCAGACAGAGCTTTGCTATTTTGCAGAGCTGTGTAAATCTCAGGACCGAATGGACAAAAATACAAATCGTCCTTTTTGTTTTTCAGCTGGTTGCCTGGATTCAGCTGTTATCTTGCTTTTGGCATCATCCCCCCTACCCCCACCTATGCCAGGAACTACAAGATGACAGCAGCTTCTTTATGCTAAAAGCCAACACACCAGCCTAATGGAGTTCATAATTCATTCTGATTTGTGTACTGGTTTTGTCACTAGCGGTATACGTGACCGATCTAAGCAATCCAATCATTCTAAATTATTATACATAATAGTTTTGTTGTAATAAAAATAATAGCTCTTCAAGAGAAATTACAGATAATAGTGCCGGCTTTTAAGTCAATCTATAAATCAAAAGCACGGAGCGGACAGTTTGTAAAGTCAAAATAGACATAAAACGATAGATGACTTCATGGTACGGTATGAAGTCACACTTTCAGGGGTCTGTGCGGCATGCTGGCTTGTTGTCACCTTAGCCTGTGATTGGTCTTCAAATCTGTTGAATTAATTCAAATGAATTACATACTGGGCTAATATTACATATTGTTATACATGTATAATGATAAATAAGTATTAATATGTATATTAAAAATACTCCTACTACTACTACCACCAATAATAATAATAATAATAATAATAATAATAATAATAAAGGATAATAGTTATCAATATGTATAATGGCAATATTTTGATATAATTAATATGAATATTATTATTATTAATAATTAATAATATCTAATGATATTAATAATTATTATTATCAATAATATTATATGTATAATAAATACTAAAACGCATAAATGCTAATTATTATTATAAATATGTATGATAACAAAAAAAAAAAATTATATGTGTATATATATATATATATATATATATATATATATATATATATATATATATATATATATATATATATATATATATATATATATATATATATATATATATATATATATATATATATAAATACTAAAACTCATAAATGCTAATAATTATTATAAATGTGTATGACAAAAAAATAAATAAATATATATATATATATATTTTTTTTTTTGTCATACACATTTATAATAATTATTAGCATTTATGAGTTTTAGTATTTTTTTATTATACATATAATATTATTAATATCATTATATATTATTATTAATAATAATATTCATATTAATTATATAAAAATATTGCTGTTATACATATTGATACTGTAACTATTAGTAGTAGTAGTAGGAGTATTTTTAATATACATATTATTAATACTTATTTATCATTATACATGTATAACAATATGTAATATTAGCCCAGTATGTAATTAATTTTAATTAATTCAACAGATTTAAAGATATATATAGATCTATCTATCTATCTATCTATCTATCTATCTATCTATCTATCTATCTATCTATCTATCTATCTATCTATCTATCTATCTATCTATCTATCTATATCTATATATATATAATGTGTATAATAAAAAATACTACTACTAATAAATGATAATAATGATTATTAATATTATATATAAAATTATTATTATGTATTAATAATAGGTATACCAAAAATACTACTACTAAGAAATTCTGATAATAATTATTAATATATTTGGGGATATACCGCATTATGTCCAGTAGATAGAGCAGAAGATCATAAGACTTAAAGGGGCAGCACAGTGGCTACGTGTCATGATCTTCAGCTCCATCTACTGGACATAATGCGGTATTTTCCCAAATCACTCTTTTTTTTCTTTTTTTTTTAATGAATATCATTCAACCTGTAGAGGAACTTCCGCCTGGCAGCACTAGGGTCGTTGGTTCAAATCCCAACCACGGCACTACCGTCACGGTGCATGCTCTCCCTGTGCCTGCGTGGGTTTCCTCCGGGGTCCTCCAGTTTCCTCCCACAGTCCAAAAACATGCTGGGAGGTTAATGGGCTCCTGTTTATCTGCTCCTAGTATGTGTATGTATAAATGTGAGTTAGGGACCTTAGATTGTAAGCTTCTTGGGGGGGCAGGGATCGATGTGAATGTGCAATGTCTTTGTAAAGTGCTGCATAAATTGACGGTGCTATTTAAGTACCTGTAATCAATAAATAAAATAAGTTTGGGTTTAAAAAAAAAACAAACACAGTCACCTCTATCCTGCAGCACCAATGTGATCCTGCAGCTGTCCCACACAGAACTGAGCGATCACATTACTGCGGATCGCTCAGTTCTCAGTCTGCTGGGAACAGAACAGTGCCCCTCCAGTACACCAGGCAGGTGAGGGGGGTGGGCCCAAAAGGCTTCGGCTCTCAGCGATGTGCTGAGAGGCAGCTGTCAAGAAAACAGCTAGGAGGATCCCGACAATATTCTTGGGATCCTTCCAGAACTCGGAGTGCCTCTGCCATGTCATTTGATAAAGAGCAACAGTCTGCTATCAGCTGACTCTGGATCACAGGGGAGCAAAAGTAAGTGCATTCTAGTGATCCAGAAGAGATGTATGGCCAAATAAAAGCTCTGGCCATGCTTCTTTTTTAAATAATTATTTCAAATGATCTTGGGCGCCATCTAGTGGCCTTTTTTTTTTTTTTTCTCAACGAATGCATAACATTTGACCTGTAGAGGAAATACCCCGAGAACATTTGATTTTGCCTCATTCACACAGAACAAATACACTGTACATGCAGTTTCACTTGACAAATAGCTACATCATTTTTGTATAAATGCTCCCTATAAAGATCACTATAATAAAAAAAAAGATTTTCCATTTTCTATAAAGAACATCTATAACAAATGAATTTTGTTCAGCGCAGTGATCATAGCAGGACATCAATTTTAGACCTCCATGTATATCCTCAACCACCCACCGATCGACAAACTATTATCCAGCATTCTGCTCTTCATATAGCATTACATTCTGGTACAATCTATTTCCACTGATTTAGTGCTGATTCTTCCGGTGGGGTGAGGGTGACGCAATACGTTCTCCCATTTTAAAGGATCTGCTTCATGTAGCTACAATATTCATATGAAAAATAATTAGCACATGCACTATATTGTCAAAAGTATTGGGACGCCGACCTTTACACGCACATGAACTTTAATGACATCCCAGTCTTAGTCCGTAGGGTTCAATATTGAGTTGGCCCGCCCTTTGCAGCTATAACCGCTTCAACTCTTCTAGGAAGGTCATCTACAAGGTTTAGGAGTGTGTCTATGGGAATGTTTGATCATTCTTTCAGAAGCAAGTTTGTGAGGTCAGGCACTGATGTTGGACGAGAAGGCCTGGTTCACAGTCTCTGCTCTAATTCATCCCAAAGGTGTTCTATCGGGTTGAGGTCAGGACTCTGTGCAGGCTAATCAAGTTCCTCCACCCCAAACTCGCTCATCCATGTATTTATGGACCTTGCTTTGTGCACTGGTGTGCAGTCATGTTGGAACAGGAAGGGACCATCCCCAAACTGTTCCCACAAAGTTGATCATGAAATTGTCCAAGATGTCTTGGTATGCTGAGGTCTTAAGAATTCCCTTCACTGGAACTAAAGGAGCCAAGCCCAACCCCTGAAAAACAACCCCACACCATAATCCCCCCCTCCCCCCACACCAAATGATTTGGACCAGTTCTATTGGGTTGAGGTCAGGACTCTGTGCAGGTCAGTCAAGTTCCTACACCCCAAATTCGCTCATCCATGTCTTCATGGACTTTGCTTTGTGCACTGGTCCAAATCATTTGGTGGAGGGGGGATTATGGTGTGGGGTTGTTTTTCAGGGGTTGGTCTTGGCCCCCTAGTTCCAGTGAAGGGAACTCTTAAGGCGTCAGCATGCCAAGACATTTTGGACAGATTCATGCTCCCAACTTTGTGGGAACAGTTTGGGGATGGCCCCTTCCTGTTCCAACATGACTGAGCACCAGTGCACAAAGCAAGGTCCATAAAGACATGGTTGAGCGAGTTTAGGGGGGAGGAACGTGACTGGCAGTCCTGACCTCAACCCGATAGAACACCTTTGGGATGAATTAGAGCAGAGACTGTGAACCAGGCCTTCTCGTCCAACATCAGTGTCTGTCCTCACAAATGCTCTTCTGGAAGAATGGTCAAACATTCCCATAGTATAGTTTTGGACCACTTTCATGAGAGAGCCAACGGCCGGCTGAAAAAAAAAAAAAAAAAATGAGTTATGGCTCATAACTTCAGCCATAGCCCCAGTAAACCACTTGCAAACCACAAGGTATCTATACCTTTTGTGGTTGGCAAGTGGTTAATAGGGCAGTAACCTGTGAAGAATGCCATATTAGGGCCTGTGTCAACAGGCTTTGGGCTTGTGTTGATGGCCTCAGTTGACTTCAGATTGAGATGCTTCTAAGTTCATTCAGAAGTCGGAACTCATTGACAGGGGCATTTACATGCAGTTGACCTTCTCTGGATTTGCATCTACTTATTTTAAGAAAGTTTCACACTCCCATACACTTGTATGGAAATGTTGAATCCCTTCAACACAGGAACTTCTACATACCTCTCTGTTGGCCAATTTGCTGAAATTTCACTCTGTAGAAGAGCTCCCGACCCCTATCCAGTTCCACACGTTGGGGTATATCGAATAGCGTGTCTCCTGCTGGCTGAGGTGGTTCTTTCCAGCAACCCATAGGTCATTATCGTGTCCTACAGTGACTAGGGGTCAGCAGGAGAAACCACCGTGGCCAATGGGGACATCCTTTGTTGAGCGTTGAACCAGATCGATGCCAGGAACTCTGCTAGAGAGTTAGGTGCTAGCAAAGGGCGATGGACAGGAATATATAATACTGCTTTCTTCACAGGTTAGTGTTGTATTTATTTTGTTGATCCTCAGGGTCAATTTATGGATGCCATGGGCTTTAGATGGCTTCTGAGGGTTATGGAAGATTTTTTTTTTTTTTTTTCAACGATCTTGAACCAGTTCTTGTACCAGAAAATGGTCTTATTATGTTTTTCTTGTTTTCTTTTTGCTTTGTTTTTGTTCATGGAAAGAAAAAACAGACAGAGATAAGAAAACACATTAAAATAAACAAAGTAAGGCAACAGTCTGCAAATAGTGAATAGTGAAGTACAAACAAAAAAGAAAACACCAAAATAAGAGTAATTTTTTTTTTTAACACTAACATAAAATAAATCCTAAATTGCCCACCCCTCCAAAAAAAAAAAAAAAAAAAAACCTAAATAAAAATTTAATTTTTTTGAACACTTACATAAAATTAACTATGACTAAATGGACCACCCCTCCCAAAAATACCTTTATATAAATGGAAAAAGAAGATTTTTTTTTTTAACACTAAAATAAAATAATTAACCTAAATCTACCGCCTCTCCAAAAATACCTTATACAAATGGAAACAGGATTTTTTTAATACTAAAATAAAATTATTACCCAAAATGGACTGCCTCTCCTTAAATACCTTAAATAAATGGATAAAGAAGATTTTTTTTAACACTAAAATAAAATAATTACCCTAAATCTACCGCCTCTCACAAAAATACCTTATACAAATAGAAACAGGATTTTTTTAACACTAAAATAAAATTATTACCCTAAATGGACTGCCTCTTCCAAAAATACCTTATATAAATGGAAAAAGAAGATTTTTTTTAACACTAAAATAAAATAATTACCCTACATCTACCTCCCCTCCCAAAAATACCTTATACAAATGGAAAGAGGATTTTTTTTTTAACACTAAAATAAAATTATTACCCTCAATGGACTGCCTCTTCCAAAAATACCTTATATAAATGGAAAAAGAGGATTTTTTTTAACACTAAAATAAAATTATTACAATAACTGGACTGCCCTGCCAAAAAAATACTCTAAATAAAAAGAAAAAATTAGCAATTTTTTTTTTTTTTGAACACTAAAATAAAGTGATTACCCTTAATGGACTGCCCCTTCAAAAAATACTCAAAATATCCCATGCTCGCCTCCAGGACTTTTCCAGAGCCTCTCCAATTCTATGGAACTCATTACCCCAATCTGTCCGATGTATCTCCTACTCTATTAGCTTTTAATCAATCCCTGAAAACCCTTCTCTTCAGAGAAGCCTACCCTACCCACACCTAACTGTGTGTCTATTTTCTCCATCAGCTCACAGTTATTACCTTTAATTTCACTTGACTCTCCCTTCTAGATTGTAAGCTCTAACAAGCAGGGCCCTCTGATTCCTCCTGTATTGAATTGTATTGTAACTGTATTGTCTGTCCTCATGTTGTAAAGCACTGCGCAAACTGTTAGCGCTATTTAAATCCTGTATAATAATAATAAAAAAAAGAAAAGAAAAAATTAGCAGGTTTTTTTTTTTGATTACTAAAATAAAATAAACTACTCTAAATGGACCACCCCCCCAAAAAATACTCTAAATAAATGGAAAAAGGTTTTTGTTTTTTTTTAAACTCCAAAATAAAAGAAAATTAGCTACCCCAAATGGACTTCCCCTCCGAAAAAAAAAAGACCCTAAATAAAAGAACAAAGAGAGTTTTATTTGTCAACCCTAAAATAAAATAAGACAAACTACCCTACATGGACCGCTCCTCTAAAAATACCCTAAATAAAAGGAAAAAAAAAGAGTAATTTTTTTGACCAGAAGTGAAATAAAATAAAATTAACTACCCTAAATGGACCACCCCTCAAAAAACACCCTAAACAAAAAAAAAACAAAAAAAAGAGTATAAATAAAATAAAATTAACTACTCTCAATGGACTGCTCCTCCAAAAATACCCTAAATAAAAGAAAAAAAAGAGCAATTATTTTTGGAACATTAAAATAAAATAAACGACTCCAAATGGATCACTCCACCATAATAATACGCTAAATAGGTGGATAAAAGTAATTTTTTTTCTTTTTTTTTTTTTAACAAATTGTTCATCCTTTTATATCTCCCTTACAGCCATACTTACCCAGATCTCTTGTAAATACAGTTAGCACCGGCTGCACACATTGTACAAGAACTGAATTCACGGGGATGATTTTAGCGCAGTTGCAGTGCTTGCTGACTATAATTTTGTAGCTTGTTATTTTTCTTAATTAGTTGCTCTCTTAGTAATCTTTTCGGATTCAGATCAGCGTTGTCCTGTGAATTTTGTAAACCCCCGGCAAAAGCTGGGCCTAGCCACCAGATCCTCACCGGGATGTATAATTACTGCCAGCAGTCACCCAGAAGGATTCTTAGTCTCTATGAGACTGTAAATCCATTCTCCTAAATTCCAGAAACTTCTCCTAGAACTACATATTGTGCTCCCATCAGTAGTTGAGGTTTTAAAGATTTATTTTTCACTATTTTGGAGATTCCTGACCTCCCCAGCAAGCAGCATTGACACAGACCCTATAATGCCGCTGTGACTTTTACCCCATAAAGCTTTCAGAGACAGTTATTTCACTTAAAATTCCAGAGAAGTTTTTTACGGCTTCACTACAAGGACGGGGGAGGGTTGGGGGGGGGTCACTCAGGGAACTGGCTAAAAGAAAGGACTAAGGTGTTATTGTTGGGGCAGCACGATGGCTTAGTGGTTAGCATTTCTGCCATTTCTGCCATTTCTGCCTTGCAGCACTGGAGTTTGAATCCCGGCCAGGACACTATCTGCATGGAGTTTGCACATTGTCCTTGTGCTTGCATTGGTTCCCTCCAACATTGCAAAGACATGCTGGCCGGCTGATTGTCTGCTGTCTAAGTTGGCTCCAATATGTATGTGTGGATCTAAAAATCTCAACTGCAGACCAAGCTAACACACTGCCGAGTGGCTAATGCAGCTCTGGTGTTTTTTTGTTTTTTTTTTTAGGCATGGAGCATCTGAGAGAGTGAGGTTAGAAATGCATCAAAGATTGCAACCAGGGTCGGTGCTACAACTAGGCAAACTAGGCAGCTGCCTAGGGAGCACTGCTGCCTAGGGCACCCAGCCACTGGGGTTCTTACTCTCTTCTCTCTGCAGCAAGCAACTAAGTCTCAGCATCAGCAGGGAGGACATTACGTCAGAGGCGCAGCGGCAGGGGGAGGACTGTCTGTGCCCCGACTCCTGAATGGATGGAAGCAAGCAAACATTCATTGATGGGCGCTGGTAGGCTGCATTGTTGGGCACTGGAGAGGCAGCATTTTATGGGCGCTGGAGAGGCAGCATTTCATGGGCGCTGGAGAGGCAACATTTGATGGGCGCTGTTTAGGCTGCATTGATGGACGCTCTTTAGGCTGCATTGATGGGCGCTGTTTAGGCTGCATTGATGGGCGCTGTTTAGGCTGCATTGATGGGCGCTGTTTAGGCAGCATTTGATGGGCGCTGGAGAGGCAGCATTTGATGGACGCTGGTAGGCTGCATTGATGGGCGCTGGAGAAGCAGCATTTGATGGGCGCTGGAGAGGTTGCATTTGATGGTCGCTGGAGAGGCAGCATTTGAAGGGCGCTGGAAGGCTGCATTGATGGGTGCTGGAGAGGCAGCATTTGATGGATGCTGGTAGGCTGCATTGATGGGCGCAGGTGAGGCTGCATTTGATGGGCGCTGGAGAGGCAGCATTTGAAGGGCGCTGGTAGGCTGCATTGATGGGCGCTGGAGAGGCAGCATTTGATGGGCACTGGAGAGGCAGAATTTGGTGGGCGCTGGAGAGTCAGCATTTGAAGGGCGCTGGTAGGCTGCATTGATGGGCGCTGGAGAGGCAGAATTTGATGGGCGCTGGAGAGACAGCATTTGATTTCATTAAAAATGTGGGGTATACATGGACAGGGCAAAGGGGGTGGAGTCAGGGGTGTCGCCCCTCTCCCTCCTCCCATTGTACGGAATAGATATTTCATGCTCTCTGTTCTAACCCTGTGCCAATTGGGAAGCTGAAGGAGCTGTTGGTGAAACGCGTAGAGATCCATTTGGTGACAACACTATTACCTCGCATGTGGCCCCCATCTATGGATAACCACCATACAGATGTATTCGACTCATGTTTGTACTGTGGGCCATTTTGCTTAGGCTACTCTTTATGAACCACTTACACTATTCTTTAGCATATATGAAAGAGAGAATGTTGTGTCACCACATATTATGTGATGTTTACAGTTTCTTATCACTTTTAATGTTTTCTAATAAAATGTAAATTTTTATATGTATATATTGTTGAGCATTTCTTTCTTGGCACACCAGTGGCTACCTTTAAAAGTCTAGTTGTTTCCCCCTTTGTTTCTTGTATTTAACTTTTGGATGTGGAGCCACACCGTGTGAGTTTATGTCTCCTAACATTGTTTCTTGACATTCTTATTACAGGCATTATTATATAGCACCAACAATTTATGCAATGATTTACATACCGTACATTCACGTCAGTCCCTGCCCTCAAGGAGCTCACAATATAAAAGTCCCTAGCTCACATTCATACATACTAGGGCCAATTTAGACAGGAGCCTTAGATGTCCCTGCTTACTAAGCCAGCATCCGCCTTCCCCAAGGGCATGTACGTTTTGTAGTATAATCATTCCTGACCAACAAAGCAAAAATACAAGGAATGACAAGTACACTGCCACCAGCAACTGGTCTAAGAGAATTTTAAACTTCTTCTGGATGCCAAACCAAAAGACCTGGCAGTGGGGTTGAACTCAGTCAGGTAAACACGTTGATGCCGATAACCTCAGTGAGCCGAATCTTTTTCTCTGTCATTCATTGACAGACACATCGCTCCATTATTCAGAACCATAGGGTTATACCGCCCCCTACAGGAGTAGGACACTAGGCAGAAAAAAAGACTTGGCTACGCCTATAGGCTATCCTAGGTGGTATACACCCCCCTCTCTGCTATAGGCCTTCAGTTTTTTTCTGCCTAGTCAGGAGTAAGGACCTAGTTCCCTGCTGGGATCTCTAGTCCTGGGAATTTTTTTGTTTGTTATTTGCTTTTTTCCTGGATTTTTCTGTGGTGAGATCTACAATCAACTGGCGGGCTCGGCGACGGGCTGGACACTAAGATCCAATGGTCTCCCCAGTCTGACCAGCGAGCGTGTGCAGACCACAGCTACGCGCTAGGTCGGCCCCAAAATAGCCCCACTGGACGGTTGTTTGCCCTGCGAGTTAAACGTCTCGCGAGGTCGCATGCGACCGGGTCTCGGCCCGAGTCGTAGTGTTCCTCATGGCCGATATCCCCCACACTTCGGTGGTGAGGGGATCAGTCTGGGAGCATTACCCGCACACTTCGCTGGATTGGTAAGTACAGGACCCGCTCCTCTCCTTCCCTGGATGTGGTGTGGGGCGCGAGTACTCCCTGGGGTAGTCATTCCTTCCGGGGTTCTCCTCCACCCCCCTCCTTCCATCCCTTCCCGGGTGAGGCCCAAGCTTCTGGCCTAGGTGCTTTTTGGACACCTCAGAGCGTGTGACACAGCTTTTACCTTGTGTCAAATCACGCTATGTAGCCACCCCTTGGGCTATATGCGAACGCTAGATCGATTTCCACTTTGGGTCAATTAGGCTCCATGGGTATTAATCATAGAAATAAAAGAGACTATATAGTGTAATTCCGCTTTTTAAAATTTATTCCAACAAGACAAACTTCCCACAAAGGGGTACTCACATTTCATGGGTGCTGCTGTGCACCAAACAATAAAAAGCTCCAAAGGGATATGCTGTGTGGTCTGCCGCGGGGTATGTGCTTCTCCCGACTCAGCTATTCACTTTTCGCTGTACGCTGCTCGCTCCGTCCTGGCCCCTCCCCTACGCGTGTTCGACACAGGGGGTCACGTGTCTTCATCAGGGGGATATGTCCTGGTATATCCCCCTGATGAAGACACGTGACCCCCTGTGTCGAACACGCGTAGGGGAGGGGCCAGGACGGAGCGAGCAGCGTACAGCGAAAAGTGAATAGCTGAGTCGGGAGAAGCACATACCCCGCGGCAGACCACACAGCATATCCCTTTGGAGCTTTTTATTGTTTGGTGCACAGCAGCACCCATGAAATGTGAGTACCCCTTTGTGGGAAGTTTGTCTTGTTGGAATAAATTTTAAAAAGCGGAATTACACTATATAGTCTCTTTTATTTCTATGATTAATACCCATGGAGCCTAATTGACCCAAAGTGGAAATCGATCTAGCGTTCGCATATAGCCCAAGGGGTGGCTACATAGCGTGATTTGACACAAGGTAAAAGCTGTGTCACACGCTCTGAGGTGAGCGCAACCACTGTGGGGGGGCACTGTGGCACAATACCATTATTTGTAGCACTGGAATTCGGCACATTGGATCACCTGGATATTTAATGGAGATTTATGGACACGGAAACACTTTTTAGTTGCCATTTGGGACATTCACATAAGAACTTTACATCATAGTTTTTTTTTTGCGTCTTTTGTTGTTTCGCATGTTGCATGTTATATAAAGTATTGCATGTTTGTAGTCACTTTTAAAAGAATTATTTATGCACAATTGTGTACATATATTGTTTGGCACTTTATTGATTATTCATATATTTATGCACATTGCACAGGAGTGTTAATATATTTTTTCACAGGAATATTTATTTATATTATATCTAATTTTTTTCAGCATAGTTATGCATAATTGAGGTAAATGATGACACAATTTGTATATTTCACTTAGGATACTAACCTAGCGCAACGCAATTTTTCCCATATTATGTCTTGTGCACGGTTATGAGTACGTGAACTGCGGTTGCTGCTGGTTATTCCTCTTTGATACACCTTTGGTATTTAAATACTTGTCGCCGTTGTTCTATCAAGCATAGGAACATTGTGGCTCGCAAGATTTTCTTCTTTTTCTTTTTTGCTTTTTGGACACACTGCCCCCCCCTTCCACTCTCTGGGTTGCTACTGGGGGGTATCCCTTGGGCCCACCTGCTGCAGTGGTTGGGCCTAGGAGGCAGGTGACCTGAAATCCGCGATCGGGGGACCATAATTTAGGCAGTGGCTTTGCGTCCTACCGATTGGGTGCTGGGTGGGTGGCTCCAGGGCGGGCGGCGGAGGCCACCGCTTTCTGTTTTTGGGTGTCCGCCCTCTGTTTAGCGGCTCTGATCGGTCTGGTCGAAAGGTGGCCGAAAATTTAGGATGTAGCTTTTGTGGCCTGCCACACCGCGGCTTTTACGGCCCGCTAGGCCTTGTGGCCGCCTCCTACCAGAGTGGTGGAGCTGTGGGGGCTCTGAGAGTGATCTCCTTTTGTTGGTCCATTAGGTGGGCTCAGCGAGGGTGCTCCTGGCACTCCCTTGCAGGGCCTCGGCCTGGGCCCCCTGTGAGTGGCCTCAGTGGTGCCTCGTGTGGGCAGCATCCATCGGCAACCCTGTGCGGGGCCTCGGTCAGCATCCCCTATGTGGGCCCTTGGTCGGCGACCCCCTGTGAGGGGCCTCAGTCAGCACCCCCTGTGAGGGGCCTCGGTTGGTGTCCCTGTGCAGGGCATCCGGTACCCCCTGTGCGGGGCCTCGGTTGAAAACCCCTGTGTGGGCCTTGGGCGGTGGGGGTCCCAGTTAGTGGCCCCCTCCTGAGTTTTTTGTGGTGGCACTTAGGCATATAGCCTAGTAAATGGCACCCCCGCCCTCCCCTACCTCCTCTGTCTCAAACGATCCTATATCCGGCTCTGCCACCACGGACGTGGCCCACCTTGCGGGGTTGGTGGCCACGCTCCCTGTCCTGTTAGGGAGTGTGGATGATTCCTCCACAAATGCAGTGGTGCATGAAAAGGCACTGGTTGTCGCACTTCTTACATCTGTGTGGGAACTTTTCAAGATGGGGGATGCAGCAGTGGCTGCAGCGGAGGGCCGATTCCCCTTTGGCACCCATAAGCCGTCTTGCATGACAAAAGTGTTCCCTTCTCCCTCTTATTTTGCCTGGGAAGACTTGGAGTGTCCAAAGTGCTCCTTTATGCTTCCAAAAATGCTTGCTGTGAGGTACCCCTTTTGAAGAGTCCTCCCTGCACTGTCCCACCAGTATTGGACCCCCCCTGTCTCTAGGCTTCTCAAGGCAACCATGATTCCAATAGAGGAATCTTTGGCTTCTAAAGATCCAGCTGACATACCTGGAGGGGGAACAGAATCCCCCAGCCTTTGCTGCATCGGCGGACCTGTTGGTCTAGGCGCTGCAGTTTGTCTGCTATGCCTCTTGGTCGCAGTTCCCCTGGTTGCTGAACTAGCTAGCTCTGTTTCCGCAGCTTAGACATGTATTGTGGGGGGGCTAACCTGGATGACATCATCACGCGTTTTGATTTCGTCCGGTTACAAGATAGTTTTCCGTCCTTATTCCCCAAGCATACTTTTTTGCTTCTAATGTGCGTCTGTCGCCGGACCATTTGCGGTTCTCCTCGTAGGGCTGTGCAAGCCCTGTTGCTTCAGAGTGTGATGTCCCGGTTCACATGTCGGGAACAGTTGCACAGGTTTTATTCAAACCTGTTCACAGTCAAAAAGATGGAGGGCATGGTACGTCCAATTCTGGACCTCAAGGACCTGACCTGCCTGGTGTAGGTACAGAAGTTCAGGATGGAGTCAGTCCGCATGGCGGTGGCACCCCTAAATCATGGGGACTTTTTGGCTTCTATCGACATCACAAATGCTTACTTACGCATTCCACTATGTGCCCGTCCCAGCACTTCCTCCATTTTGCTGTGGGTGCTGAGCATTATCAGCGCGTCGTGTTGCCCTTTGGTCTTGCCACCACTCCACAGGTGTTCACGATCTGGCATGGTTATGTTAGTGGGGGTTTGCAGTCCTGGGCTGCCTGGATGATCTCCTTCTGTGAGTCCTCGACTGCCCCGAGGGGCAACATAGCTCCTATAAAGACCTTAACAGATTTCAGTTGGCTTCTATACTATCTGAAGTCTGCTTTGGCCCCTTCCAGAACATTGGATTATCTGAACCTGACTCAGGCTTCAGCTCTGGCCATAGTGTTTCCTCCCCTGGACAAACTTCAGAAGTTGCATGCTGCGTTTTCATTTACTGTTGTCTGGCAAGTGGGCCTCCCTGTGGACCTGCATGTGGGTGTTGGGTCTGATAGTATCTGTCTTTTGAGGCGATTCCATTTGCACAGTTCCATACAAGCTCCCTTTAGCAAGATCCTGGCATAATGGGACAAGTGCCTGAGGTCTCTGGGCAATTGGAATCGGCTGAGCCAGGAAACCAGAGGTTCCCTGGTCTGGTGGCTTCGCTCTCCGGTTCTTCGGTGGGGTAAATCCTTTCTCCCCTTGTATTGAACAGGGTTACCACCAATGCCATTCAGTCTGGGTGGGGAGGTGTCCTGGGACTGAGCTCTACTCAGGGTCGTTGGACGCTGGTGAAATTCGAACTACCGAGCAATATCCTGGAACTTCAAGCAATCAGAGTGTGTCTGGATCATGGACAGATTGGCATTCGGGGGCTCCCTGTACAGATCCATTCGAACAATGTAACAGCGGTGGCTTATGTCAATCACCAGGGCGGGCCAAATAGAATGTTGGCAGCCCTGGCAGTTGCCAGTATCCTCCGGTGGGCAGAACGTCTCGTTCCGTCGCTCGCCGACGTGCGCATTCTAGGAGTGGAATACTAACAGGCGGATGCCTCAGTCAGCTAGGGTTGGACCATGGGGTGGGCCCTTCACCGGGCCGTGTCTCATCAGATATGTCTCCGATGGGGCACTCCTGAGGTAGATCTGTCTGTGTCCTGGCTCAACAGAACGGTACCAAGGTTTCTGGCAAGGTCCTGGGATCCTCTGGTGGGCACCTCAATCCCTCTGGTGGCCCATGGGGCCAGTAACGTTTGCTCTACGCCTTTCCTCCTCTCCAGCTTCTGCTGTGGCTTTTGTGCAGGGTGACGGCCGCAGGGATTCCGGTCACTCTATTGGCTCTGGTTGGGTCCCGTCGGTCTGCCTACACCAACCGGGTGCGCCTGGTCACCGGCATTCCTTGGCGACTGCCTCTCAGGGAGGAACTACTGTCCCAAGGGCCGTTCTTCCCTCCTGCTTTAGAGTCACTGTTTTTAAAGGCCTGGCTGTGATGAGCCAGATGCTGCAGTTCCAACGCTGCTGATGGCTAGGGAGTCTACCTCCTAGCAGGTTCTACCTCCGGATGTGTAAAGCGCATATATCTTGGTGTGATTCACCGGGCATTCATCCTCGTTCTTTCTCGTGGGTCAGATTCCGACCTCCCTTCAAAAAGGAAATTCTTTAGGCTATATTCTCTTCTGAACGAACAATCTTTTATTGTGGGCAGTAATAAAATACTGCATTATGGCCACTAGAGGGCACTGAAAAACATAATTTTTCCTATGCTCCTTCGTGCCATCTTGTGGCCATTATGCAGTACATACATCTTTGTAACAAGAGACCCAGTGTACCAGTTCTAGAGAACACTAGCGCGAATTAGGAAATGAATGTAACTATTGGTTACATTTCTATTCCAATTCACTCTGGTATTCTCTAGAATTGTTACATTTTATCTCTAGTTACATGCACATATGTATTTTCTAAGCTCCTCAGCGCCATCCAGTGGCCATAATGCGGTACATACATCTTACTAATAAGAGATACAATATAACCATTCTAGAGAACACTAAAGGGAATTAGAAATCTAATTATTGGTAACCATTGGTTACATGTATTATCTAATTCCCTTTAGGATTCTATAGATTTGTTACATTGTATCTCTGGCTATGAACACAAATGTATTTCCTATGCTCCTCAGGGCCATCTAGTGGCCATAATACAGTATTATACCAATACCTCGTAATGAAAGAACATTCACACACAGGACCCAACCTGCAGGGTGTTTATTGAGGGGATTTGGAGGATTTTAGCTTTATTCATTTATTCACATCAAAATCCATTCATCATGTGTATTCTTGAATAACGGTGTGCTTTGTGTATTTCTTCTAGATCTGTGCAGTAATCCAGTAATATATTAAAGACTGATCACTGCTGCTCTCCCTCCTTGTGCAGGGTGACTGGTCTGGTCTCCGCCCCCCTCCTGTAGTAATCTACTGGCAGCCTGTAGTGGGTGGGGCCTGATGGGCCCCTCCCACAGCTAGCTCTGCTCTCTCTCTCTCTCCCCTTGTTCAGGGTGACTGGTCTCGTTTCCAACCCCTCCTGTAGTTATCTACAGGCAGCCTGTATATTGGGTGGAGCCTTCTGGACCCCTCCCACATCTCTGCTCTCTCTCCTTGTGCAGGGTAACTGGTCTTGTCTCCACCCCAGTGGCAGCTGGTGCTCAATATTTTGGGAGTGGGGGAGACAAAGAAACCCCCCCCCCACTCACATGTGCTTCCAAAAAAAAAAAAAACCCCATTAGAATCCATGCGTCTTGCACTCTGCATGTTGATTAGGGGCCAGGCGCATGGATTAGGGGGGCGACGCCCCTTATGGACAGGCTGCCACTGCTCGCCCCTTTCCTGTAGTAACCTACAGGCAGCCTGTAGTAGGTGGGGCCTTCTGGGCTACTTTTACACTATAATATTTGGGTTTGCCAAGGCATTTGGTGCAGATAATGTGAATTTATAGCCTTTCCTATGTAGTTACTGAGGAATTTGTTTCAATAAAAGTTTCTGTGCCCATAGTTGAGCTTTAGGCCAGCTTTATCAGAGATCTTCTTTCCATGCGTTCCGCATCCGACACAAGGGAGACCTCTCCACATTTTCGGATTCATATTACGCCCTACCGAGATTAGAAACTTTTTCTTCATAATTGGCGTCTTTGAACATCAAACGCGGCTCTGAGAATACGTTTGGGTTGTAACCAAATGAGCCTGTTTACTCCCGTTGAAAGAGCCCGCCAAGTGCCTCGTCTACCGAGTGTTCTTGAAGAGAGGCTCCAACTTCTTCATGTCGGTTTTCATTTCATCTTCTTTTAAGATTCCGGCTTTTTCTTCACACCCACCTCACCCTCCTGCTGACGATCCCGAGAGTTGGATCTGAAACATTACTGATTTCAGATGGAGACGTCTTGTGGGTCTTGGTGCTGGTAGATAACGTTAGCTGTGATGTATTAATTACCGAGGTTTAGGTCCAGCGGTATAGAGGGGCTCATTAAAGGACCAATCTGCCTAAAAATGCTTTTTCAGTTACAGGTGGAGTCTGGTCGGCTGAATTACCCATCCTGTGGATTCCAGCTGGGAGATCTGCTTACTGACATTTACTTACTTGCCTACTGCTTAGGCCTCATGCACATTTCAGCTGTCAAACACCCATTTTATAAGCGTTTGACTTTTTTTTTCTTTCTTGCTCCTAAACGCCCCTCTGCGTTTTACACATAGGCCTTTAGGAGTACGGAGAAATCTGAATGAAGGTGGAGGGGGCCTGTTCTCAGGGTAACCCGATGCCAAGCCGATGCCAAGCTGTGGGTTGCCCAGAGACAGGGACTTGCACCCCAGTATTAAATATGTTCTCCCTGCCTACCTTTCTCTCCCCTAGCTGCTGACTGATCCCACAGACCCCCATTTTTACCAGAACCCAGCGAACTGCCGCATAACCCTGACTAGCTGACCTCACCTATCAGTCTCGGGATTCCCGTGCCTGGATATGCTGCCTTATGAGTCCTTAAATCCTTGCTGTGCCAGAATTCTGCCTCTGTTGTGTGCCCTGTGCTGAAGACCTAGCTCCTGTGCCCTGGACTTAAATCCCTGCCTGTGCCTCTGTCTCACAACCCTGCTATGCCACTCTGCTCTGCCTTGCGCCAAGGACCTAAATCCCTGCTGTGCCAACTCTGCTCTGCCCTGTGTAAGGGATGTACATCCCTGCTGTGCCAACTCTGCTCTGCCCTGTGTCAGTTATGTACATCCCTGCTGTGTCAACTCTGCTATGCCCTGTGTAAGGGATGTACATCCCTGCTGTGCCAACTCTGCTCTGCCCTGTGTCAGGGATGTACATCCCTGCTGTGCCAACTCTGCTCTGCCCTATGACAGGGACTTACATCCCTGCTGTGTCAACTCTGCTCTGCCCTGTGACAGGGACATACATCCCTGCTTTGCCAACTCTGCTCTGCCCTGTGCCAGATACTTGTATACTTGCTGTGTTAACTCTGCTTTGTCCTGTGCCCCAGACTTACATCCCTGCTGTGCCAACTCTACTCTGCCCTGTGCCAGGGACGTACATCCCTGCTATGCCAAATCTGCTTTGCCCTGTGCCCCAGACTTAAATCCCTGCTGTGCTAACTCTCCTCTGCCCTGGCTCAGGGACATACATCCCTGCTGTGCCAACTCTGCTCTGCCCTGTGTGCCAGGGACTTAAATCCCTGTGTCAAATCTGCTCTGCCCTGTGTGCCAAGGACGTACATCCCTGCTGTGCCAACTCTGCTCTGCCCTGTCTCAGGGACCTACATCCCTGCTGTGCCAACTCTGCTCTGCCCTGTGTGCCAGGGACTTAAATCCCTGTGTCAAATCTGCTCTGCCCTGTGTGCCAAGGACGTACATCCCTGCTGTGTCAACTCTGTTCTAGCCCTTGGGTTATAAACTTAGACCCCTGTTGTGACCCCTTTGCTGCCCCATATTCCCTTCCAGGGGACTGCTTATCATTGCTGTGCTTTCCGTTGCCCTATGAACAACCTCCCATTTGCTGTCCCTATTGCCACCATGAGGACCACCCTCCATTGCTGTGCCTACTGTTTGTTCCATGGACTAGTTCTCCTATCACCACCCTCTCTGTACCCCGAGTTTCCCAATAAACGCCAACCAGTCGGGTTTTGTGTGATCTACTTCCGTGTTCTCGCTCTCTGCGTGCCTATCTTATCACACACCTAAACGCATGTAAATACCTCTAAGTGCTCCTAAACACTAGGCATATTTAGCGCTTGAGTGTTATTTTTATAATGCATAGGATGCATTAAGGTGAAAAAACACAAAGTTATAGAACCCCTTTAAAGCACCCCCATCCCCACGAACTCGCACGCAGAAGCGAGCGCATACGTAAGTATAGCCCGTATATGTGAACAACGTTCAAACCACACATGTGAGGTATCACCGCGAACGTTGGAGCGAGAGCAATAATTCCAGCACTAGACCTCCTCTGTAACTCTAAACATGTAGCCTGTAAAAAAAATTTAAGCATCGCCTATGAAGATTTTTAAGTACCAAAGTTTGGCGCCATACCCCATGGTGCGGAATTTTAAAGACATGTGACATCTATTTACTCAGCCTAACATCATCTATCACATTATACAAAAAAATGGGCTAACTTTACTGTTTTTTTTTTTTTTTTTCTATTATTATTCATGAAAGCTTTTTTTTCCCAAAAAAAATCGCATTTGGAAAATTTAATGCTCAAATACTGTGCGACAAAAAAAAAGTTATATATATAATGTTTGGGGGTTCTGATTAATTTTCTAGCAAAAAAAAAAAAAAAAAAATTTATTATGATTTTTACATGTGGGAGAGGAGTGCTGAAATTCGCCCGGTGGGCAAGTGGTTTTAAAATAGCGCAGTGTCGAATAGGAAAAAATTGCCTGGTCATGAAGGCATTAAAACCTTTCTGTTGGTCAAGTGGTTAATTGAAGTTACATCTCTGTATCATTTCTATATTTATTTATCATTGGCAAACAAAGTAGCATATTTTTCTATTTTTATTTATTTTTTTGTCCTTCAGCACCCTGTCATTGATACAATGTATCACACAAGGCTTGCTTACATTCTTCCGGCATTCTGTCATAAGGGAACTTGCTGGTGATGTGTCCCCACACCCACCTCACATAAACAAATATTTCCTGTTTCGTTAAGGAAGGAGGATCTCGCATGATCTGTGTCTTGTGAAATAAACACAAATCAGACAAAAAAAATAATTTTTTTTTTGTTCTGTTTCAATATATAACAATTTATTTAAAGCGGTATTAAACCCAAAAGCAAACCCTTTATTATATTGTATCTAACTCTTAAATATGGTGGCTGCATTTATTTCCTTTTTTAGGCTTTGTTCTCTTTCTTTTAATCTGGTGATCCAGCCAGAAAGTCAGTTTTATTTCAAAAGAACAAGCTCTCTTCTAGATGTTTCATTGTACAGGGATGAGACAAACCATCTAACACTCACAGGGGTGCTTATAATGATCCGCATTTATTTATGCAAAACTTTTATTCTATATATATATATATATATATATATATATATATATATATATATATATATATATATATATATATATATATATTATATTATATTATATTATATTATATTATATTATATTTATATATATATATATATATATATATATATATATATATATAATATAATATTTGTTTATTTTTTTCTGTAACTGTTTATAAAGTGTGAGCTAGAGTTTGGCTTCAATTTGTTAGTGTATTTAAATCTGTTAGCCCATCTAACACTCTCCTCCCCCCCCCCCCCCAAACTGACAATGCTGCTGTCTGCTGTGCCTCCTGTTCTCTTTCATCCAGAGTGGGGGGCGCTCTAATACAGGGGGTGTGTTACTGGTCAGATCACCAGGTGGAAACAGAGGGAAAAAAAAGCCTAAAAAAGAAAACTAATACATCCATCCAATCTAATGATTGGTAAGCTGATATATATTACGTTTTTGGTTTAATATCATCTTGAAGTAGATGTAAACCAAATCGTTAATATCTCATGTACACCTTAACCAGTTATTGTTGTCTATTTTTTTTTTTTTTTTTTATTAAAAGTCTGCAGCTTTCTTTATGATATAAAAAATCCCTGTGCCCCTGACTTTGTTCAGGCACTTCCTGTTGAAAGGTGGCAACTTTACTAAATGTTTTCCCTTCGTGCTCACCCTTATGGAGAGTAGAAGCGATCACACGTATTGCACAATAAAGTTTTGCCATCTTCTGGTCCTGAAGCCATCAGATAGTTAGAGTTGTTTTGAGTGGAGGATTGTTTTGATGGGCAGAGTAGTATAACTGTTCATATTATTTGGAGGGCTAGAATTACAGGGAGGGCTAGTGTGATGGTTTGGGGTTACAGGTTGGGTTAGGTTGAATGCTCAGATTAGAGAGATGAATAATGTGATGGTGAGGGTTAGAGTTGGGGGTCACTGGGTGGGTTGGTGTGTCTGTTCATCCTACATGGAGGGTAAGAGTTAGGGGTAGAATTAAAGGTAGCACTAGTGTGATGGTTTGGGTTGGGGTTTCAGGTTCCGTTAGTTTAATAGTTCAGATTTGTAAAATTAATATTGAGATGGTTAGGGTTGGGTTGGGTTGGCGGGTCTGTATGTGTTACATGGAGGGTTAGATTTAAGGGAGGGTGGGTTGGTGAGTCTGTATGTGTTACATGGAGGGTTAGAGTTAGGGAAGGGTGGGTTGGTGGGTCTGTATGTGTTGCATGGAGGGTTAGGGTTAGGGAAGGGTGGGTTGGTGGGTCTGTATGTGTTACATGGAGGGTTAGAGTTAGGGAAGGGTGGGTTGGTGGGTCTGTATGTGTTGCATGGAGGGTTAGGGTTAGGGAAGGGTGGGTTGGTGGGTCTGTATGTGTTGCATGGAGGGTTCGGGTTAGGGAAGGGTGGGTTGGTGGGTCTGTATGTGTTGCATGGAGGGTTAGGGTTAGGGAAGGGTGGGTTGGTGAGTCTGTATGTGTTACATGGAGGGTTAGAGTTAGGGGAAGGTGGGTTGGTGGGTCTGTATGTGTTACATGGAGGGTTAGAGTTAAGGAAGGGTGGGTTGGTGGGTCTGTATGTGTTACATGGAGGGTTATGGGGCATACACATGGTCGGACTTTTCGACCAGACTGGTCTGACGGACGCCGACGGACCAAATCCGGCGGACAATCCGATCATGTGTTGGCTTCACCGGACCTTCAGCGGACTTTTCCAGTCGCAAATCTGAAGGACTTTAGATTTGGAACAGGCTTCAAATTTTTACGTCATAATTCCGCCAGACCCAGAAATCCGCTCGTCTGTATGCTAGTCCGACGGGCAAAAACCGACACTAGGGCAGCTATTGGCTACTGGCTATCAACTTCCTTATTTTAGTCCAATGTAAGTCATCACGTACGAATCCATCGGACTTTGGTGTGATCGTGTGTAGGCAAGTCCGTTCATTAAAAAGTCCGTCGGAAGTCCGTCAAAAATCCGTCGAAAGTCTGCTGGAAAGTCTGTCGGACCAGTCCGGTCGAAAAGTCCGCCCGTGTGTACGCGGCATTAGAGTTATCGAAGGGTGGGTTGGTGTGTCTATATGTGTTACATGGAGGGTTAGAGTTAGGGGAGGGTAGGTTGGTGGGTCTGCATGTGTTACATGGAGGGTTAGAGTTAGGGTTAGAATTACTGGAAGCGTTTGTATGATCATTTCGGGTTAGGTTTACAGGTTGGGTTAGTTTAATGGTTCAGATTACAGGGATGGTAAATGTGATGGTTAGGGTTAAAGTTGGAGTCACAAGGAGGGCTAGTGTAATGGTTAGGATTGGAGTTAGGGATCACGGGTTGGATTAGTGTGATGGTAAGGGTTGGTGTGTCTGTTTATGTTACATGGGGGGTTGCAGTTAGGGTCAGAATTAAAGCGAGCATTAGTGTGATGGTTTGGGGTTGCAGGTTAGGTTAGCTTGATGGCTCAAATTACAGGGATGGTAAATGTGATGGTTAGGGTAAGAGTTGGAGGTACAGGAGGGTTTGTGTAATAATAGGTTTAGAGTTGGGGGTCATGGGGTGAGTTGATGTGTCTTCTCAAGTTACATAGAGGATTAGAGTAAGGATTGGAATTGCAAGCAGCACCAGCATGATTTGGGTTGGGGCTACAGGTTGAATGGTCATTGGAATTGTTTAGGATTACAGTTGGACATAAAGGGGGGGTTGGTGTAATGGTTACAGTTGTTTTGAGAGGAGGGTTGTTTTGATGGGAAGAGCTGTGCGACTGTTCGCTTTACATGGGGGGTTAGAATTACAGGAGTGGGGGCTAGTGTGATGGTTTGGGTTGGGGTTCAGAGGTTGGGTTAGGTTGAATGTTCAGATGGTTAAAGAAATAATTAATGTGATAACGAGGGTTACAGGGGGCTTGGGGGTCACAGGGTAGGTTGCTGTGATGGGGAGGGCTAGCGTGTGTCTTTTCTTGCTATATGGAGGGTTAGGAATTAGAAGTCGGGTTAGTTGGGTGGTTCAGTTTACAGGGATGGTATATATGATAGGGTAAAAGTTGGGGTTGTGGGAAGGGTTGGTGTGTCTGTTGAGGTTGCAGGTTCAGTTAGTTTGATAGTCCAGATTAGTGAGATGATTGAGGTGGTTAGCGTTAGAATTGAGGAAAGGTAGATTGGTGTGTCTGTTCATATTACATGGGGGTGGGGTTAGAGTTTGGGTTAGAATTACAGAAAGTGTTAGTGTGATGGTTTGGGGTTAGCTTGATGGCTCAGATTACAGGGATGGCAAATATGATGGTTGGGTTAAAGTTGGAAATACAAGTAGGGCTGGTGTGTGAGGGTTCGTGTGTCTGTTTTGTGTTACATGGGGGGTTAATATTAGGTTGAGATTTACAGGGAGCGTTAGTGTGATGGGTTGGTATGGGGTTGATGGTTAGGGTTAAAGTTGGGGGTCTCGGTAAAGTTGGGGGTCACAGGGTGCATTGGTGTGATGGTGAGGGTTCGTGTGTCTGTTTTGTTTTACATGGGTGGGTTAATTTTAGGTTGAGAATTACAGGGAGCGTTAGTGTGATGGTTTGGTTTGGGGTTGCAGGTTGGGTTTAGTTTGATGGTTCAGATTACAGAGGTTGTTAATGTGATGGTTGAGGGTTAGAATTTGAGTTACAGGGAGGGGCTAATGTAATGGTTCCTGTTGGGGGTCACAGGGTAGATTGGTGTGATGGATCTAGAATTACAGGAAGCATTACAGGAAGCATGATGGTTTGGTTGGGGGTTAAAAGTTGGGTTAGTTTGATGGTTCAGATTACAAGAATGGTAAATGTGATGGTTAGGATTGGAGGTACATGGAGGGTTTGTGTAATAATAGGCTTAGAGTTGGGGGTCATAGGGTGGGTTGGTGTCCCTTTTTCTGCTACATGGAGGGTTAGAGTTAGGATTAAAACTACAGGGAGCACCAGTGTGATGGTTTTTGTTTGGGGTTACAGGTTGGATTAGTTGGATTGTTCAGTTTACAGGGATGGTAAATGTGATAGTTAGGGTTAGAGTTGGGGTTATGGGAAGGGTTGGTGTGTCTGTTTGTGTTACAAGGCGGATTAGTTAGGGATATAATTACAGAAACCACTAGTGTGATGGTTTGGGTTTGAGTTACAAGCTAGGTTAATTTCATAGTTGAGATTACATAAATAATTAGGGTTAGAGTTGGGGTTATGGGGTAGGTTGGTGTGACAATCACGGTTGGTGTGATGGTTCAGATAACAAGGTGGGTTAATGTGACTGTTATGCCCCGTACACACGGTCGGACTTTGTTCGGACATTCCTACAACAAAATCCTAGGATTTTTTCCGACGAATGTTGGCTCAAACTTGTCTTGCATACACATGGTCACACAAAGTTGTCGGAAAATCCGATCATTCTGAACGTGGTGACGTAAAACATGTACGTCGGGACTATAAACGGGGCAGTGGCCAATAGCTTTCATCTCTTTATTTATTCTGAGCATGCGTGGCACTTTGTCCGTCGGATTTGTGTACACACGATCGGAATTTCCGACAACGGATTTTGTTGTCGGAAAATTTTATATCCTGCTCTCAAACTTTGTGTGTCGGAAATTCCGATGGAAAATGTGTGATGGAGCCTACACACGGTAGGAATTTCCAACAACAAGGTCCTATCACACATTTTCCGTCGGAAAATTCGACCGTGTGTACGGGGCATTAGAGTTAAAGTTGGGATTATAAAATGGGTGAATGTGACAATTAGAGTTACATATGAAGGGTAGTTTAATGTAGGTCATGGCTCTCAGAACTGGGAGGGCTGTAAGAAAAACGACCAGCACTAGACTCCTTATACTGGAAGCCCCTCAGTCTCTTGAGGCAGCACAAGCCTAGTCGTGCTAGGATATACAGATGCTGCTCGTCTTCCATTACTGCTCGGTGTATAAACACTGACTGAGACTGTTTAGAAGGCCACATGTTCTCTAGCAGAGGCAATTTGTAATATATACATAACTTTGCATTCCTCATTCCAATATTCGGAAATCTCCATCAGCACCTCGCAGCTCTCACAGCAGTCAACTTATCACCTCTTTTAAATATTACAGTTGTCTCTCTCATAAAAGATAAAGGTGAACAATTATCTCGTATTCCCTGGTGCATACTGAAGACGGTGGAACCACCTGAGCCTCTATGAACCAGCGGCAAGGAAGAAGAGCTACAGTTGTTTATGTAGCAAAGAGATATTTCACAGCTGACAAAATATTCCCTGGCCTGAAATATCACCTCTGATTTCACGTGGCTTACTCCAGGCAGCATTTCATTTCTCCTGTCAGTGGAAAGTAGAACATCTAGGAAGGGAATAAAATGATGAGGGTGCTGGGCAGGTTTCGGAAAGAGTGGAAAATTAGAAAAGTTAACCAACGATGACAAATTGAAAAGGCCGGCCCACACAAAGCAATATTTAAGTTATGGGCAGAGCCTGGTGGGCCCAAACCGGCTTTTTTGTAATCTCCTAAGTGGCCCAATGAAAAGAACTTGCTGCCACTGTGGCTGGAGATTAGTTGTAAGGAATTACTCTCACTAATCCTCCCTTTTATAAAGTGTTCCTGTTGCCATAAAACTAACCCTCCCCATATCCCTAAAACTAAGCCTCCATGTAACCCTGACCTTAACACTAACCCTCCCTGTAACCCCAACACTAACCCTCCCTATAACCCCAACCTTCACACTAACCTTTTGTAACCCTTTTATTAATTGCTCCTGTTACCATAACACTAACCCTATTTGCAACTCTAATGCCCTGTACACATGATCGCACATTCCGACAACAAAATCCATCTTATTTTTTCCGACGGATGTTGGCTCAAACTTGTCTTGCATACACACGGTCACACAAAATTGGTTGGAAATTCTGAACGTCAAGAACGCGGTGACGTACAAAACGTACGACGAGCCGAGAAGAATTAAGTTCTATAGCCAGTGCTGCTCTTCTGATTGATTCTGAGCATGCGTGGCACTTTGTGCGTCGGAATTGTCTACACACGATCGGAATTTACGCAAACGGATTTTGTTGTCGGAAAATTTTAGAGCCAGCTCTCAAACTTTGTGTGTCGGAAATTCCAATGGAAAAAGTCAGATGGAGCCAACACACGGTCGGAATATCCGACAACAAGCTCCGATCGCACATTTTCTGTCGGAAGGTTCGACCGTGTGTACAGGGCATAACCCTCCTTGTAACCCCAACCTTCACACTAACCCTCCTTGTAACCCCAACCTTCACACTAACTCTCTCTGTAACCCCAACCTTCACACTAACTCTCTCTGTAACCCCAACCTTCACACTAACTCTCTCTGTAACCCCAACCTTCACACTAACCCTCCTTGTAACCCCAACCTTCACACTAACTCTTCTTGTAACCCCAACCCGATGGAGCCAACACACGGTCGGAATTTCCGACAACAAGCTCCGACTGCACATTTTCCGTCAGAAAGTCTGACCGTGTGTACAGGGCATAACCCTCCTTGTAACCCCAACCTTCACACTAACCCTCCTTGTAACCCCAACCTTCACACTAACCCTCCTTGTAACCCCAACCTTCACACTAACCCTCCCTGTAACCCCAACCTTCACACTAACCCTCTTTGTAACCCCAAACTTCACACTAACCCTCCTTGTAACCCCAACCTTCACACTAATTCTTCTTGTAACCCCAACCTTCATACTAACTCTCTCTGTAACCCCAACCTTCACACTAACCCTCCTTGTAACCCCAACCTTCACACTAACCCTCCTTGTAACCCCAACCTTCACACTAACTCTCTCTGTAACCCCAACCTTCACACTAACTCTCTCTGTAACCCCAACCTTCACACTAACTCTCTCTGTAACCCCAACCCGATGGAGCCAACACACGGTCGGAATTTCCGACAACAAGCTCCGATTGCACATTTTCCGTCACAAAGTCTGACCGTGTGTACAGGGCATAACCCTCCTTGTAACCCCAACCTTCACACTAACCCTCCTTGTAACCCCAACCTTCACACTAACCCTCCTTGTAACCCCAAACTTCACACTAACCCTCCTTGTAACCCCAACCTTCACACTAACCCTCCTTGTAACCCCAACCTTCACACTAACCCTCCTTGTAACCCCAACCTTCACACTAACTCTCTCTGTAACCCCAACCTTCACACTAACCCTCCTTGTAACCCCAACCTTCACACTAACTCTTCTTGTAACCCCAACCCGATGGAGCCAACACACGGTCGGAATTTCCAACAACAAGCTCCGATTGCACATTTTCTTTCAGAAAGTCTGACCGTGTGTACAGGGCATAACCCTCCTTGTAACCCCAACCTTCACACTAACCCTCCTTGTAACCCCAACCTTCACACTAACCCTCCTTGTAACCCCAACCTTCACACTAACCCTCCCTGTAACCCCAACCTTCACACTAACCCTCCTTGTAACCCCAAACTTCACACTAACCCTCCTTGTAACCCCAAACTTCACACTAATTCTTCTTGTAACCCCAACCTTCATACTAACTCTCTCTGTAACCCCAACCTTCACACTAACCCTCCTTGTAACCCCAACCTTCACACTAACTCTCCTTGTAACCCCAACCCGATGGAGCCAACACACGGTCGGAATTTCCGACAACAAGCTCCGATTGCACATTTTCCGTCAGAAAGTCTGACCGTGTGTACAGGGCATAACCCTCCTTGTAACCCCAACCTTCACACTAACCCTCCTTGTAACCCCAACCTTCACACTAACCCTCCCTGTAACCCCAACCTTCACACTAACCCTCCTTGTAACCCCAAACTTCACACTAACTCTCCCTGTAACCCTAATCTTCATACCAACCCTCCTTGTAACCCCAACCTTCAAACTAACCCTCCTTGTAACCCTTTTATTAATTGTTCCTCTTACCATAACACTAAACCTAACACTAACCCTTCCTGTAACCCTTTTTTTTTATTGTCCCTGTTGCCATATCACTAATCCTTTTTGTAACCCTAACACTAACCCTCCCTGTAACCCCAACCTTCACACTAACCCTCCCTGTAACCCCAACCTTCACACTAACCCTCCTTGTAACCTTTTTATTGTTCCTGTTACCATAACACTAACCCTTCCTGTAACCCATTTTTTTTTTAAATTGTCCCTGTTACCATCACTAATCCTTTTTGTAACCCTAACACAAACCCTCCCTGTAACCCCAACCTTCACTAACACTAACCCTCCCTCTAACCCCAACCTTCACTAACACTAACCCTCCCTGTAACCCCGACCTTCACTAACACTAACCCTCCCTGTAACCCCGACCTTCACTAACACTAACCCTCCCTGTAACCCCGGCCTTCACTAACACTAACCCTCCCTGTAACCCCGACCTTCACTAACACTAACCCTCCCTGTAACCCCGACCTTCACTAACACTAACCCTCCTATTAAAGCTGAAGTTTGATATACTTATATTTTGACTTCCCTGGTTCCTACTTTCTCTCTCATCAACATGCTAAGACAATTTTTAAATCAAGCCTTATTGTGTTCATTAATCACTTTATTTTAGACCCAGGGATCTCATCGCTGGGTCTCTGTGCTACTCTATGTAATGCAAGTATATGGCTGGTGGGAGGGGCAACTTTCAAGTGGCTGCATCACAATTAGCTCTCTTTCCCGCTTGTGGTGACATCACTAGTCCCGCCTCCCTGGCCGGTTGTGTCCACTGGACTTTACCAAAGGGCAGTTACGCCTTGTTTTAGACCCAGTGATGTCATCACTGGGCTTCAATGCTTCTCAATGCAATGCAGGCAAATCATGGCTGGTGGGAGGGACCAGCTGGGTTTTGTACATGGCTTCCTGAAAACATGACAGCACCTTGACTCAGTACTCCTTTCAAGAGCCCTCAGTCCAGATGCAAGCAGTGGGCTGGCTCTTGGGAGGAGTTATGCTAATTTCAAAATGCCTTGATGGCAGCAACACAAGGAGCCAATCAGTTCTTATGCTGACTAGCAGCACACTGATAGGAAGAGAGAGCAAAGTGATAGAGAAAGTGGGTTGAATAATGCTGGCCAATGGACATGAGGACATCTAGTGGCAGAAATAAAATACTGCAGTGGAAATTTCTGAATTAAAGGTGAATATTGCAGCAAAAGCTGGTTTTGTTATTTTATCTTTTTATGGGCCATTCATTTTATTTTATTTTATTTTTTTTGCTTTAAACCCGTACTGTGGCCACACTAGGGAAAAAGGAGGCATCATGGACGAGTTTCACTCCGCTGCCACTTGCTTCACTATCACCCCCAACACTTACTTATTTTTTTTGTTGCAGGTATTTATATAGAGCCAACAATTTATGCAGTGCTTTACTTTCAATCTTTTCATTAAAGAAAGTCAGGATACAAAATTTTCTTTTAACAAAGAAATTACAAAGGGCGGAGCCCTGACCAAAATACAGCATAAATATGATGCGAACATAAACATACACTATATTATCAAAAGTATTGGGGCGCCTGCCTTTACACGCACATGAACTTTAATGTCGACCCAGTTTGAGATATAATGTTTATCTGCTTCCCTTAAAGTTGCCTCTTATGGCTTCCAATACCACCTCTAGGCTAAGAACATCCAAATCTACACTACATTGCCAAAAGTATTGGGATGCCTGCCTTTACATTGAATCCCAGTCTTAGTCCTTAGGGTTCAATATTGAGTTGGCCCACCCTTTGCAGCTATAACAGCTTCAACTCTTCTGGGAAGGCTGTCCACAAGGTTTAGGAGCGTGTCTATGGGAATGTTTGACCATTCTTCCAGAAGGGCATTTGTGAGGCCAGACGCTGATGTTGAACAAGAAGGCCTGGTTCACAGTCTCTGCTCTAATTCATCTTTAAGGTGTTCTATTGGGTTGTACAGGCCAGTCAGGTTCCTCCACTTCCAACTCGCTCATCCATGTCTTTATCGACCTTACTTTGTGCATTGGTCCAAATCATTGGTGGAGGGGGGATTATGGTGTGGGGTTGTTTTTTCAGGGATTGGACTTGGCCCCTTAGTTCCAGTGAAGGGAACTCATAAGGCGTCAGCATACCAAGACATTTTGGACAATTTCATGCTCCCAATTTTGTGGGAACAGTTTGGGGATGGCCCCTTTGCATCAGTGCACAAAGCACGGTCCATAAAGACATGGATGAGAGAGTTTGGGGTGGAGGAACTTGACTGGTCTGCACAGAGTCCTGACCTCAACCCGACAGAACACCTTTGGGATGAATTAGAGCCGAGATTGCGAGCCAGACCTTCTCGTCCAACATCAGTGCCTGACCTTTACATATGCGCTTCTGGAAGAATGGTCAAACATTCCCATAGACACACTCCTAAACCTTGTGGACAGCCTTCCCAGAAGAGTTGAAGCTGTTATAGCTGCAAAGGGTGGGCCAACGCAATATTGAACCCTACGGACGAAGACTGGGATGCCATTAAAGTTCATGTGCGTGTAAAGGCAGGCGTCCCAATACTTTTGATAATATAGTGTAACTATAATGGGAAAATAATAGACACACAGTGCTTTTGCATATACAGTTTATTGTACATTCAGATCAGTCATTGCCCTCAAAGAGCTTGCAATTTAAGGTCCTATCACAAATACATACAAATACTAGGGTGAATTTAGATAAGAGCCAATTAACCTACCAGCATGCTTTAGAGCAGGGATATGCAATCAGCTCCACCCTCTACAGGTTTTCGACTTTCAGAAAGTCAACACTCACAGAGGAACTTTGGGGCTGTCTTGCAAGAGATAGTGAAGAAGCTAAGTACAGCTTATCTATTTGAATCAGAAAGGGTGGGCAACTTGGATGCTCTTGAATAAAAGTCCTTTATTGGTTACATGGGTACACAGGTACAGGCTATACAGGCCTGTACCCGTGTACCCATGTAACCAATAAAGGATTTTTATTCAAGAGCATCCGAGTTGCCATCCCTTTTTGATTCAAGTATTATATTTGGGGCCTGAACGTCCTGGCTAGAGCACCAGATCACAGCTCGTGGACTTTCATATTGGCAGTGGAGCTGGGGTAACCTTTTGTTTCTTCTACAGCTTATCTATGGTTTCTCCTAAATAGTTTTGGAAAAGTCCAAGTTCCGTATATACTCGAGTATAAGCCGACCTGAATATAAGCTGAGGCACCTAATTTTACCACAAAAACCTGGGAAAACTTATTGACTCGAGTATAAGCCTAGGGTGAGAAATGAGCAACTACTGTAAGTGGAAAATAGGGTCAACAATGCCCATTTGCAACCTCACTGTGCCCATTTTCAGCCATAGGTCCCCCGAACTTCCAACTCGGTAGTTAAGGGTTCCTGGATGCCCCCTTAGCTGCAGCCAAAATTTGGGATCTCTGGACCCAAAGGGTCTCAAAATGACATTGCTGCAGATGGACACAGTTGACCAACTTTGGGGCCGTATCTCGGGGCCACTTGGTGCTAAGAAAGCCTGAATTTGGTGTGCAAACCCGGTGGAACTAGCACTACAACATATCCAAATCCGGGGTTCCTAGCACCAAGTGGCCCTGAGATACGAGGCCCCAGAGTCGGTTCAGTATATGTCATTCTCTGCTGCAGAACAGTGCTTGACATTTTCCAAACCAACTGGGGGCCACTTGGTGCTAGGAACCCCAAATTTGGTGTGCAAACCCAGTGGAACTAGCACTACAACATGGGGTTCCTAGCACCAACTGGCCTCGAGTTGGTTCGGAAAATGTCAAGTACTTTTCTGCAGCAGAGAATGACATTTTCTGAACCGACTTTGGGGCCCGTATCTCGGGGCGACTTGGTGCCCCGAGATTTGGATATGTTTTAGTGCTAGTTCCACTGGGTTTGCACACCAAATTCTGGGGTTCTTAGCACCAAGTGGCCCCGAGATACGGGGGCCCCAAAGTTAGTTCAGAAAATGTCATTCTCTGCTGCAGAAAAGTGCTTGACTTGAGTATAAGCCGAGGGGGGCATTTTCAGTACAAAAAAATGTTCTGAAAAACTCGGCTTATACTCGAGTATATACGGTATGTTTTAATGTATACTTCTGTGATAGTCTGAACTGTAGGATACAAAAGTGAAATTTTCTAAAGAAAGGTGTGAAAACCTTCTGTAATTGAAACAATCTGTCTCTGACGTGATTCCACAACGGACGCCCTGAGAGACTTTGCGTTATCATGCTGCTTTTGTTAATTTTCAGTTGACTGAGAAAATTAGACCTTAATTTTCATTTACTAATGATATTTGCATTGTAATTAGCTACAGTGTTATTGAGGTTAGAGCTAAATTGCACCATGTCTAGGGGACCTTCTGCGGGCTGCGGGCGCCCGTGTGAGATGCTGTTTAATACAGTTGAGATTACATTCGATTCTAAAGTTTGAATGCAAATTTCAGTTCAAATTGCTGCCGAGAAATTTAGGGCAAGGAAACTTCTCAATTACTTTTTTGGATTGACCCACATTACCCTCTGAAATATGACACCATTGGCAATGTATCCAGATATAAATAGGACCATGTTTTAAAAGTGACGATTCGTTTGCCAATCGTTTTCTATTTTTACGCCATTACGCCATGTGATGTCAGAAGAATTGTCATCCGTCTGATGGAGTCTTATTTACCACCGTGTATCATTTTGTCCCCCTGTACAAGTCATTAGTAAGACCTCATCTGGAATATGCAGTTCAGTTTTGGGCACCAGTTCTCAAAAAGGATATCGGGGAACTGGAGAAAGTGGAGAGAAGGGCAACCAAACTGATAAGAGCCATGGAGGAGCTCAGCTATGAGGAAAGATTAGAGGAACTGAATTTATTCACTATTGAGAAGAGGAGAATAAGGGGGGATATGATCACCATGTACAAATATATAAGGGATCCATATAATGAACTTGTTGTTGAGTTATTCACTTTACGGTCAACACTGAGGGGCCACTCACTACGTCTAGAGGAAAAGAGATTTCATCTACAAATACGGAAAGGTTTCTTCACAGTAAGAGCTGTGAAAATGTGGAATAGACTCCCTCCAGAGGTGGTTCTGGCCAGCTCAGTAGATTGCTTTAAGAAAGGCCTGGATTCTTTCCTAAATGTACATAATATAACTGGGTACTGACATTTATAGGTAAAGTTGATCCAGGGAAAATCCGCTTGCCTCTCTGGAATCAGGAAGGAATTTTTTTCCCCTGCTGTAGCAAATTGGATCCTGCTTTTCTAGGTTTTTTTTGCCTTCCTCTGGATCAACTGTGGGTATAGGATTGGGTATATGGGATTGTATGATATATTTTATTTTATTTATTTATTTATTTTTCTATGGTTGAACTAGATTGACCCGTGTCTTATTTTTTCAACCTAACTAACTATGTAACTATGTAACCATTTGGATTTCCCACCATTGGATTTAACAGATTATTTGTAAGATTTATTGCTTGAGGAAACATTAACAGGAGAGGGGTTGGGGTGTTATGGGATACATCAAAAGTGCTGCCTTGTAACAGGATGACACACTTTACAACTTGCAACTTCCCTGTGCAGACTTTAAACTTGGTAATCAAGGGAAAAACCAGAACTGAGACCCAGCAGGAGTGGTCCCAGATAAAAAAAATGACTGCTGGACCCCAAAGTAAAACAACACACAGTCACTAGACTCTTGAGCTTGAATCAGTACTCACAATTTCCTATGGCAGCTGCACCCCTCCCAGCTCCCTTCTCAAGTAAGTCCTCCAGACAAGATCCATAGCTCCAGTAGTAATAGGAAAGAGGCCTTCCAGCTCTGCTATAGCTGGGACCTTGATGAACAACAGCTGATTCCAGCAAAAATTGCCTCAAATGAGCAGCATCTCCTAAAGCTGGGACTCCTATAGCAGGAAAACACACCAGGCTGATCAAAACCTCAGAATATTTATGCTCCCCCCAGTCACCTACTGGACACACCTCGCCAGGGATTGGCTGAAGCACCATAAATATTCAGGCTACCCATTTGATTTTCCCAGCCTTCTATGTTCTAGAAGCCTCCAGAACGCAGGGGGAGCAATCAATCCTGTAAGCTCTAGAACAGCCCAAAGAAATCAATAGCTGCTCTAATGATTACAGAAGAGCCAGAAAGAACTACATTTTTCTATCATCCTAGCAACCTATCTAAGGTGGGTGCTACACCATTATTCTTCAACAACCAACCCAGGTCTAAGTAACATTCACTGTGTGTGTAACACAACCAATCTTATATTTGTCAACACTAATTATTTTGAAACATTTGCTGTGTTCTGAATCTCTCACTCCTTTAGCAATTTGTCACATTTTCCACAATCTGAAAATTAAGATTTTAGCCCAAACTGTTAATGCCAGGCTTTTCTCTTTTTCATTCATATTTGAAAACTGTTAGAACTCCCATAAAAACAGCAGATGCAAATGCAAGAAGAGTGCCAATGAATGTTGTCAGTTCGACCTTTCATAAATCTGTCCCATAATGTTAATTTTAAGGCGCATTTTGGCAAATGTAGGCCTAAAAAATTGCATTGATGAGCTCTTTCACAATTCCCCTTGCTATGCCTTCCTTTATTGGAGTTCAACTTCAACAACATTACATCTTGACTTTGAATAAATTCTTTTAGATCTAGGCAACAACTTTCTATTAAGGATTAAAGCATACCAAACCACTTTGCCCTAAAAGAGCTTAATTCTTTTGGACCTCAATGTTGGAGGTGTCCTCATGCAGACAAGTCTGGGTTTTTTTTTTTTAATTGTCCACAATATGAAAATGAGGATTTTAGCCCAAACTTCTCCTATGCCAAGTCCAGGGTTTGCTCTTTTTAGTCATATTTGAAAAATGTTAGAACTCCCAAAAAACAGCAGATGCAAATGCAAGAAGAGTGCCAATGAATGTTCTCCTCTTTCATAAATTTACCCCATAATGTTAATTTTAAGGTACATTTTGGCAAATGTATACCTAAAATATAAAAAATTCCATCAATTTCATTAATGAGATCTTCCACCATAGTTTCCATCACTATTCCTTCCTATATTGGAGTTGAAATCCTACAACATAACTATTTCCAGGTATTCAAAAAAATTGGAGAGTAGAAACCAAAGCTTTATTACCTTGGCAGCTTGGTAGACCTGGAATGTGACGTGATTAAAAAGGATGAGGAACAAGGGCTTGTAATTTATTCTTGAGTAAAACTAAGTTCGTCTAGACATAGATAACAACTTCATATTGAGGTTTACGGCAGACCAAACCAAATGACAAAAAGAGATACATGCACTTCTTCATTGTTTTTTCATTATTTGTCATGATGAGAAAACTTTGAAATTGTGCCTACATCACTTTGTAGATGGTTATGTTATGTGAAAGTGCCTGCCCCAAAAAGTTTTCCTTCAATTTAAATATATAGCGTTTATATATTATATTAAGGTCCGCTTAGTTTGCAACCTTCATCTAAAAAATTAAAAAAAAATGCTAATGGAAAACAAAAAAAGAATAAAATATTGGAACATAAATTTCAAACATAGTTACCTTAAAATGTAAAATATTCAAACACTCTGGCTCCTGGCATTGCAGGATCCTGGGAATGCTGAAGATCCCAAACCTCATAAGAAGACGTTCAAGAAGTCTTATGGGATTTGGGTTCCTCGGCTTTCCCAAGATCCTGCAGAAAGGCCCAGTGTTGTCACTGTTTGTGAACACACCAGAAGCTAAGGGGTGTAAAGTAAGTATTTAGACTGTTTTCAGTTTCATTTTATAGGGGGTGTGTGATTGCAAGGTAATTTTTATGCAAGGTTTGCTTTAATTGAGCATATTATAGCAGATAAAGCACCTTATTGTGTAGTTAGGCCCACAGCTAGCAATTTGGAGGACTTGCAGAAGACCTTTCATTGTCCTTTTGATTCTCCATTGATCCCTAAGCTACACAGCAATCCCCATTTACCAGCCACCACTTTGCCCTAAAAGAGTTAAATCCTTTGGACCTCAATATTGGTGTCCTCGTGCAGAAAAGTCCCTGGTTTTGAAAAAAAAATGCGTCAGCAGACTTGAAGCAATGCACAACTTGTCATTAAAGCTGGCTTTTAAAGTGCACCACCTTTTTTTGCTATTAGAACATTTCCATACAGTTTGCCGAGAAATTAGGCAACTTTATCAACATGTCACGATAACCTCCAAGGATGTCAGTCTCAGCGGCCTGGTTGCTGTATACTTCACAATGGTATTTTGTGATGCAAAAACTGGATGTTTAAGATAGCTTGCAATAATGAACAAAGTATGATTCAGGATTACATGTTCATTCCAAATATGTATGCAACTGAATTGTTAGTGTTGGCATGTCGTACGTGTGTGGTAGATGCAGCAAAAGCCATGGCTTTGGTCTCCAATGCCTGCTGTAAGTTGCCACCACTAGAATAAATACCATTGCCCCTTTTAAAGGCCCTTACCTCCACTATGCTGATACACGTTCCTGCCAGTCATGACTCTAGTCAGCCAAGGCCTCCTCTCTGTATCCTTGGTGTTGGGGCCTTGCCCTCTCTCTATCCTTGGTGTTGGGGTCTTGTCCAATCTTTATCCTTGGTGTTGGGGCCTTGCCCTCTCTTTTTCCTTCGTCTTGGAGCCTTGCCCTCTCTTTATCCTTGGTGTTGAGCCCTTGTCCTCTCTTTATCCTTGGTGTTGGGGCCTTGTCTTCTCTTTGGCCTTGGTGTTGGGGCCTTGTTTTCTCTTTATCCTTGGTGTTGGAGCCTTGCCCTCTCTTCATCCTTGGTGTTGGAGCCTTGCCCTCTCTTTATACTTGGTGTTGGGGCCTTCTCCACTCTGTATCCTTGGTGTTGGGGCCTTAACCTTTCTTTATCTTTGGTGTTGGGGTCTTCTACTCTCTATATTCTTCGTGTTGGGGCCTTGACCTCTCTTTTTCCTTGGTTTTGGAGCCTTGCCCTCTTTTTATCCTTGGTGTTGGGACCTTGTCCTCTCTTTATCCTTGGTGTTAGGGCCTTACCCTCTCTTCAGCCTATATGTTGGGGCCTTATCCTCTCTTTATCTTTGGTTTTGGTAACCTTGCCTTCCCTTTATCCTTGGTGCTGGAAAACACAAAGGAATACCAAAACCCAAATGACTCCACCAGTACCCTATCAGTATCAGTACCCTAAGCTCAGAGATCTTACTGAAAGAGTCCCTAAGAGACAAAAGGAACAGTTTTGTGCAATAACTTTCCAGCATCCACCAGAGCTCACATCAAGGTTAGAGTTTTGTGCCCCTGCTGAAAATCTGACTTTCAAATCAGACACTTTAGATAATTGACAGATCAGTCCTGAGGCTCTGATAACAAGAGGACGACTGATACTCCTGTGCCTCCGAGCTAGTCCTGTTATTAAAACAATCAGTGGTGGTTTTCTACCTCAGAAACAGGTGAACTCTCGAGTGTTGGGTCAGGAACTGCATGTTTCAGCCATTAATTATGTATTTTTATTATTCCCGTTAAATGTCATGTCATCTCCACCAGCTGAACCTGCTGAAAGATTAGACAAACTGGGTGTGTTTAATCTGGAGAAAAGGCATCCTAGATGAGATCTAATCAACACTCGAGCTTCAGAACAAGAACCTTCATCCCCCCCTTACCCTGCCCGCCCTGCTCCATTAAAGGCATACAAAAGTAAGAAAAGACACAATATGTTTTGCTGCAGCAAAAACCAGGAGCCCGTGCCTGCCAGTCATTTAACCTAATACCAAGGCATTGGTCAAGTGGCCTTCTGTTGAAGGGAAAGGAATCCAGATCAGCTGATTCTCCTCTTTAGCAGAAGTGATGTGATTAAATGTCTAGGTGTTCGTTTCCTACAATGTATGCAGGTGTGCTGCAGCTTTGGCTTAAAATCCTATGGGCTTAACTATATCTTAACATCCTCCCACCGGCCGCACACATATATGTGGCCTTTCAGTGGGTGGGCTTTAACGCAGAGAGACCACATATTTAAATCCCAAATGTAAACATTTCTGTCCTGAAAGTGCACTCCCAACACAGTTACAAGTGGGTACCGAAAAGCTCCTGATGCATTTTTGCAATCTGGAGCTTTCTAAATGTCTGCTTCTGCCTCCTGGCACCTAGAACCCCTTAAAGGGCTGGAAGGCGGCGGTGGGAAGGGGCTAAAAAATTCAGCTGTAGATGTATGTCAAGGTCAGGGGTCAGGCTCAAAGACCAGTATCTATAGCAGTAGAGTGGCTCTCACCGATCAGCAGGATAAGTACACAAGCAGGCGAATGACGTGGGCTCACCTGAGGCACAAGGTCTAAGAACTAACCGGTATTCACCAGAGCTCCTGATGGTGGAGATGGTTTTTTCTGCATGTTAGTACCAGGTCGCAGTCCTGAGGATCCCCCCACCAGGAGGTGAGCAAGCCGGGGTGCAGTAGCGCAGATGTAGCAAGTAGGGATCAAGCAATAGCGTACTCAGTAAGCAAGCCAAGGATTGGTAACAAGTGGTTGGAGGTTGGGATCAAGAGTAAGCATAGTTGAGGAACAAGCTAAAGGTCAATAACAAATGGTTGCAGGTTGGGATCAAGTAAAAGCATAGTCAAGGAACAAGCCAAAGATTGGTTATGGGTTGTAGTGAAGATAAGGACACCTGCAGGTATGCAAAGGAACAAGATATCGGCTGGAGATAGCACAATAATTTGGCAAACAGTAAGTGCAAAGGCATGGCTAAAGCAGGAAGTTCATAGGAGGGGCAAAGAGTTCAAGGTTCATCAGGACAAAAGACGAGGCAAAATTGTACAAGGGATCAGACATGGAGCTGTCCAGCATCTCAAATGGTACAGCGGGAAGAGCTACATCCAAGCACCGCAGAAGTCGCAGGTTCAAATCTGGACCCTGATAATATATCTGTGGTTTTGGCACTGTGAAGTTCGGTAACTTAGGATGTCCACCATGATGTGTATATGTTTGTATGTGCTCCCAAAACCCAAAAATGCAATGCTTGTTTAAGCCCAGTGGCTCCTTAACTGGTTCTTAAGGAAGGAAGGCAAGTAGGTGGGGGGGGGGGTAGTCGGAATTGCTAATCATGTGATCACTGTGATTGGTTGTCACAGTGGGCACATGATCGGGAGCCCGTCCCGCCGATTTCCGATCATAACCAGATTACAGGACAACTTGGTCACTGTGCTGGGAGAGCACTCTCCACATCAGAAACCTCTCCCACCATGGGTGGATATGTATGGCATGTAGGTGTTAAGGTAAAGTTTAAAAGGTTGTTGCTATACATCCATTTTCATTTGTCATTGTCCATGTGTTTGGGGAGCATCACAGGGGCATGTTCTTTGTCTATATATTCTGTGCTAAAATCTGCCCCTCTTCCACCTTTAGAAGGTTGGGAGGTACCAATACGGCAATAAAAGTTGTAATTTTTAATTTTTTTTTTAGGATCCCGCTAAAATATTGTTGTCACATTTCAGCATGAGTGGGCCCTAATCATTAAAAGACAACAGAAAAACAACCCTGATATATAGCCGGGGGGGAGCTTTCCGCTCTCAAACCGAGAAATGGCACAGATGTAGGAGACAGATTGATTACATTTTGTTAAAATCAACATGAACAAAGTAAATATAGGATTCTAAACATATGCACAGAACTGTATACACAAGGATGCAGAGGTATGATTTTGTATATAATAAAGCTAAACCTCCAGTCTCCCTCTGCTGAACCCTTTAATGACCAGGGGCCACTAGTGCCTGGACGCCCCAAGACAAGTTTTGCAGCATCTAAGCTTTTAGGTGTGTTGGCTGCAATCATTTTGTTCAGCAAAGGCTAAGATCAAGTGTAGTATCTGTTCTTATCGGTGTCTAGTAGGGTTACTCCGCCGTCATTCTGGCCTTCTGGCGGGGGTGGCTGGCTGTATAGCAAGGGTCAGCAACCTTTTTCCACTTAAGGGCCGCATTCATTGTATGTAAATGCATGGAGGGCCGCATTCACCTGCTAATAAAAGAAGATAACAATAATCCTAACATAGTAATAATAACAGTACAGGTTTGCCTCACTTTAACTTCTTCGGATCCGCGCTATAGCCGAATGATGGCTACAACGCGGACTTACTTCGCCGCGTGGACGTCTATTGATATCCTCCCATGCCCGAGCGGCCTGCGCGCCCTGTCATCAGCGAGTCTATGAGACTATCAATCCCGACCCCTTACCACGTGATCAGCTGTCAGCCAATGACAGCTGATCATGTGATGTAAACAGAGCCGGTAATCGGCTATTTTTTCTCCTCATGCTGACAGCGTGAGGAGAAAACAAAAAGCCGATCAGCGGGGGCAGTGACAGGGACATCGGTTCCGATCAAGGAGAGCTGTCGCCAGCTCATCTGTGCCCACCTGTGCCACCTGCCAGTGCCACCTAGCAGTACACAACAGTGCCTCCTACCAGTGCCCACCAGCGCCACCTACCAGTGCCCACAGCGCTACTTATCAGTGTCACCAATCAGTGCCTCATCAACAGTGCTGCCCATCAGTGCCACCTATCAGTGCGATCTATCAGTGGTACCTATCATTAACACCTATCAGTGCCCATCAAGGCCCATCAGTGTCATCTTATCAGTGGCCATCAGTGCTGCCTTATCTGTCCCCATCAGTGCCACCTTAACTGTGCCTATCAGTGTCCACCAGTGCAGCCTATCAGTGCCCACCTGTGCCACCTCATCAGCGCATATCAATGAAGGAGAAAAATTACCTGTTTGCAAAATTTTCTAACAAACTATGAAACATGATTTTTTTTTTTTCAAAATTTTCCATCTTATTTGTTTGTTTAGCAAAAAATAAAAACCCCAACAGTGATTAAATACCATCAAAAGAAAGCTCTATTTGTCTGAAAAAAAAAAAAAAAATTTAATTTGAGTACAGTGTTGTATGACCGCGCAATTGTCATTCAAAGTGCGTCAGTGCTGAAAGCTGAAAATTGGTCTGGGCAGGAGGGGGGTTTAAGTGCCCAGTAAGCAAGAAGTCAAGGTGCTTCACTAATACAAAGCCAGTTCACCCTGAGGGAGCATGTGGCTGGGGATTGGAATTTAACTGCACCCTTCCCACATCCTGGCACCCAAGGGTGGCTGATGCCAGCCCTGCCAGCCAGCATGGCCTGGAGATGAGGTTCCTGTTCCCAGGAGTGATGGGGTCCCTAATAGGGTCCACCCATTGAAGTGTTTTTTGTACCCCATAGCAGTGTCCTCTGTCCCCCTTTACATCACTCCCATAGTGTTCTCTGCCCCCCCCCCCCATAGCAAGTTTTCTGTGCCACCAAAGCAGTGTTCTCTGCCCCCTGCACCCCCCCTACTATAGTGTCCTCTGTACCCCCTATAGTATCCTCTGCCCCCCCCCCCCCCCACCATAGTGTCCTCTGCCACCTCCCATAGTGTCTTCTGTCCCCACCATAGTGTCTTCTGTCCCCACCATAGTGTCCTCTGTCCCCACCATAGTGTCCTCTGTCCCCACCATAGTGTCCTCTGTACCCCTATAGTGTCCTCTGTACCCCCCATAGTGTCCTCTGCCCCCCCCATGGTGTCCTCTGTACCCCCATAGTGTCCTCTGTACCCCCCATAGTGTCCTCTGCCCCCCATGGTGTCCTCTGTACCCCCCATAGTGTCTTCTGTCCCCACCATGGTGTCCTCTGTCCCTACGATAGTGTCCTCTGTACCCCCCATAGTGTCCTCTGTACCATCCATAGTGTCCTCTGTCCCCACCATAGTGTCCTCTGTACCCCCCATAGTGTCCTCTGTCCCCACCATAGTGTCCTCTGTACCCCCATAGTGTCCTCTGTACCCAACATAGTGTCTTCTGTCCCCACCATAGTGTCTTCTGTACTCCCCATAGTGTCTTCTGCCCCCACCATAGTGTCCTCTGTACCCCTCATAGTGTCTTCTGTCCCCACCATAGTGTCCTCTGTACCCCTCATAGTGTCTTCTGTCCCCACCATAGTGTCCTCTGTACCCCCATAGTGTTTCTGCCCCCACCATAGTGTCTTCTGCCCCCACCATAGTGTCTTCTGCCCCCACCATAGTGTCCTCTGTACCCCCATAGTGTCTTCTGCCCCCACCATAGTGTCTTCTGCCCCCACCATAGTGTCCTCTGTACCCCCATAGTGTCCTCTGTCCCCACCATAATGTCCTCTGTATCCCCATAGTGTCCTCTGTACCCCCCATAGTGTCCTCTGTACCCCCCATAGTGTCCTCTGTACCCCCCATAGTGTCTTCTGCCCCCACCATAGTGTCCTCTGTCCCCACCATAGTGTCCTCTGTACCCCCCATAGTGTCCTCTGTCCCCACCATAGTGTCCTCTGTCCCCACCATAGTGTCCTCTGTACCCCCATAGTGTCCTCTGTACCCCCATAGTGTCCTCTGTACCCCCATAGTGTCCTCTGTACCCCCCATATTGTCCTCTGTACCCCCACATAGTGTCCTCTGTACCCCCCATAGTGTCTTCTGTCTCTACCATAGTGTCCTCTGTACCCCCCATATGGGTCCTCTGCCCCCTGCACCCCCCGTCCTCTGTCCCCACCATAGTGTCCTGTGTACCCCCATAGTGTCCTCTGTACCCCTCCACCCCCACACACACTGTGTAGGTAGAACTCTCCTACCTTACACATGTGTACAGCGAGCAGAGCAGACATTGGCATCACAGAGCTGGATGGGGGCGGGAACTGCTGGTGATCTTTTCACATTAACAGGCTGGTGATTGGTTGCTAGGATCACCCGGCAAACCAATCACCTGCCGTGTAATGTAAAATGTTGACTTTCCACACCCATCCAGCCCTGTGATACCGCCGATGAGTACCGATCACTCGCTGTGTTCATTCATAACTGAAGCATTGGCTGTATGGGGTCCATGTCAGGTTGACTGGGGCCCTGTGGTTTCTAACAGCAGCTTTAAATGCAGGTGAAAGCTTTGAAAGAAAGTGGATATTGCAACCAATATTGTTTTTTTGCTTTCTTTTTTTTTTTAACCACTTCACATCCCGCCCATATTCATATGACATCCGCAGGAGCGATCTCCCATCGTCCTGGCCTTCCCGGCTGTCTGGGGGGCGCGCGCTCACTCCCGCCGCGCCACTTGGCAGCCGATGCGCGTGCCCGGCAGCTTCGATGTCCACCAGGCACCCGCGATTGCCCGATAACAAAGCAGGACCGTGAATCTGTGTGTGTTCCCAGTACAGAGGAACACCGATCGCTCTCCTCCCCTTGTGAGTCCCCTCCCATAGCTCCCAAATGTCCCTGTGTTCCTCATTCCTCCTCATTTGTCCCTCATTTTGGTCTGATCCATATAGTTGTATATAAAATGCACTTTTTATCTTTCAAAAAGTGTTTCCCAGTGCTAAACCTTTCATCCAAATTCTAAATTGCTGCATTTGTACATTTTAAAAGCCAATATAAAGGAATAGTAGTGGTAAAAAAAAGCCCTTGTGGATTTAATTAACCTTTTTTTTGTTAATTCTCCTTTAAGGGGGTGTGGCAGGGGGGCGTGTCCTATGCCTACATATGTTTGTTAACAGGTGTCCCTCATTCCCATCTCAAAATGTTGGGAGGTGTGCCCTCCCCCTACAGTTAAAATCACTCCCTAGGTAACACATTTAACCCCTTGATCGCCCCCTAGTGTTAGCCTCTTCCCTGCCAGTGACATTTATACAGTAATCAGTGCATTTTTATAGCACCAATCGCTGTATAATTGTCATTCGTCCCAAAAATGTGTCAAAAGGGTCCGATGTGGCTGCCATAATGTCGCAGTCATGATAAAAATCACAGATCGCCGACATTACTAGTAAAACAAAAATAAATAAATAAAAATGCTATAAAACCATTCCCTATTTTGTAGACACTATAACCTATGCGCAAACCAATCAATATACGCTTATTGCAATTTTTTTTTTTTTACCAAAAATATGTAGAAGAATACGTATCGGCCTAAACTGAGGAAAAAATTTTATTTATTTTTTTAAATTGGATATTTATTATAGCAAAAAGTAAAACATATTGGGGGTTATTTACGAAAAGCAAATCTACTTTGCACCACAAGTGCAAAACTACAAGTGCAAAGTGCACTTGAAGTTGCACTGAAAGTGCACTTGGAAGTGCAGTCGCTGTCAATCTGAGGGGAAGATCTGAAATGAGGGGAAGCTCTGCTGATTTTATCATCCAATCGTGTGCAAGCTAAAATGCTGTTTTTTATTTTCCTTGCATGTCCCCCTCGGATCTACAGCGACTTTACTTCCAAGTGCACTTTTAGTGCAATTTCAAGTGCACTTTGCACTTGTAGTTTGCACCAGGGGCGGACTGACAACTCATGGGGCCCCCGGGCAATAGGAGATTATGGGGCCCCTGGGCAATAGGAGAAGATTATGGGGCCCCCCGGGCAATAGGAGAAGATTATGGGGCCCCCCGGGCAATAGGAGATTATGGGGCCTCCAGGCAATAGGAGAAGATTATGGGGCCCCCCAGGCAATAGGAGATTATGGGGCCTCCAGGCAATAGGAGAAGATTATGGGGCTCCCTGGGCAATAAGAGAAGATTATGGGGCCCCCCGGGCAATAGGAGATTATGGGGCCTCCAGGCAATAGGAGAAGATTATGGGGCCCCCCGGGCAATAGGAGATTATGGGGCCTCCAGGCAATAGGAGAAGATTATGGGGCCCCCCAGGCAATAGGAGAAGATTATGGGGCCTCCAGGCAATAGCTTATGGGGCCACACAGTATACATACACACACATACAGTATACACACACAGACACCCAATATACACACATAATATACACACACACACATACAGTATACACACAATATACACATACACACACACACATACAGTATACACACAATATACATACACACACATACAGTATACACACACAGACACCCAGTATACACACACAGTATACACACACACACATTATACACACACACAGACACCCAATATACACACACACACACATACAGTATACACACAGAGACGCCCAATATACACACACAATATACACACACACACATACAGTACACACACACAGACACCCAATATACACACACAGTATACACACACACACATACAGTATACACACAATATACACACACACACACATACAGTATACACACAATATACACACACAGACACACAATATACACACACACACATACAGTATACACACAATATACACACACAGACACACAATATACACACACACACATACAGTATACACACAATATACACACACACACACACATACAGTATACACACACAGACACACAATATACACACACACACATACAGTATACACACAATATACACACACACACATACAGTATACACACACAGACACACAATATACACACACACACATACAGTATACACACACAGACACACAATATACACACACAGAATACGCATACACACACTGAAAAGGCACTGGAGAGGCGGGCAGTTATAATCTTGGGATTTTTTTTTAAATAACACAGATTTTTACATACTGTCCCTGGTTTTATTGAAGCTGGACACCCTGAATGGGCTCCTTAGTGGCATGGGGCCCTCGGGCAGTGCCCGAGTGCCCGAATGGTCAGGCCGCCCCTGGTTTGCACTTGTAGTGCAAAGTGGATTTGCCTTTAGTAAATAACCCCCCATTGTGTTTTTTTTTTTAAACTTGTCGCTTTTCTTTTGTTTATAGCGCAAAAAATAAAAAACGCAGAGATGATCAAACACCACCAAAAGAAAGCTCTATTTGTGGGGAAAAAATGATAAAAATTCCATTTGGGTACAATGTTGCATGACCGCGCAATTGTCATCCAAAGTGCAACAGCCCTGAAAACTAAAAATTGGCCTGGGCAGAAAGGGAGGTGAAAATGTCCGGTATTGAAGTGGTTAAAAAGGCTGTACATTTTTGTCTTGATGTTTTTGGCTGGCGTTCTGCTTTAACTTGCTGTGAGTTAATGTGTTAAAGGGGATATCCGCTGTGGGCACCTCCGGGGGAAAAGAACAGCCCGTAAACGGTTCTGTGCCAACCGTAACGTGGGTGAACGGGTACTCCTTTTGATGTGCGGGGCATGCGCTCCATTTTAAAAGTATAGATGTTTGCATAAATAAAACAATTTTATCCGAGGAAATGCAGCACTTTTAATAATCAAGAAAATCAGACTTGGAAAGAAAACTGCTGATTTTAAATAAAATGATGACTTCTGGGGAATTGAAGGCAAAGAAGAAAAAAAAAAAAACACTGCGGATCATTTCAGAGAAGAGCATCACTCTGTATACAAGCTTTAATCTTCCACTTTAATGATAATTGAGCAAAGTTTTTTTTTTTTTTTTTTTCTAATATAGTTCTGTATTATTAAAATATAATTTAATGTTCTGTGAAATTGCAAAATTTAATTTATGGCGACATAATTAAGAAAGAAAGTCAATTAACGCCCATTGTGGAAAACGGGCTCGGCTCTCGCCACTTATCGAATTACGTTTGTATCTTTTAAGTAATATGACTATTCGACTTGATGAACATGATTTAGGGGAGTCTAATTTAAATTAATTGTAAGTAGTATCACATTATCTAATCATGTCCGTGTAATACATTCCCATTTTCCCTTCAGACGGGGATGCCACCTGTGGGCTGACTCCGATCCCAATTTCACTTAATCGTTTTTATTTCAATTTTTTTTTAATTATCACTCTTATTATAACCTGTAATCTAAATAAATCCCTTCCTATGCAATGCTAAGTGCTGTGGTCTGTTGATGAAATAAAATATGACCCATTTTTGTATGTACTGTGTTATACTAGTTCGTTAACAGCTCAAGTATGAAAAGTGATGAAAGCGGTTTCAGCCTGACTCCTCCCAGGCTATGCCTACTGACGCATTTCACCCCACCCATAGGGTTTAGTCATAGGGGACCTCTGTGGGCTGCATGGGCCTAGGGCACCAAGCCAGAAAATCCAAAGGAAGAGGAGGATGAAACAGCTCAAGTATGAAAAGAGATGAAAGTGGTTTTAGCCAGACTCCTCCCAGGCCATGCCTACTGACGCATTTCACCCCACCCATAGGGTTTAGTCATAGGGGAGCTCTATGGGCTGCATGGGCCCAGGGCACCAAGACAGAAAATCCAATGGAAGAAGAGGATGAAGCGTTACACTAGAGAGAAACCACTCAAGTATGAAAATAGATGAAAGCAGTTTCAGCCTGACTCCTCCCAGGCCATGCCCCCAATGCATTTCACCCCACACATAGGGTTTAGTCATAGGAGACCTCAATGGGCTGCATGGGCCCAGGGCACCAAGCCAGAAAATCCATAGGAAGAGGAGGATGAAACAGCTCAAGTATGGAAAGAGATGGAAGCAGTTTCAGCCTGACGCCTCCCAGGCCATGCCACTGATGCATTTCACCCCACCCATAGGGTTTAGTCATATGGGACCTCAATGGACTGCATGGGCCCAGGGCACCAAGCCAGAAAATCCATAGGAAGAGGAGGATGAAACAGCTCAAGTATGAAAAGAGATGAAAGCAGTTTCAGCCTGACTCCTCCCAAGCCATGCCCGCTGACGCATTTCACCACAACCATAGAGTTTAGTCATAGGGGACTCTGTGGGCTGCATGGGCCTAGGGCACCAAGCCAGAAAATCCAATGGAAGAAGAGGATGAAGCGTTACACTACAGAGAAACCACTCAAGTATGAAAAGAGATGAAAGCGGTTTCAGCCTGACTCCTCCCAGGCCATGTCCCCAATGCATTTCACCCCACCCATAATGTTTAGTCATAGGGGACTTCAATGGGCTGCATGGGCCCAGGGCACCAAGACAGAAAATCCAATGGAAGAAGAGGATGAAGCGTTACACTACAGAGAAACCACTCAAGTATGAAAATAGATGAAAGCGCTTTCAGCCTGACTCCTCCCAGGCCATGCCCCCAATGCATTTCACCCCACCCATAGGGTTTAGTCATAGGGGACCTCAATGGGCTGCATGGGCCCAGGGCACCAAGCCAGAAAATCCATAGGAAGAGGAGGATGAAACAGCTCAAGTATGAAAAGAGATGGAAGCGGTTTCAGCCTGACGCCTCCCAGGCCATGCCCCGACGCATTTCACCCCACCCATAGGGTTTAGTCATAGGGGACCTCAATGGGCTGCATGGGCCTAGGGCACCAAGCCAGAAAATCCAATGGAAGAAGAGGATGAAGTGTTACACTACAGAGAAACCACTCAAGTATGAAAAGAGATGAAAACGGTTTCAGCCTGACTCCTCCCAGGCCATGTCCCCAATGCATTTCACCCCACCCATAGGGTTTAGTCATAAGGGAGCTCTATGGGCTGCATGGGCCCAGGGCACCAAGCCAGAAAATCTATAGGAAGAGGAGGATGAAACAGCTCAAGTATGAAAAGAGATGAAAGCGGTTTCAGCCTGACTTCTCCCAGGCCATGCCCCAATGCATTTCACCCCAACCATAGGGTTTAGTCATAGGGGACCTCTGTGGGCTGCATGGGCCTAGGGCAACAAGCCAGAAAATCCATAGGAAGAGGAGGATGAAATGTTATACTCCAGAGAAACCCGATCAAGTATGAAAAGAGATGGACGCGGTTTTAGCCTGACTCCTCCTAGGCCATGCCACTGACACATTTCTCCCCACCCATAGGGTTTAGTCATAAGGGACCTCTATGGGCTACATAGGCATGGACCTAGGGCGCCAAGCCAGAAAATCCATAGGAAGAGAAGGATGAAACACCACACCCCAGATGAAGAGCCCAAGTATGAAGATGGAAGCAGGTTCAGCTCTAATGCTCCCAGGCCATACCGCTGACGCATTTTGCCCCACCCACAGGGTTTAGTCATAAGGAACCTCTATGACTAAGCCCTGTGGGTGGGACAAAACTCATTGGGGGCACGGCCTGGGAAGAGTCCGGCTGAATCCGCTTTCATCTCGTTTCATACTTGGGCTGTTTCGCTGAAGTGCAACATTACATCCTCCTCTTCCTATGTATGTACATAAACTTGGGACGGGCTCTTTCAACATCGGCATCCTTAATTAATCAGGGTCACTACAAGATAACTGCTTGGAGCTGCACCCAAAGTTTAGATGGTTCTTAGGAGCAAGAAAATACAGTTGTGTTTCATACAGTTCCTTTACTGTAATCACAAGTCTGCTTGAATTAAAGTTGAGAATTCTGAAATAATTATATATTTATTATTATAAATAGATAAACAGATCTGTTATTCTTGATAAATAAATACTATGAATAAATAAATTCATGATATATTATACAAAATGATATTTGTTAGCATGATGATTCAATAAATTACATTTAACTTTTCTACTACGGTTAATTTGTCTAATGGTATACTTTTCTCACATATCATGTTTTGAAAAAAAAAAAAATCGAAAACTTATGTCTATTAAAATTAATCATGAATTCTAATTATAGATTAATCAGACTAATAAATATCACTTTGTATAATATATCACATATTTAGTTGATCACACTACAAGTCACGTAAACCATGTACTTTGATGTTCTAACATTTTCTCTTACTAATTAAGCAAACATAAAAATCATGTAAGTCAAGATATAATTACCACAGGTTTATGCTTTTTTGCACAATAGTATTTATTCAGCTAGGTTCTAATACAAGGTAATACAATTTGTATATTTATCTAATTATCGCAAAATACAGACAGTGACCATTATTATTAGAATGATTATTATGAGTAATAATAATGACAATAATAATAATAATACAATTTCTAAACCATAATAATAGTACTTCATAATAATTATTGTTAACAATTTCTTCTTCTTCTTCTTCTTTTTTTCTTTTATCTTTTTCTTTTTCTTATTCTTTCTCTTTTTCTTTTTTTATTATTATTTTTATTTCCCTATTTTCATGTTATCTTTTATTTAGTGTAAAGTACACCTATCCCAATGACGTGGCCACTACAGTGCCACGAAACCCATTGATGGAATTTTTTTTTCATCTCCTTTTACTATGGGCATCTATGGGTGACATCAACTCCAGTTTTGTTTTTTATTTTTTTGAGGGGCAGGAGGGCAAAATCTCCCCCCTCTGGTTTGTACTGGGATCAAACTACCAGAGAAGAGCCCAATACTACTACAGCTCCCACATTTTCCTTGTATTAATGTAAGCACGTTTACATGAGTTGGCATGCAGATTTTAAATGCATTTTATTTTTTCGCATGTTGCAATGCATATTTTTCCCCCTTTTTAATTGCTGCACCATGTCCGTCCATGTTGCATAAAAATTTTTTTTAGCACATTGCAATAAAACACAGGGGTGTCATACTAGTCTCAATGGAAAACTTTGTTGTGAATGGGGTAGACATGGGCAGAACGAAAAAAAAATTGTTTCGTTTAGTTATTTACATAAAGTTGCTTTGTTAAATTTGTTTAATTCATTTAATTCATTTTCGGAATTAGTTTTGTTAATTTTCGAATCGATTCAAATTTTTCAAATTCAAAATGATTCGAAAGGTTTTTGAATCAATTTTGAATAGTTTTTTCATTCGAATGTTTTTCGAATTTGAATAGAATTCCAATTTCCAAAGAGGATAAAATATAATAGAAAATAAAGGAATTGAATAGAAAAAATAATATATATTTTTTTCTATTCTATTCCTTTATTTATTATTCTCCTTTATTCTCTTTGGAAATTGGAAAACTATTTGAATTCGAAAAGTTTTCGAATTTGAAACTTATTCGAAACCTTTTCTAAATCGAATTTTAAAACGATTTGCATTCGAAAAGTATTTCGAAAATGATTTGAAAACGATTAGAATTCCAATTTAGTCCGAATGTTCGTTATTTCGGATTCATTTAAATTCGGTACTATTCTAATTTTAATTCGGAATGAAACGAACCGCACATGTCTAGAATGGGGCCTCAAGCATGACTACCAACCATTTCTGCATAGAAACATACATTCTCCACAAGCTTAAAGAGGAAAAGATCCCCACTGAATGATCAATGTACTGTACATTGCAGGGATTTCAACAACGGTTGTAGCAGATTCTTACCTTGCGTTGCTCTGAGGAAACTGATGCTGAGTCTGAGTCTGGTTCATTATAATCAACTGGTGCACTCTCAGTGCTGTAATGAGAAAAGCCGCACAGTGTCTGCATTCCTTTAGAAATATTTAATCACTCTTACTAAAGTTGAAATTCCTATTGCAGTGGGTGCCAAAATATTGACTTGTATCTTAGTGCAGACTTCTTGAAAAATCAGTAAGCCAATCATTCAAGCAGGAAATTACATTTTAGGGGTGTGTTCTGTACAACGGTGTACTGTACTCCTCCAGTTTGCCATATTGTATGAGACTTTACAGAAAATTACCACTTCAGATGGAAAAGAAAAAGTAATTGTTAAAAACATGCTTGTGTAGCAATTGTATATGCTAAATATTTTGTTTCCATGAAAGTGGAGTTACACTTTAAAGATTAGGCTGCTCAATCACCTCATCAGCTTCTTCAAACTGCACAGATGTGAGCACACGATCTAGAATGACTTTGCTTTTCGTCAAACTGTAGACCAACCTTTCCCAACCATTTTCTCTACAAGAACCCTTGAAATAGGGTTCAAAAGTTGGGGAACCTCTTATAGTGGTGGTCAGAATTTTCCCCCTTACAGACAGCTAAAAAGACCACTGTGGTCCTGCAGCTGGCTTTACCAAGTGGTGTAGGTCCTGGAACCATGAAGACACCATCAAATGGGAGGTCAGACAATCAGAACTCGGGAAACCCCTAGCAACCTCTGGAGGAATCCTGAGGTTCCTCCAGAGGTTGCTAGTGGTTCCTTGAGCTGTGGCTGATTGGCTTGCTTTTTGATGGTGCTTTCACAGTTTTAGGACCAATGTCAATACCATGGCTTGCCTAGCAATTATTTTTATGCTATATTATTTTTACTCGAAAGTGTTACCCTTTTTTAAGAGTAGGTTGCTCAATCACGTAACGGGCTTCTTGCGACTGAACAGATATAAATACACCATCTAGAATGACTTTGACTTTGATTTCCGTCAAACTGATGACCAACCTTTCGCAACCTTTTTCTTCAGAGGAACCCTTGAAATAGGGTTCAGATGTCGGGCCTCTTCTAGAAGCTACTCATTGGGGGTCAGTGGGAAAAAAATTACCCTCTTGCATTGGTGGTCAGAATTTCCTTACAGACAGTTAAAAAAAAACTCACTGTGTTCATGCCACTGGCTTTGATCCTGGAACTGTGTAGACGATTATGGAACCGTGTAGACACCATCAAATGGGAGGTCAATCAGCCACAACTCGGGGAAATCCTAGCAGCCTCTGGAGGAACTCTGGTTGAGAAAGGCTTCCTCAGACCATCCATTTCTAACCAGGGTTTCCCAATAGATTACTAGTTCCTTGAGCTGTGGCTGATTGACTTGCTATTTGATGATGCCTGCACAGTTCCAGGACCAATGCCACCTGGCAAAGCCAGCAGCACGACAACAGATATGTGTTTAGCTGTCCGGAAGCGTACGTTCACACTGAACGTGGGTTTGAAATCGTGCAAGTTCAGCTGAACTTGCATGATTTCAAACCTGCATTTTAGTGGGAGTTCAGGGCGATTTGAAAGACATCTGTGCGGTTTCCTGCACAGATGTCTGTTAAAATCGCCCCCGAAGTCGCCAAAAGTAGTGCAGGAACTACTTTTGGAAATCGGTGCTGTGCTGCAAAGTCGGTGTTGCATCGATTGGGACAGTGCCATCAGACATGTAAAATCGCATGTCAAATCGTGCCAATGTGAATGGGGGCTAAAGGTTGCAATCTGCCTAATGACCATCAATATAAGTGTTTTTTTGCCATTGACCCCTGATGAATAGTTTTAGTAAGGGTTCCCTGAGACTGGAAAATTAATTTAAGGGTTCTTCTAGGGTAAAACCATTGAGAAAGACTGCACCCGATTAACAGGAAGTGTGTTGAATGAAGTTAGGCTTCATTTAACCCACAAGAGAACTAATCCATGTAAAGGGGCACTTTGATCGGGACGCCTGATGTGGGGGGGGGGGGGGGCGGCACTGTGATGGAAGACACCTGATGTAAGGAGCAGGGGCGCTCTGATGGGACACCTGATGTAAGGGGGCACTGTGATGGAAGACACCTGGTGTAGGGGGGCACCGTGATGGAAGACACCTGATGTAGGGGGCACTCTGATGGGACACCTGATGTAGGGGGACACTGTGATGGAGGACACCTGATGTAAGGGGACACTGTGAATGACACCTGACGTAGGGGGGCACTGTGATCGAAGACACCTGATGTAGGGGGGCACTGTGATGGAAGACACCTGACGTAGGGGGGCACTGTGATCGAAGACACCTGATGTAGGGGGGCACTGTGATGAAAGACACCTGATGTAAGGGGGCACTCTGATGGGACACCTGATGTGGGGGGCACTCTTATGGAGGACACCTGATGTAAGGGGGCACTCTGATGGGACACCTGATGTAGGGGGCACTCTGATGGAGGACACCTGATGTAAGGGGACACTGTGATGGAAGACACCTTATGTAAGGGGGCAATGTGATAGAATACACCTAATGTAAGGGGGCACTCTGATGGGACACCTGATGTAGGGGGACACTGTGATGGAGGACACCTGATGTAGGGGGACACTGTGATGGAGGACACCTGATGTAAGGGGACACTGATGGGGTCACCTGATGTAAGGGGACACTCTGATGGGGATCCTGATGTAAGGAGGCACTCTGATGAGTACTCATGATGTAGAGAGAGACTCCTAATATAAAGGGGCACAGGTTATGTTTAATCACCCTAATCTAATGACCGCATACTTCATTTTAGTTTTTCCCAGGTCATGACACTGGGGGACAGACTGTCAGTGACTCCCACACACATTGTTCCCCCCCCCCCCAACTTTTTTTTACTATACATGCTTCCATTGAACCCCGGTTGAGAATGGTTGAAGTAGACCTTTTGGTATTAACTATTTTAATTAATTGGATCTCTTCCATGTTATTCTTTTTGTTTCCTGATTTTTTTTAATAACCTCCGTATCCCTATACACAAGGCACAGTAGGAGTATCCCTCATGAGTCCTTTTATACATCTCAATAGCAATAACTTGTAACTTTTTTTTTTGTTGTTTCATAAATTTTTATTGAGTGAACATACGAAAATCGTACAACATTTCAATGTAACTTTTGAAAGCATTAAGGTACAATGAGAAAGAAAAACATTCTGTTTTTGCAAAATAGGATAGTAATAGTTAAGAGTCAATTAATACTTTACAGAGATATGCATACTGTATTATTCATTTATATATTGATTTTGTATTCTAGTTTGTAGATGTGAAATTCACATTTTTCTTACATTAGTAAACTGAGTTTAGAAAATGGCAGTTTGTGCCTATTTTTGAATAATATATAATATTACAATAATAATAAAAAAAGGGGGTGGGGTAGGGTAAGGCATTCATATTGTACCAGAGTTTCCCCTTTTCTTTATTCCTTTCTCAACTTGTAACTTTTTATGGTGACTCCAACTTCCTGACATATTGGATATTGTAAAGCAGGCAGTGAAATCAGACACTTTGTAAATAATTTGTTTCGTTGTGCCTCAGCAAGCTTTTAACACATCCAATATTTACAGTGGAATATGTTCAGATATTGCCGTCTTGCATGTGGACTTGTCTGCAGCTGAGAATGGAACGTTTCCTGCACAAGGCATTTATGTGTTGCCACATTGCTGCCAAGCCTATGCAAGACTTTAATTATTCAGTATGAATAGATTAGAATTGCACAGACCCAAAAGATTTATATCTCTGCTTTTTATTGTCTGAGGCTACATTACGGAGATGGGAGTCAGAGTTGAGATGTCTCCCAAGGTCTGCCCAATCAACTGTCTTCACTGCTCCTGAGTGTGCATAACAGTTGCAAATAACACAGACCTATAGCTTAAAAGGTAGATTGGGTGACCCTATAGTATCCGGCACCTCCCCCCTGGTAAATTGGAATAGAATTATAGCGGTGCCTACCTCAAAGGACTATATGATTAATATTTCAGGTATGTCTATAGCGCCGTCAATTTACGCAGCGCTTTACATATATATTATACATTCACATCAGTCCCTACCCTCAAGGAGCTTACAATCTAAGGTCCCCAACTCACATATACATACCAGGGCCAATTTAGACGGGATCCAATTACCCTACCAGCATGTCTTTAGAGTGTGGGAGGAAACCGGAGTACCCAGAGGAAACCCACACAGGCATAGGGAGAACATGCAAACTCCAGGCAGGTGGTGTTGTGATTGGGATTTGAACCCTCAAACCTTTTTACTGCTAGGCGAAAGTGCTAACCACTTTACCACTGTGCAGCCCTACTATACAAAATTTATATAAAAATATGCATTTTATTATACAAAACGACAAAAAGTAGAGGGTTCAGTAAAACATAAGATAAAAACTAATGGCAAAGCATAATACAATTAGTACTGTTGAACCCATGGTATCCGTGTAATGAAAGTGCTCAATGCTTGATGTGATATCCCAACATGTTTCGCCAACATTGGCTTCTTCAGTGGATTTTCACCTGGTGATTTCTCTTGATGTCTCCTTGAGTTGTATAATAACTGGTGGTTTAATACTTGACTATGTACATTCGGGAGCTGGGGTACAGCTAGCATGATGCGTATTTGGTAGGACAACAACTGAATCTCAGGGGCCTCCCTGCTTTGACGATTAGGGCTGAGAGTCTATCAACAGTGAAATGAGAGGGCCAAGATAGACATTTCAAGTCTGCACAAATGCAATGATTTAAGGGGCCAGTGCATTCAAAATAATATTTAGTTGTAGGTGGAGCCTGGAGGTCCGAGTCACCACTGGTTTCTTAAATGTCTTGGATACTCCAGCAGTGACATCTCCCCACAATAATATCTGCCTCTGTTCTTGTGTACCTGGGAGTGTTGGGCGTTCCTGCCCACCTGTGTGTGTTCCAGCTCTTCCTCTTACACTCTGCTTGATTTAAAATAAAAAAAATATAGCAGGGAGCCTATTATAATGAACACAGAGGGTGTACAGACATGGGAACTGAGCCTAGGGATGGGGGAACCCCTCACTATGGACACAGCAGGTGTATAAACCTGGGAACTCAGCACAGGGAGGGTTAGAAGCCCTCATATTGGACCCAGCAGGTGTACAGACTCAGGAACTCAGCACAGGGATAGTGGGAATTCCTCATAATTGGCACAGCAGGTGTACAGACCTGGGAACTCAGCACAGGGGTGGTAGGAACTCCTCATAATGGACACAGCAGGTGTACAGACCTGGGAACTTAGCAGAGGCATAGTAGGAAGCCATCATAATGGACACAGCAGGTGTACAGACCTGGGAACTCAACACAGGGATGGTGGGAAACCCTCATAATGGGCACAGTGGGTATACAGACCTGGAAACTCAGCATAGGGATGGGGGAAACCCTATAATGGAAATAGAAGATGTACAGACCCAAGAACTCAGCGCAGGAATGTCAGGAGCCCCTCATAATGGGCACAGCAGGTATATAGACCTGGGAATCCAGTGCAGGAATGGTGGAAATCCCTCACAATGGGCACAGCAATTGTACAGTTCCAGGAACTCAGCACAGGGATGGTGGGAAACCCTCATAATGGGCACAGTGGGTATACAGACCTGGAAACTCAGCATAGGGATGGGGGAAACCCTATAATGGAAATAGAAGATGTACAGACCCAAGAACTCAGCGCAGGAATGTCAGGAGCCCCTCATAATGGGCACAGCAGGTATATAGACCTGGGAATCCAGTGCAGGAATGGTGGAAATCCCTCACAATGGGCACAGCAATTGTACAGTTCCAGGAACTCAGCACAGGGATGGTGGGAACCTCACATAATGAGCACAGCAGGAGTGCAGACCTGGGAACTCAGCACAGGGGTAGTGGAAACCCCTCATAATGAACACAACATGTGTACAAACCTGGGAGCTTAGCAGAGAGATGGTGAGAGCCCCTCATACTGAACACAACATGTGTACAGACCTGGGAGCTTAGCATAGGGATGGTGAGAGCCCCTCAAAATAAAACATAGCTCATATACAGACCTGAGAACTTGGCTCAGGAATTGGTGGGAGCCCCTCGAAATAGACACAGCAGGTGTGCAGACCTTGGGATTTCATCTGAATTGATATGTGAATTGATCAAGTGATTTAGCTCTCCAACATCTACTGATCACTGAAATATCAGCTTTGAGTGAACTGACCCTTCAAGACCTAAAATTTACATATTTGCGTAAGCCCAATCAAGACTGGTTCTTTTTAAGAAAAACATAGTCAGTGCATTGTTCTCAGAGCCCTGATTTATGATAATATCTCTATAATTATTCTTACTCAGTTGATCTGGGACTGGTGATTTGTGTTTTTTTTTTTTTTTTCTTTCTTGATTGCTTTGTGTTTACTTTATTCTCCTTGTTTGATTTTCTATAGAACATTCATATAAAAACCTTGGCGGACGATGTGGTAAGGGGATTTCTGACCTCTCTTGCATGCTGTGTGTCCTGGTCACTAAACCTTTTTTTCCCACCAATGATACTAAAGCATGTGCATGATATAACGCTTGTTGCTTGCGACATGATTATTACACCAGGATCTCACTCTAATCATCGCTGTCCATTTGCCTTTTTAACGCTTGGTGCTTTTGGGAATTTTCATCATCATCATAATTTCCTCTATGAGAGGCTCTCTAATGCTCCTAATTTGAAACAATTGCCTTTAAGTGCATGAAATGATTTACTTGCCTAAATCGTAAAAAAAAAAAAAAAAATCTGATTTTGTTACCCGCATTGCCTGTTATTTTGTATATGTTGTTTTTTTTTGTTTTTTTTTATTTCTTATTTTCTTAATAATTTTTTACAATTGCAGCCTATAACTTTTGATGTTCGAGTCCAAAGTTTTAGGGGAATTTAATTAATTTGGATTTATATTTACGGAGGCGCCACTGATGGGAGCCTTGCGGCAATATACAATAAGCTCCATTTATAGGCTACGATATTAAGCTGCAGATGGAAGTCGGTATCTGCAGATGGGACGCGCTCCAGCAAAGTTTTTCTTTGTGCTTTTGGATAAAGTGGGGGGAAGGATTAAAACGCTGAACCTTTTTTTTTTTAATTTGCGGAGACTAGGTACTTTCTTTTCACTTTCTGTGTGGTCACTAGGTTAGGAAATAAGGGGGAAAGCCCCCTGATGGAGACTAAAGCTGGCCATACAATTTTATAGCATTTTGTTTGAAATTTTTCAGCCTCAGTGACAAGAAATTTTCGAAGAGGCAGGACTGGAATATTTTTCTTGAATAAACTAATATCTAACCGTGTATGTGTTTTTTTTTGTTCGGGGAAAGTCCCCTCAATCCAAGATCGTATGGTAAAAGCAAACTATATTTTGAAGAACTTTTGAACCACATTCATTAAGTCATTGAATAAACTGAGAATTTTTATATATCTATATATAGATATAGATATATATATCTATATCTATATATAGATATATACATATCTATATCTATATATAGGTATAGATATATATACGGTATCTATAAACATAGATATATATCTATATCTATATATCTATATCTATATATCTATATATATATATATATATATATATATATATATATATATATATATATATATATATATATTTATATATCTATATAGATATATAGATATATCTATATAGATATATAGATATATCTATATATCTATATTTATAGATATATAGATATATCTATATTTATAGATATATAGATATCTATATATATATATATATATCTATATTTATAGATATATAGATATATATATAGATATATATATATATCTATATATATATATATATATATATATATATATAGATATAGATATATAAAAATTCTCAGTTTATTCAATGACTTAATGAATGTGGTTCAAAAGTTCTTCAAAATATAGTTTGCTTTTACCATACGATCTTGGATTGAGGGGACTTTCATTGTATATACTGAGAATTTTCCGATGAATTTTCAAATGTCATCAAACGTACTGAGAATTTTTTTTACAATTTTTTGAATGTCGCCAAGAATTTTTTTAAATGAATTTTTGAATGTCATCGAATGTGGTGCCGCCACCGACTTGCCACAAAAAAAAAAAGTTGATCCATCGGGTACGACCGTTTCCTGATGGTAACACTAGCCACATCTCCCAAAGCTGTCATCGGCTATATAAAGGAAGGGGCGGGGATAGTGGTGACCTTGCCCAAATATTGCCACATGCCCGTATTTAGGCAATGATGTAAGACATCTTTCTCTGCCCATTTGCTTACATGGCTGAGAATTCTTGGACATACAAGTGAATGGGCTGGATACTGTCAGTTGTCCGTAAGGACACGGTGGCTGCCAGCAGCCGCTGCTTTCTAAACAACCATTGACAGCGTTGCCCAAATATGGCTATGTTGCCGTCTTTAGGCAATGATGTGACCTGCTCCATTCCCTGCCCATTTGCTTTTGTGGCTGGGGGTTTCTGGCCAAGGAAGTGAACAGGCTGGGTAATGTCACGTTTGTTGGCCAAAACACTGAGCTCTATACAGTGGAACCTTGGATTATGAGCATAATCCCTTCCAGGAGAATGCTTGTAATCCAAATCACTCGCATATCAAAGCGAGTTTCCCCATAGAAGTCAATGGAAACGAAGATAATTTGTTCTGCATTGACTTCTATTACATGCAATACCGCATGTGGCCAGAGGTGGGGGGGAGCGCCGGAGAGCCTCGGAAATACTCGGGGACAGCCCGGAAAGCCTCGAAAAGGCTCAGGAATGGAGTATTTCCGAGTGTTTCTGAGTCATTCTGAGTATTTCCGAATGGCTCCGAACCGTTCCGAGTGTCCCCGGCTCCCCCGCACCTGTGGCCAAATGCGGTACTGCACCGCCCATTAGCTTGAATTCTGTTCGTTTTGCGAGATAACACTCGCAAACCGAGTCAGAATTAAAAAAAAAAAGTTGCTCGTCTTTCAAAAGGCTCGTTAACCGCGTTACTCGTAAACCAAGGTTCCACTGTAATAAGAAACAAGAAAAATGTTCCATCTTGCTCCTTTAAATTTCTCATCACTATGGACAAAAAACAATAGTCACTAACTATTAGAAAATTAAATAAATGCCCTGAAAATGAAAATTTTTGAATAAGTTCTACTGGTGTATGGCCGGCTTTACTAAGCCACCGTGGTTACCTTAACTTAGTGGTGGTCAACTAGATATAAGGGGCCTCAACCGTGGCTCTCGAAACACACTATAGGCAAGCACACATAACATTCAGTAGATTTAGTGGTATAGAAGAGCGTTAGAACATACTGCTGGCGTTGGCCAAAGACTGGTGACATGCTGGAGACCCTTACAGAGGACATCTCTTTTCTCATACTACTGGCTGCTGGGGCCTGAGGGCCATACAATCGGTACCAAAGGGCCATCAGTTGGGCCCCAGGACCTTAGCTGTATAAAGAGCTTATCTTTAGCTTTTTTTGGGAAGATGTGGTTCCGTTGGTGCTTTCTTACTGTATCTTCGATGCTGTCCCAATGATGAAAAGAGTCAACTTCTGAAAACTTGAATCGGCTGTGGTTCAGCTGAGCTTTTTTAAAAAAATTTAGGAAGCTCCCAAAATTAGAAATTTAAAACTGAAAGTCATATTGCACTCAATGGAAATGCAAACCAGGCATCAAAGAGTGTGTACTTTTTTTTTACAGAGCAGCAAACAATGTAAAACTGTGCAGAATGGTTTGGGAATCTCCTGACAGCTTGGCCTGACAAAATAATTAGGAAAAAAAAAAAAGTCTACCAGGGATACTAAGCTCAAATGGTGGGATTTGGTGGAACTGGAATTCAATCTAAGGGTGCTCAGGCAATAGAAGAAGGTGGTATAGAGCAGCCTTTGGTCTTTCTGCTCCTCAAAGTCTTTTGGAAATCCAAAACCAAAAACCACTAAAATTTGGTTCGCAATTTGTCCATCCAAATCTGTGACATTCAATCCAAATGTTTTGGCATCCGAAATTTAGGACTGACTATAATTATCAGTAGCCACTCTCCACTTCCCATCTTGCTCATAGCAGAATTCATAAAGTCACCAGGATTCTGCTCCTTTAAAAATCATGCAGAGCAAGCAGCATCTCCAGGGGGTATAAACATCGAAAGCCAACGAAAGTCAGAGATCAAGGGTGCACTTTTCACCCCCCAACGCCATCAGCCGAGGAAGAGGCACTCTCCGATTGTTAGCTATACTCTGACACCTTAATTATCACATCATTAGCATGTCATATAGCTCTTCCATACTCTAATGAGCCTATTCTTTTCCCATTACTGATAATGGTACACTGTAGCTGTTTATAGCGCGATTCCATTTCAGAGATATTTACAACTAGCTGAACCCGGGCTACGCCGAGCAAAATTAGATGTTATTTTTCAATCCTGGCTCCATTTTCTTTTCTTTTTTTTTTTTTTCTTTTGGGTCTGATTTAATATTCTACCCTCGTTCCCAAGCCTCCAGATTTCAAATTCAGCTCTCTGTAAGTTGGATTTTTCTGTATGGAGTTGGCCAAAGACTCAGGGTCAGGTGTTTGTAAATAGGTAACACACAAAAAAATATATATACACTGTGTATGTGTGTGTGTATACATATAATATATATATATATATATATATATATGTATACACATACACAGTGTATATATATTTTTTTGTGTGTTACTTATTTACAAACACCTGACCCTGACACACCTGACACACATACACTGTGTATGTGTGTGTGTATACATATAATATATATATATATATATATATATATATATACACATACACAGTGTATATATATTTTTTTGTGTGTTACTTATTTACAAACACCTGACCCTGAGTCTTTGGCCAACTCCATACAGAAAAATCCAACTTACAGAGAGCTGAATTTGAAATCTGGAGGCTTGGGAACGAGGGTGGAATATTAAATCAGACCCAAAAGATATATATATATATATCCTCTGTGTATGTGGTTGTTTAATAGATAAACATATAGAAGATTAATGTGCAAAATGAGCCAGGCCCAGACTTGCCATATACACTATATTACCAAAAGTATTGTGACGCTTGCCCTCACGCACACATGAACTTTAATGGCATCTCAGTCTTAGTCCGTAGGGTTCAATATTGAGTTGGTCCACCCTTTGCAGCTATAACAGGAACCGGGTCTAAAGGTGTCAGCATACCAAGACATTTTTGAAAACTTCATGTTTCTAATTTTGTGGGAACAGTTTGGGGATGGTCCCTTCCTGGTCCAACATGACTGCGCACCAGTGCACAAAGCAAGATCCATAAAGACACAGATGAGCAGGTTTGGGGTGGAGGAACTTGACTGACATGCACAGAGTCCTGACTTCAACCCGATAGAACACCTTTGGGATGAATTAGAGCGGAGACTGGCTGAGCCAGGCCTTCTCATCCAACATCAGTGCCTCACCTCACGAATGCACTTCTGGAAGAATGGTCAAACATTCCCATAGACACACTCCTAAACCTTGTGGACGGCCTTCCCAGAAGAGTTGAAGCTGTTATAGATGCAAAGGATGGGCCAACTCAATATTGAACTCTACGGACTAAGACTGGGATGTCATTAAAGTTCATGTGTGTGTAAAGGCAGGCGTCCCAATACTTTTGGTAATATAGTGTAGCAGTAATGGCATTTACCAGAAGGGCTTTTTCATGACTCAGCACAAAAGATACAAGGTCATTTCTATTAAAAGAGAACAGTTTTTTTTTTCATGTTTTGTTTTATAAAGAGTAGGAATTGTCATAACTTTTGTTTAGAGATTTAACCTCGCTTCCTGTACAGGGCAATGGAGAAATTCAAATGAACACTCTCACAATAGGAACAGCAATAACAACTTGATAGAGGTTCTAACCATTGCCATCTCCTTATCTTACATAAAAAAAAAAAAAAACAGACAAACAAAAAAAGAAACAAAAAAAAAAAAAAGCTGGAGGTTCATTTTCATGCTGATATAATAATTGTTGTAGTAGTACTAGCAGTAATACAAGTATTTAATAATTGGTGATAATAATAGTAGTATTAATAATTACACATTAACTAAAATAATAAAATATCAATAATAGTAGCAATAATATTATTACTACTATTTTCATAAGTACTATTAATAATTCTTGCAATATATTAGATGTAGACAAATGGCAAACACTTATTATGTTCAATGTTTACAAGTATTGCTAAATGTTTTATTTTTTTTTTACAACACTCATATACATTTATAAACAACACTTAAATAAAGTGGCAACTGCTAATAATGTATCTTTGTTGATCACAGACATGGCTTTGTTTATCAACAGAGCCATGTGATCACCATGTCAGTGTTGACATGCAACTTTGTTAGCAAACAAAAGGTTACTGTTAGTGTTGGGATTAAAGTAATTGTTGTGGTTAGGGTTATTGTTCGGGTTAGCGTCAGAATTACGTTTATTGTTAGCAGTGAATTTAGAGTTGTGGTTATGGTTACTGTTTAAATTAGGGCTGATTTTTTTGTAAACCAAAAAAAAAAAATTTAGGGCTGAGTTTAGGTTTATCTTTGGAATTAGGGTTCTTGTTAGCGTTGGAGCTAGGGTTAGCGCTGGAGTTAGGTTGGTGTTAGGTTTATTGTTAGGGTTAGTGTTGGTTTTAGGGTTATTGTTAGGGTTAGTGTTGGCTCTAGGGTTATTGTTAGGGTTATCTTTGGAGTTGGGGGGGGTGTTAGCATTGGATGTCGTTTTTTTTTATAGTTATTAGTGGAAATAGGTTGTTAGTGTTTGCATCAGAGTTAGGGTTATTATTAGGGTTAGCTTTGGCATTAAGGGTTGATGTCAGGGTTAACATAGGCTTAGGGTTTATGTTGGCGTTGGAGTTAGGGTTATTGTTAGGGTTAATGTTGGAGCTGGGGTTATTGTTGGGGTTAGTGTTGGAGTTAGGGTTATTCTTAGGGCTAGCGCCTTAGGGGTAGGGCTGTTGTTAGCCATGGAGTTAGGGCTATTGTTAGGGTTAGCATTACAGTTAGGGCTGTTAGCATTGGATTTAGGTTTTTGTTAGGCCTATTAGTGGAAATAGGTTGTTGTTAGTGTTCGCATCGGAGTTAGAGTTATTGTTAGGGTTAGCTTTGGAGTGAAGGGTTGATGTTAAGGTTAGCATAGAGTTAGGGTTATTGTTGGCGTTGGAGTTAGGGTTATTGTTAGGAGTTAATGTTGGAGCTGGGGTTATTGTTAGGGTTATTGTTTGCATTGGAGTTAGGGTTATTATTAGTGTTGGAGTTAGGGTTATTATTAGTGTTGGAGTTAGGGTTATTATTAGTGTTGGAGTTAGGGTTATTGTTAAAGTTAGCATTAGAGTTGCTAGCATTGGGGTTATTGCTAGGGTTAGCATTGGAGTTGGGGGTATTGTTAGTGTTGGAGTTATGGTTATTGTTAGGGTTAGCGCTTTAGGGTTAGGACTGTTGTTAGCATTGGATTTAGGTTTTTGTTAGGCCTATTAGTGGAGTTATGTATTGTTAGGGTTAGCATTAGAGTAGGGATGTTATTAGCCATAGTTAATGTTGGAGCTGTGGTTATTGTTAGGGTTAGTGTTGGAGTTAGGGTTATTGTTAGGGTTAGCGTCTTAGGATTAGGACGGTTGTTAGCCATGGAGTTAGGGTTATTGTTAGTGTTAACGTAACAGTTAGGGCTGTTGTTAGCATTACCATTAGTTAGGGCTGTTGTTAGCATTGGATTTAGGTTTTTATTAGGGCTATTAGTGGAATTAGGTTGTTAGGGTTAACGTTGACATTAGGGTAGTGTGGAGTTAGGGTTATTATTAGCCTTGAAGTTAGGGTTATTGTTTAAGTTAGCATTAGAGTTGCTAGCATTATTAGGTTATTGCTATGGTTAGCATTGGAGTTGGGGGTATTGTTGGTGTTGGAGTTAGGGTTATTATTAGGGTTGGCGTCTGAGTTAAGCTGGCCATACATTATACAATTTTCTTATTCAATTTCCTGTAGATTTACCTTCAACTATGAAGTGCAAGAGCCTGCCTGATTGCATACAAAGGTGTTTAGGTTTGACCTCATATATTATACGATTTTGGTAAATCTAAAAGGAAACTGTGCAAGAAAGTTGCATAATGTATGGCCAGCCTTAGGTTTACGCCATCTTGCAAAAAAGCGTGTAGGAGAGTGGAAGTTCAGTACGATGGTGTCCATTCTCTCAAGGTTGAAGAGCGATAACATTGAGCGTTCCACAGCTGGAACCCTGGGTGGTGTTGGTTTAATCCAATGGGACATGATCGTCCTACGAGCCAGTAGGAGAGTTATATGAGTCCATTGTGTAGGGTTGAGTGAGCCTGCTGATGATGTTGTGGAAGTTGGTGGTTCACATCCAAATATACACGATAACGGATTGTTGGGTAGCTGGATCTTATTGATTCTGAAAATGTATGCTAGCACCGAGTTCCAATATCTAGCAATGGTTGGGCATTCCCAGAGGCGGTGGAGTAAAGTAGGATGTGGTAGTGAACGCTAGGGGCTTTGTGCTTTAGTAGCGTCTACCATATTGGTGCAGAAGGGGTAATATGCCCTGTGAACCATTTTTAATTCTCACGTCTCTGAGATCATGAATTTGTGGATGTATCGGTATCGGCACAGTTTGTTTTTTATCTACAGACGCCCCTTATCTGCATAGGCAGTTTTGTGGTAAAGGTGAACTATCCCTTTAAAGAAATAAGCGTCAGAGTTAAGGATATTGTTCGCATTAGTGTTAGGGCTAATGTTGGCATTGGAAGTAGGCTTTTGGTATTAAAATATACTTGACATATTTTATTCATTTGATGATTCATTTATTTCTTTTTTTTACTCCGTAGAGAGACAGGTTAACCAGTTTCAGGAAATCTGGCGTGAAAAAGGAGAAACCGCTTATCCAGCACCCTACGGACTCGCTGTCGGCAGTAACGGAGTTCCCGATCCCGGAGGAAAGCAAGATGAATCTCTCCGAGAAGGAAATCATGGATCTCTTTGAGAAAATGATGGTGAGTGACTTCGCATTCATTACAATGGCTTCAATGATGAAGACTCACGAGGAAATGAGGTCATCGGTGGGGGAAAAAAAAAAAGAAAAGGCCAAACAAAGGTTTTTAGTTGGTTTTAGGTGTATAATGGGGTTTAAATGAATCCTGGGGGCTCTAGAACAGCCATTCTCAACCAGGGTTCCTCCAGAGGTTTCTAGGGGTTCCTTGAGCTGTGTCTGACGAACCACCTTTTTGATGGTGTCTACAGAGTTCAAGGTTCAGCATCACTTAGCAAAGCCGGGAGGAAAGATAAAAACAAAATATCTTTTTAGCTGTCTTTAAGGGTAACATTCTGAGCACCACTTTAAGGGGAACATTCTTCCTATGGACCACCAGTATAAGGAGCATTGTTCCTATTGACCCCTGATGAATTGGTTTTAGTAAGGGTTCCTCGAGACCTGAAAATTATTTCTGGGGTTCCTCTAGGGTTAAGAGGTTGAGAAAGCCTGCTCTAGAAGTTCATTTAAAAGCTGTATTAACCCAAAAAACCAAAATATATATTGCAGCTTACCAATCATTCAATGTGGTGGCTGCATTACTTTTCTTTTTTTTTTAGGCTTTTTCCCCTCTGGTGATATTGCCAGTAACACATCTCCTGTATTAGAATTCCCCCCTCTACCCTGGGTGAGGGAGCACACGGGACAATTTTGGACAGCAGCATTGTCAGTCTGGAGGGGAGTGTTAGATCCACTAGCAGATTTAGATACTGAAGCTGAACTCCAGCTCACACTTTTAAATAGTTACAGCAAACAGATTTTTTTTCCTTTTTGGGATAAAGATTTTACATAAATGGGGGAAAAAAGATCATTGTAAGCACCCCTGTCAGTGTCAACCTGCTTCAGCCCCGGAAAATTTGGCTGCTGAATGATCGCTCGGCACCGCTTCAACTGACAATTGCGCGGTCGTGCGGCGTTGCACCCAAACAAAATTGACGTCCTTTTTTCCCACAAATAGAGCTTTCTTTTGGTGGTATTTGATCACCTCTGCATTTAGGATCATAAACGCTTTGCAAATTATAGCCCCAACCTAATCACCTAATGGCCCCTTTTAATGCAGAAATGATTAAAAACAGATCCACATGCGGCGGTCTTATAGCTGACAGAGGCACGTAGCGGCCTGACTGCAAGGGGAAAGCTACCTTTCCACCTATGGGAAAAATGTGTATGGTGGGGGATTGATGATCTTCACCACTTCAGCCCCGGAAGGACTTACCCTCTTAATGACCAGACCATTTTTGTGATACGGCACTGCGTCGCTTTAACTGACAATTGCGCAGTCGTGCGACGCTGTACCCAAACAAAATTGACATCCTTTCTTTCCCACAAATAGAGCTTTCTTTTGTTGATCACCTCTGCAGTTTTTTTTTTGCGCTATAAACAAAAAAATAGTGACAATTTTGAAAAAAAAAAACACAATATTTTGTACTTTTTGCTATAATAAATATCCCACGTTTTTTTTTTAAAAAGCACATTTTTTCTCAGTTGAGGCCGATATGTATTCTTCTTCCTTTAATAGCAATAAGTGTGTATTGATTGGTTTGCGCAAAAGGTATAGCGTCTACAAAATAGGGGATAGATTTAAAGAATTTTTATTATTTATTTTTTTTACTACTAATGGCGGCGATCTGCAATTTTTAATGGGACTGCGATATTGCGGCGGACACATCGGACACTTTTGACACATTTTTGGGACCATTGTCATTTATACAGCGATCAGAGCTATAAAAATGCACTGATTACTGTGTAAATGTCACTGGCAGGAAAGGGGTTAACACTAGGGGGCGATCAAGGGGTTAACTGTGTTCCCTCTCTGTGTTCTAACTGAAGGGGGAGGGGACTGTCTAGGGGAGATGACAGATCGCTGTTCATACATTGTATGAACACACGATCTGTCTCTTCTCCCCTCAGAGAACCGGGATCTGTGTGTTTACACGCACAGATCTTGTTTCTCGGTGTGTCACGAGCGATCGCGGGAGCCTGGTGGTCATCGCGTCCGCCGGGCACTTGCATCGGCTCCAGGGGCGATCAGCGGGCGCGTAAGCAGCGGGCGCGTAAGCAGCAGGCGCGCGTGCCCCTAATAGTCACAGGGCGAAGCGACGTTACATAATGTTGTTTCCCCCAGTCGTGCCATTCTGCCGCTGTAAAACTGTGACGGCTGGTCGGCAAGTGGTTAAATGGTTTGTCTCAATCCTCTAACAGCGACATCTGCGGGGCAGCTTGCTCTTTTGGAAAACAGATTTACTGGCCAGATCACCAAATGAAAATAAGGGAAAGAAAGCATAAAAAAGAAAACGAATGCAGCCATCACATCTAAGAATTGGTGAGCTGCAGTATATATGTTTGCTTTTTGGTTTAACTACTTAATGACCAGTTTACCGCAGTTGTACTGCGGCAGGCTGGCTCTCTTGAGCGAATCATTGTACGTCGGGTACGTAAACGGCGATCTGTGGGCGCACATGTGTGCCCGCCCATTCACGGGTGGCCGGCAGACAATGAGTCAGCCAGGAGCCAATCAGCGGGTCTCTATGTCCGCGGGCCACCCGAGATCGTTCCACAGAGAGGCAGAACTGCCTGTGTAAACAACGCGGATCCCTGTTCTTAAAGGGGAGTAAAGTGGGATTGTCTGTTTCAAGTTATCAGGAACAGCGACCTCTCTCCTCTTCCAGTCAGTCCCCTCCCCCCACAGTTAGAAAGCCCCTCCTTAGGGAACACATTTAAGCCCTAGTGTCAACCCCTTCCCTGCCAGTGACATTTATACAGTAATTAGTGGCTATTTTTAGCGCTGATCGCTGTATAAATGCCAATGGTCCCAAAAATGTGTCAAAAGTGGCCGCCACGATGTCGCAGTCCCGCTAAAAATTGCAGATCACCGCCATTACTAGTAAAAAAAAAAAAAAATAATAAAAATGCTATAAATATATCCCCTATTTCGTAGACGCGATAACTTTTGCGCAAACCAACCAATATACGCTTATTGGGGTTTTTTTTACCAAAAATATGTAGAATACATATCTGCCTAAACTGAGGAAGAAATTTTTTTTTGGGATATTTATTATATTATATAATGATATAATTTATATTATTTATATTATATATTTGCAAAAAGTAAAAAATATTGGTTCTTTTTCAAAAATTGACGGTCTTTTTTTGTTTATAGCGAAAAAAATAAAAACCGCAGAGGTGATCAATTACCAACAAAAGAAAGCTCTATTTGCGGGAAAAAAAGACGTCAATTTTGTTTGTGTACAGCGTCGCACGCCCGTGCTCAAAATGGCCTGGTCATTAAGGGAATAAATCCTTCCGGGGCTGAAGTGGTGCAGATCATCAATCCCCCACCATACACATGCACATTTTTCCCATAGGTGGAAATGTAGCGTTCCCCTTTCAGTCAGGCCGCTACGTGCCTCTGTCAGCTAAAAGACCGCCGCATGTGGATCTGTTTTTAATCATTTCTGCATTAAAAGGGGCCATTAGGTGATTAGGTTGGGGCTTTAATTTGCAAAGCGTTTATGATCCTAAATGCAGGATCTTTGTTTTAACAGCCGTATATTTAGGCCTGAAATGGGTTGAGTCATTCCCTATTAACAGGAAAAACAAAAGCACGGCTAAATATATCCGCAATGTTACTAATGCCACCCGCCAGTGTAAATGGATTGAAAATATTAGATGAAATTAAAACATATTACTAAACATTATCCTCTCTTTTAAACAGATTCATTTGCTTTTTTTTTCCCCCTAACTGTGAATTTTTGACGCGTTTATTATTCATTAAAAATAAAATAATAAAAAAAAAAGAAAATGAACAAAAGTCCTCGGCCTGAAGGGAGAACTCAAGGATTCCAAATGTTGGAAAGCTCTGCTAAATGGAATCTCAAATTTATCAAGGAGTAACTCCACTTTTGTTGAGAACGATACAATCCCATCTGGGTGATCCATGTTACATTGCAGGCAGGGGCGGACTGACAACTCATGGGGCCCCCGGGCAATAGGGGCTCATGGGGCCCCCTTAGTCCCCACCCACCCACACACAAGCCACACCCTCACAAAGCCCCACGTATATATTGCACTGCTACATTACATGCATTGGTCACAGAATTTCTCTACTTCATGTTCAAAATAAATGTTTAAAGATTAAAGAAAAATAAACTCACTTTAACCACATACATTTACTGCAGGGCTGCGTCTCCTGTGAGCAGAATCATGTACAGGTACTTGATTCTGCACTTGCGGGTCTGCATGCTGTTTGACCTGCTGCCGCTGTGATTGGACACACCGAGAGCTAACCAGCGGGTCCGGAGGACCCCATGTCCGCCAGGCCCCGACGATCGTTTCCAACAGAGGCAGAACTGTGGTCTGCCTATGTAAACAAGTCCCCAGAGAGCCTCCCCTTACATCAGGGTCCCCAGAGAGCCTCCCCTTACATCAGGGTCCCCAGAGAGCCTCCCCTTACATCAGGGTCCCCAGAGAGCCTCCCCTTACATCAGGGTCCCCAGAGAGCCTCCCCTTACATCAGGGTCCCCAGAGAGCCTCCCCTTACATCAGGGTCCCCAGAGAGCCTCCCCTTACATCAGGGTCCCCAGAGAACCTCCCCTTACATCAGGGTCCCCAGAGAGCCTCCTCCTTACATCAGGGTCCCCAGAGAGCCTCCCCTTACATCAGGGTCCCCAGAGAGCCTCCCCTTACATCAGGGTCCCCAGAGAGCCTCCTCCTTACATCAGGGTCCCCAGAGAGCCTCCTCCTTACATCAGGGTCCCCAGAGAGCCTCCTCCTTACATCAGGGTCCCCAGAGAGCCCCCTCCTTACATCAGGGTCCCCAGAGAGACCCCTCCTTACATCAAGGTCCCCAGAGAGCCCCCTCCTTACATCAGGGTCCCCAGAGAAATCCCCCATACATCAGGGTCCCCAGAGAGCCCCCCTTACATCAAGGTCTTCAGAGAGCCCCCCCTTACATCAAGGTCTTCAGAGAGCCCCCCTTACATCAAGGTCCCCAGAGAGCCCCCCCATACATCAAGGTCTCCAGAGAGCCCCACATACATCAGGGTCCACTCCCCAGAGAGCCCCCCATGCATCAGGGTCCCAGAGAGCCCCCCATAGATCTGGGTCCCCAGAGAGCCCCCCATAGATCTGGGTCCCCAGAGAGCCCCCCATAGATCTGGGTCCCCAGAGAGCCCCCCCCATACATCAGGGTCCCCAGAGAGCCCCCCATACATCAGGGTCTCCAGAGAGCCCCCCCAAACATCAGGGTCCCCAGAGAGCCTCCTCCTTACATCAGGGTCCCCAGAGAGCCTCCTCCTTACATCAGGGTTCCCAGAGAGTCCCCTCCTTACATCAGGGTCCCCAGAGAGCCCCCTCCTTACATCAGGGTCCCCAGAGAGCCCCCTCCTTACATCAAGGTCCCCAGAGAGCCCCCTCCTTACATCAGGGTCCCCAGAGAAACCCCCCTTACATCAGGGTCCCCAGAGAGCCCCCCCATACATCAAGGTCCCCAGAGAGCCCCCCCCATACATCAAGGTCCCCAGAGAGCCCCCCCATACATCAAGGTCCCCAGAGAGCCCCCCCATACATCAAGGTCTCCAGAGAGCCCCCCCATACATCAAGGTCTCCAGAGAGCCCCACATACATCAGGGTCAACTCCCCAGAGAGCCCCCCTATACATCAGGGTCCCAGAGAGCCCCCCATAGATCTGGGTCCCCAGAAAGCCCCCCAAAGATCTGGGTCCCCAGAGAGCCCCCCCATACATCAGGGTCCCCAGAGAGCCCCCCCATACATCAGGGTCCCCAGAGAGCCCCCCCATATATCAGGGTCCCCAGAGAGCCCCCCCATACATCAGGGTCTCCAGAGAGCCCCCCCAAACATCAGGGTCCCCAGAGAGCCTCCTCCTTACATCAGGGTCCCCAGAGAGCCTCGTCCTTACATTAGGGTCCCCAGAGAGCCTCGTCCTTACATCAGGGTCCCCAGAGAGCCCCCCATACATCAGGGTCCCCAGAGAGCCTCCCAGAGCATTCCCCCATACATCAGGGTCCCCAGAGAGCCTCGTCCTTACATTAGGGTCCCCAGAGAGCCTCCTCCTTACATCAGGGTCCCCAGAGAGCCTCCCCCCATACATCAGGGTCCCCAGAGAGCCCCCCCCATACATCAGGGTCCCCAGAAAGCCCCCCCATACATCAGGGTCCCCAGAGAGCCCCCCATAAATCAGGGTCCCCAGAGAGCCCCCCATAAATCAGGGTCCCCAGAGAGCCTCCCATACATCAGGGTCCCCAGAGAGCCCCCCATACATCAGGGTCCCCAGAGAGCCCCCCCATACATCAGGGTCCCCAGAGAGCCCCCCCATACATCAGGGTCCCCAGAGAGCCCCCCGTACATCAGGGTCCCCAGAGAGCCCCCCCATACATCAGGGTCCCCAGAGAGCCCCCCCCATACATCAGGGTCCCCAGAGAGCCCCCCCATACATCAGGGTCCCCAGAGAGCCCCCCATACATCAGGGTCCCCAGAGAGCCCCCCCCATACATCAGGGTCCCCAGAGAGCCCCCCCATACATCAGGGTCCCCAGAGAGCCCCCCCATACATCAGGGTCCCCAGAGAGCCCCCCGTACATCAGGGTCCCCAGAGAGCCCCCCCGTACATCAGGGTCCCCAGAGAGCCCCCCCATACATCAGGGTCCCCAGAGAGCCCCCCCATACATCAGGGTCTCCAGAGAGCCCCCCCAAACATCAGGGTCCCCAGAGAGCCTCCTCCTTACATCAGGGTCCCCAGAGAGCCTCGTCCTTACATTAGGGTCCCCAGAGAGCCTCGTCCTTACATCAGGGTCCCCAGAGAGCCCCCCATACATTAGGGTCCCCAGAGAGCCTCCCCCCATACATCAGGGTCCCCAGAGAGCATTCCCCCATACATCAGGGTCCCCAGAGAGCCTCGTCCTTACATTAGGGTCCCCAGAGAGCCTCCTCCTTACATCAGGGTCCCCAGAGAGCCTCCCCCCATACATCAGGGTCCCCAGAGAGCCCCCCCATACATCAGGGTTCCCAGAGAGCCCCCCCATAAATCAGGGTCCCCAGAGAGCCCCCCATAAATCAGGGTCCCCAGAGAGCCTCCCATACATCAGGGTCCCCAGAGAGCCCCCCATACATCAGGGTCCCCAGAGAGCCCCCCCCATACATCAGGGTCCCCAGAGAGCCCCCCCATACATCAGGGTCCCCAGAGAGCCCCCCGTACATCAGGGTCCCCAGAGAGCCCCCCCATACATCAGGGTCCCCAGAGAGCCCCCCATACATCAGGGTCCCCAGACTTAACCCCCCCAGAGGTTCCCCTGTACCTGGCTGTGCAGCTCCAACCTAAGGGGGAGGTGGGAGGTGGCGATCGGCAGTTCTATGGTGCCTGTGGATCTCACTGGGGCTTGTAGTCCTCCTTCTGATTCTGTACAGTGGATAGGGGAGGGGCCTCTGACCCGGGCAGCAGTCGGCATCAGTGTACAAGCAGAGAGTGAAACTTGTAGCTGCCCGGGTCAGAGGCCCCTCCCCTTTCCACTCTACAATCTGGAGGAGAAATACAAGTCCCCGGGAGATGCTGCAAGCACCATAGAGCTGCTGATCGCCGCCTCCCACTCCCCTCACTGCATCCCAAACTAAAAGAGGAGATGCCCGCCTTATCCCCCCGCACCCCCCCCCCCCCCGCGGCAGTCGGCAGAACGGCTCCACCGCAGGTCCGCAGCACGCCCAGCAGCATACCCCTAGATCCGACAAGCATGTCTCCCGGGCCCCCTACTGGCTGCGGGCCCTCGGTCGGCGTCCGATCGACCGAATGGTCAGTCCGCCCCTGATTGCAGGGAATATGCCAACCCCCCCCCTCGGTCGGTCGGTAGCACTTACCCCATCACCGGCGGTTTCCCCTGCTCGGCGGCGGTGACCTCCCATTCCCCTGCTCTCCAGGGGTCATTATGGCAGCGCCGGCGGCGGTGGCTCCTGTTTCCTCCCTTCTCCTCAGTGGCCAATCAGGAGTTTTCTCTTTTTGGCCAATCAAAAACAGGTCTCACACCCACTTCTGATTGGCCAGATTGAGGATCAGTGTTTCAACAGCGAATGTTCATTCGCTGTTGTAACACACCTGGGTGGGATCGGAGTGCATTCTCTGTGACCCGAGCCCACCCTGTTTTGAAGCCTATTAGAGCCTCTGGCTCTAATCAGGTGCTTAAAAAAAAATCCTGACCGCTGTAATTCATGTGCCCTGAAAGGGGCCGGACACATGAATAGGGGGTGGCCACAGCGGCCGTGGATAGGTTCATGCTATGCATGAATCTATCCATTGCATATAGGGGGTGGCGTGGAGATAGGGGGCGGAGACAGTGCACCCCTAATGGACGGGCCACCACTGACGTACACACTATACAGGGATATGCTTTGTTAATATTTCATGTTGGAGGTTTACAACCCCTTAAACTGTTTGCTACACCAACAGGTGCGCCCGCTGGGTGTTCTGTATAATCTCAGCTTCTTGTTCCACTCCAGGAAGAAAATACCATTCATAGGCAGCTTTGTATTCTCTGAAGGAATGTAAAGCATGCTCTGATTGGCTAAGGTGGGGAGACAGGAGAATGACGTTACAAACTCTGCCTCAGCCAATCAAAATAAGTTTTGTATTCATTCACAAAATACAAAGCTGCCTATGAATGACTGAGCAGCATGGTCATGGGGAGAGGTCAGCAATGGTCACCTACATAGTGTCGTCAGTACAGTGTTGCTCAGTATATTGATATGCACTAAGGTGTCCTTAGTCCTTTTTATCCAATCGGTATCCTTGCTCTTCTCACAGCAGCAGTGGTGAAAGTGGCAGTGTAAGTGTGATATAACCATAGACCCAACCCCCCCCCCCCCCTCACTGTCACACCTTGCTGTGTCCCACTGAGCATTGGCTCACTCTGAAGAGCTCAGTTGAAGTTTCAGAAAGCGGGCGTCATCTGTGGCAGATTGTTACAAACTTCGGCCCCGCACGCTCGCAGCTGAGACATGTTCTCAGGAACAGATGTGACAAGAAGCTACTAAGGAACAGGCGAGATAATTAATTCATCTTCCACAAATTAGCATAATTTCACTTTGCATGACAAAATTAGCTTTAAAGGGCCTCTCCAACCAAACCAATAAATACACAGCCAAGAAGCCAAAATCAAGTTTGATACATCTGCCAAGTGACTTGGAAAGTAATATGCACACCCTGGAGGGGTGGCAAGACTTTAGGGCTATGTTCACACCTTGGCATAGCTCCCAACTGTCCCTGATTTCAAGGAACTGTCCCGGATTTCGGGGGACTGTACCTGATTTGGAAAAAAGTCCCTCTTTACTCCTCATTTGTCCCTTTGGTCTATATAGTTGTATGTAAAATGCACCATTTATGTTTCAAAAAGTGTTACCCAGAGCTAAACCTTTCTTCCAATGTAGTGCAGAGTTGTCAGTGAACAACATGTAGTGGGCAGGGTGGTCAGTAAGCAGTATGTAGTAGTAGGGCAATCAGTGAGCAGTATGTAGTAGTAAGGTGGCCAGTGAGGAGTATGTAGTGATAGGGCAGTCAGTGAGCAGTATGTAGTAGTAGAACAGTCAGTGAGGCGTATTTAATAGTAGGGCGTTCAGTGAGGAGTATGTAGTAGTAGGGCGGTCATTGAGCAGTATGTAGTAGTAGGGCAGTCAGTGAGCAGTATGTAGTAGTAGAGCGGCCAGTGAGGACTATGTAGTAATAGGGCAGTCAGTGAGCAGTATGTAGTAGTAGGGCAGTCAGTGAGCAGTATGTAGTAATGGAGCGGCCAGTGAGGACTATGTAGTAATAGGGCAGTCAGTGAGCAGTATGTAGTAGTAGAGCGGCCAGTGAGGACTATGTAGTAATAGGGCAGTCAGTGAGCAGTAAGTAGTAGTAGGGCGGTCAGTGAGCAATATGTAGTGGTAAAGAAAAAGTGAAAATTCTGCGCTAAACCAAAAATATTTGAACTAAAAAGCAGCTAGCACACAAACAAACCAAGTCAAAGAGAAATAAAGTGAAAACAAGTGCAGCGCTAGGAGATGTCAAATATGCAGTAACTGACATATAAATGTGAAACAAATGCACATGCAAGTGCAGGAAGTGTAAAAAAAGAAAAATAAATAAATAAAAATGATATGAATAATATATATATATATATATATATATATATATATATATATATATATATATATATATATATATATATATATAATTGGTCAAATGTCCATATATGAAATATGAAACAGCAAAAAATATATATAAAGAAGTCCACATGTGCAGTATCAAATGGTGAAGGAATATCTCCTTAATTTCCAATCAGAAGGACGCACATACCGTATAGCAGTGCGTCAGAAAGGCATAAGAAGGATCCCCCGTGATGTCAAGCCGGAAAGTATCCTGTGGGTTACGAGCACCAGTGGACATCAAAATGGAAGGTGGTCCCAAACGGAGGTTCAGCAACTGTCACTCACAGTACCCGTATCCAGGGTGATCCGGGGATGGTAACAAAATTGGGATTTATTGAAGTAAAACACCATACAAAGATAAAAAGTGATCACTATAGAAATAAAATGGCAATGTGGGAAGCTAAAAAATACTAGCCCTACACGTTTCGACTGAAAAGTCTTCAACAGGGGCATAAACTAGCCTCCCCACATTGCTCCTATTTATAAAATATACAGTGGTTGAAAATTGGTTCAACCAAAAGTTCGTCCCCCCCCCCCGAACCGACCGGGCCCCAAGCCCAGTACAGCTTGCACACCCCTAATGGTGGTACTGGCAATAATGTGCATTGTGATGGTCAGCCCATTCATTTGAATGGGTCCACTATTGCATGAAACAAACCAAGTATAATATTCCCATCCACACATTCCTGGAAATTGCAAGGAGTAAGCAGGAGAACGGTAACATTATACAGTAAGTTAAAGTGTATATCGCCAGCACACCATAAATCTTCAAGATAACATCCAAATACTTATTAAAGTGATAGCATCAAAACCGTAAAGGTGCTACTTTTTGGGGCAATGCAGGACCCCTTCATCTGGTGTCTGTTGTCAAGGTGCGTTGGGGTACTAATAAATAATGCATGGCACCACAGTGCACAATATGCATCGGTTCCGCAGCACACAGGTGTAAACCCAACCTTGAAGTCAACTTGTACCCTGCCCATGCAGATGTCATAGGAGGGTTTTCCTTCTCCAGGAGAGCTTGCTTACTGCGTTTGACTTAGTCCCGTTCCATGTGACAGCACTGGGCCAATCACAAGCACTTCCACAAGGAGTGATTTAAATGCTCCTCAATACCCCGAAGTACCAGGTAACTTCTTTGCTCTAGATCAGCCTTTCTCAAGCTTTTTCAACATGGAGGAACCCCTGAAATAACTTTCCGGTCTCAGGGAACACCTGCTTAAAGTTACTATATCTACAACTCATGATACATTATTGTGATGGTCAGTGGGAAGAATGCTCCTTACACTTGTGGTCATTGGGAAGAATGACCCCCATTACAGATACCTAAAAAGATCAATGGTGTCAGTGGGAACCTATCTGAGAGGCAATAAAATTGCTCAAGGAACCTCTAGCAACCTCTGGAGGAACCATAGTTGAGAAACCCAGTTATAGTTGACTGAATAGAGCAGTGGGAGAGCAAAGTAAAGGTATGTTTGTGCTTCTGAGGATGGGGGCATGAATGTGTTGGCTGATAATGTCCTGCATGAACACAGCACAAGTTTTCTTTAAGGGCTTGCAGTTCTAGAGACACTGTGCCTCTGCCCCACCTCCTGCCTGCTCTGCTTGTGCCACCCATCCTGACCTTCTGAAAAAAAGCACCTGAGCCCAATCCCCATCCTGTTCCAGGTCAGGAGCTCCTACTGCCAGCCCTATTTCAACTATAATCCAGTGTGTGCCAAATCTTTATGAAGGCGGAGTTCAGGCCATCACTTTGGCTGCACTGAAATTGATTTCACGGCACAGATTGCAGGAAGCAGCCCCACCCACTCCACATGTGGGGAGCTCCCTCGAATACGCCGCAGGTTAAAAAAAATAAGATGAAGGGTAATTTGTTAAAATTCTCACTTGAGTGAATTAGCAGACCACTGATTGATTTATAATGTAATCATCTATCTCACCATGAGCCACTCCCCTTATCCTTAGGGGGAGCTATTCCTCTGATAGAAAGATACAGGCAATAACCCTGTGTTGGACCCCATTGGGTCAGCAGGGGGGACCCAGGCCCAGCAGGTAGTGCTTGTGGGCAGGGAGCCCTGTCAGGTAGACTGCATCAAGCCGCATGACTTCTAATGATGGCCCCACCAGTCTTATACTAACCTGACCCCAATCTTTATATTGAAAAATGAATAAATCAATGAACTGGACACCATACACGTCAAATCATAAAGGCCATAAATGTTTATTGAAACACAAATATGGTCGGCCGTCCAATTAAAATTATTGTTTGGCATATTAACATACAATATACAATCACTGACAACAGCAGCTAACACCTCTCAGATTGTTATTAAATGATTCCAAAGTGTCTGTAGACCAGTGGCAACATCCACTTCCTCTGGACCAAGTAGTCAACAACTCCCTTATGATTTATAAATTGTTAGAGTAGACCGAATCCAGCTTATAAAGAGGTACCTCATCCCTAGTAGAAAGTAGACAAAAGGTATGGACTGAGACTTTCTAGAGGTACCAAATAACCATAAAAAATATTAAAAGGATTTCTTTTTTATTAACACGACTCAAAATTCCTAGTCATACATGTGACATAAAACAAACAAATACATCAATGATTACAGCATCAATTAAGGAAATGTCTCCAATGTCAGCCTGAAAAACCTCAAGGCATTTTAACTCATAAAGAGTTTTCATCAGGAGTTAAAAAGTGCATTCTGAAATATAAATATGCATAAGTACCAATAATAATAATGCAAAACTTTCAAGTTCCTACAAGTGTCATCCTTATGATTGAAATTATATTTTGCAATATTATTTGGATTTATGCATATTTATATTCCAGAACGCCCTTTTTTTCTCCTGATGAAGACGCTTTATGAGTTGAAATGCGTTGAGGTTTCTGAGGCTGACATTGGAGACATCTTCATTGATGGATGCTGCAATCATTGATGTATTTGTTTTAGGTCACATGTATGGCTACATATTTTAAGCAATGTTAATAAAAAAAATAATGTTTTTTTATGGTTGATTGGTACCTATAGAAAGTCCCACCCCATACCTTTGTCTATTTAGTCATATGGGTGTTAGTAGACAAAAGGTATGGAGTAAGAGTTTGTATAGGTACCAAATCCCTACAAAATTTTTCCTATATACCTGACCCAGATCTGGCAAGATTTGACTGTGCTGTGCCAACATAGCAGATATCTTTCTGGATTGAGCAAGGAGAGTATATAAAATAAAAGTGACGAGTAAAAAAATGTGACCAACATGTTTCTTTCAGCACAGATCTAAGCCACCTCTGTTCTTCTTGCTTACAGGAGGACATGAATTTGAATGAAGAGCGAAAGGCACCTTTACGTCAGAAGGAACTGGCAAGAAAGCATGAGATGGTGGTCCAGTACATCTCTGCCACTGCCAAGTCGGTAAGTTGGCTTTTTAAAACCTTGACTAGGGCCGTCAATTCTCGTCTTGTAGAGTCCAATTGTCTGCTTATAGCATTTATGTTTACAACATATAGGGGACGCTGTCCTGCTGTTACAGTCCTGCCCATGCTCTTTGTTATAATTTCGTAACTTGTCATGTGCAATGTGTCAGTGTTCCTGATCTCCGGAGTTTCTATCTCATTCAATAAGAACAATCCAACCCACAGTAGACAACAACCAACAATCCAACCCGGAGTAGATAATGCAGGACTACAATATTGAGCGTGTTCAGCACTCACAAAATATTTGCGGAGAACAATCTTAGAAAGGTGTGGATATACAGTATTCTTAAAGAGGTCTTGTCACTTTGCCCATATAGGACAATGTGACCGTGCCTGCTGATAAACCCTCTTTCCTTCCCAGCAAAGTTTACAATGCTCCCTCCCAGCTTTCCTTCATCAGGAGCCCATCCTGAATAAGCACAGGATCAAGACCGGTTGAAGACCTTCATAGACAGCAGCTCCAGCAAACCAACTGTCACAACCAGAAAGGGTGGAGAGGAAGATGGGGAAACTATGGATTAAGGTGAGTATTGCTGGGTGTTAGGACCCCTAAAAAATCAACTAGCACCGAAGGGAGGCATTTTCGTGTGGCTAGAGTTGAGCTTTAAATGCCAATCTCTGATACCCTGGGTCTAGTAACTCCAATTTGAAAAAGCTACACAATCGTCATGCCTTTTTTCTTTTCTGCATAAAACTTTAATCTAGCAATGAGTTCACAGCTTCACTTTCTAGCACAACAGTTAGGGTGAAACGTGTCTTTGGAGAAGGCGAGTTGTAACATGGATGAGAAGGAGCAGTGTAATAGGATGAGTTTGCAGCTTCAATTCCAAGCACACTGCCCTCTGCCAGATTCTGCTTATTCTCCTCTGGCATGTTTAACCCTAATGCTTGGGATGAAATGCGTCAGTGGAAAAGGCATGGTGAAATATGGATAAAATTGAGTAGTGTAGTATGAATGAGTTTCCAGCTTCAAATCCAAGCACATGGCCCTCTTCCAGACTCTGCTTCTTCTCCTCTTGCATGTTTGACCTCAATGCTTGGGGTGAAATGTGTCTGTAGAAAAGGCATAGTGTAACATGGTTGAGAATGAGTAGTGTAACATAAATGAGTTCACAGCTTCAATTCTAAGCACATCATCTTCTGGTAGACGCTGATCCTTTTCTAGTGTGTTTCACGGTTGGGTTCAAACGCATCATTGGAGAGGGTATGGTGTAACATGGATGAGTTTACGGCTTCAATTCCAAGATTATTGCCCTTCACCAGACTCTGCTTCTTCTCCTCTAGCGTGTTTCACTTCAGCAGTTGGGGCAAAACTCATCAGAAGAGGAGTGGTGTAACATGGATGAGTTCACAGGTTCAATTCCAAACACATCATCTTCTGGTAGACTCTGATCCTTCTCTAGTGTGTTTCACGGTTGGGGTAAAACACATCATTGGAGAGGGTATGGTGTAACATGGATGAGTTAACCGCTTCAATTCCAAGAATATTGCCCTTCACCAGACTCTTTTTCTCTTCTAGTGTGTTTCACCTCAGCAGTTGGGGTGAAACTCATCAGAAGAGGAGTGGTGTAACATGGATGAGTTCATAGGTTCTATTCCAAGCACATCTCCCTCTGCCTGACTCTGCTCCTTCTTGTCTAGCGTATTTCACTTTGATGGTTGGGGTGAAATGCATGAGCGGGGAAGTGGTGTAACATGGATGAGATTAAATTTAATTCCGAGAATATTACCCTCTGCCAGAATCTGCTTCTTCTCCTCTTGCATGTTTCACCTCAATGGTTGGGGTAAAAAGAACGTCAATGGAGAAGGCATTGCGTAACATCAATGAGAAGGTGTAGTGTAACTACTCTGGTGTGTTTCACCTCAGCAGTTGGGGTGAAACCCATCAGAAGAGGAGTGGCGTAACATGGATGAGTTCACAGCTTCAATTCCAAGCACATCTCCCTCTGTTAGACTTTTCTTCTCTCTCAATAGTTGGGGTGAAATGCGTCAGCCAAGAAGTGGTTTAACATGAATTAAGTTACAGCCTTAATTCCAAGAATATTGCCCTATGCCAGACTCTGCTTCTTCTCCTCTTGCATGTTTCGCCTCAACAGTTGGGATAAGAAAACATCAGTAGAGAAGACATTATGTAACATGGATGAGGAGTAATGTAAACAAGAAAATGCTTTCACAGCTTCAATTCCAAGCACACTGTCCTCCACCAGACTCTGCTCCTTGTCCTCCTGGAGTTCACCTCAACAGTTGGGGTGAAACACATCATAGGAAAAGCTTTAGTGTCTGGCAGAACCCTACCCATGCTCTTTCTTATAATTTTAATAACTTGCTTTGTACAATGTGTCAGTGTTCCTGATCTCTGGATTTGGGGTAAAATGCATCAGTGGAGAAGGTGTGCTGTAAGATGAATGAGTTCACAGCTTCAATTGCATCTCCTCCTACCATACTCTGATTCATCTCCTCCAGCATGTTTCACCTCAACAGCTGGGGTAAAATGAATCAGTGAAGAAGGCGTGACCGAACATGAACGGGTCCATCGTTTCAATGCCAAGCACATTGCTCTCTGCCAGACTCTGCTCCTTCCTTTCTGGTGTGTGTTCACCTCAACGGCTTGTGAAACTCATCAGAGGGAAAGGAGCCGCGTATGGCGGTGGAATAGAAATTTAACAATGTGAGGCTTTTTCTACTTGAATTTGGAATGTTGGGGGAAGTACGGATCCCATTAAGTCAACACCAGCGGTCAGCGGAAGTGTGCCAGAACATAGCCTGGGGCAGTACCTTGCATTTGTATTGATTTCAGAAGCCTAATACCTAGAAGTTTCCAGGACAAAAAGTCAAAACCAACAACTGCTGAATAGTGGCTCTGGGTGACCACAGGCAAAAAATATGTTCCAGTTGATAAGAAAAATTATACCAGAGCCCAAACAACTTCCATTTACAAGAAGACGCTGAATCCAAAGGTTTTATTAAGGCATTGCAATTAATCCTTGAACTTATTATTTATTTATATGATTGTTTTGCTGGCGACCTGGGAAACTCCAATCTCATTTTCTGCAATGTGCAGTGTTTTTTTTTCTCCCCCTTCTCCTGTTTAGTCACCTACAGGCAAAATTATTAGTAATTCTGTGAAATGAAGACACACCAGGCAGGACGAAGATAAAGCAGTGTATGAATAATAATGTTATTTAATCAAATTAATGGCTACAGATATAATTAGAATTTGTGCATTAGCACCGTGCTAATTTTTTTTTTTTTCCTTCCAATGCTCAATGCTTTCCCACGCGTGTTTTGAATGCTGCATGTACGTGTACACCTGCTTCACAGGAGAGTTGTTTGTGAATCCACAAACCAGCACCAGAAGGTCCATATCACATTTGTAAAAGAGGGGGTGAAATCTATGCTTAGAAAGATTGCGTTAGCTTATACCAAGTGTAATGACAGTGGCCTTCCCGTCTTTCAAGGCCTTATTTGGGTTTTTACCCATAGGGTGAGACTTCACATGGTATTTTCCAAGTTATAAACCAGAATACGACAAATTTAAGGCTTAAAACTTTTCCCCTTACCATAGGGGTCCCATGGGGTTCTATCCTTGGACTCCTTCTAGTTTCTATCTACATCTCCTCCCTCGGTCAGTTGATAACCTCCCATGGCTTCCAATACTATCTCTATACTGATGAAACCCAAATCTACCTCATTTTTCCTCACCTCACTCTTTAATCTCCTCGCGCATCTCTAATTGGCTACCTGACATTTCAGTATGGAATGTCAAAACAAACAAGGACTGAGCCCATAATATTTCCTCCCCCTTTTGCTCCCTTCATCAACTTTTCCATCAAGAACAAGGTAGCCATATGTGTGCGCAGCCTATTGCAATAGGGTGTGCACCCCAAAGCTCAAACACCCTCTCTGCTCAACTCTGTAACCCAAACCCCCCTCTCTGCTTACCTCTGTACTCCAACTCCCCTGTCTGCTCACCTCTGTACCCCAACCCCCCTCTTTGCACATCTCTGTACTCCAACTCCCCTGTCTGCTCACCTCTGTACCCCAAACCCCCCTCTCTGCCCATATCTGTACTCCAACTCCCCTGTCTGCTCAGCTCTGTACCCCCAACCCCCTCTCTTCCCATCTCTGTACTCCAACTCCCCTGTCTGCTCACCTCTCTACCCCAAACCCCCTTCTCTGCTCATCTCTGTACCCCAAAATCCCCTCTTTTCTCACCTCTCTACCCCAAACCCCCCTCTCTGCTCATCTCTGTACCCCAAAACCCCCTATTTTCTCACCTCTGTACCCCAAAACCCCCTCTCTGCTCATCTCTGTACCCCAAAACTGCCTCTCTTTTCTCACCTCTGTACCCTGAATCCCCTCTCTCTGCTCACCTCTGTACCCCAAAACTCTCCTCTCTCTGCTCACCCCTATACCTCAAACCCCCCTATCTCTGCTCACCTCTGTAGCTCAAACCCTCCTCACTCTGATCATGTTCACAACTCAAACCCCTGTTGGCATACCCTTTTCACCCCACTCTCTCTGCTAAAGCCAACCCCACCCTCCCTTCTGATTCCCTCTGTGCCCTGCTTTCCTCTCATCAAAGCCCCAGGACTGTTTTTCTATTACAATCCAAAAAGCTGTGAGTGCTGCTGCCCGCATACACACAGCGTTGCACTTGTTCCAAATACTGCCCTGTAGGGAGAACTTTGATCCAGAAGCCACCTCTGAGGTTCTGCTGCGCCGATGTACAGTTCAGTAAAGGATCGGGAGCTCAGTCGGATCTGACAGCCTTTCTCAACCGGATGCCGCTGCACCCTGGTTGAGCAAGGTTGGATCAGGGTGTGCCCAGGTTGTGCCTGGGCACACCCTAATCCAACCTTGCTCAACCAGGGTGCAGCAGCATCCCAGTTGAGAAAGGCTGTCAGATCCGACTGAGCTCCCGATCCTTTACCGAACTGTACATCGGCACAGCAGAACCTCGGGCTGGCAGTTTTGTCCCAGGTTCCATTCCCAATGAGGTATACGGCAGCCAGGCACACAACAGTTCCACAGTATTACAGCTCGAAAAACAAGTGCATTTCTTTTTGTAGTTTTAAAGCTGGTTTAACTTGGTTGGGGTGCAGGGTGAGCCTTGGGATACTTCAAATTTAGTGCAAAGTGCAACAGAGAACACTCTATGACTATACCTGTTTCTTCAGGGTAGAACCCCTCTTGAGACTAGTGGTAAATGAATATACGTAGCTCAGGAAACTCCAATGCGTGAGCTGACATAAGCCAGCAACTCTTGAACAGTCTCTCCAAGGATTTACAGGGACAGTCGCTAGGATATCTATCTCTCAGGTCTTTACCCACTGTGCCCTGGGTGCTTGAGTGCTTTCCTGCAGTACCAGCTGGCTTCTGTACTGTGAGCCTGCTGGCCTGATCCTTTAGGAACTTCCTCCAAAACGCTCCCAGCAGCTTTAAAATGGGTCCCTCAGCTCTCCCTGACCTAGGACTTTGACTGCCTCCTGAAATTTTCAGCTAAGTGACCCAGAGGGCCACAGCCCTGAGGCTGGGTCTTCTCCCACAGGACAAGGATCCTGCTGTTCCGGGCCCCAGCCTATTTATACACACCCCAGCCCACTACTGGTCATTCTTCCTCCCAGGGATTGGCTGAGGCTGTATGAATATGCAATTCCAGGGCCTGGCTCTTCCAACCCACTGAATTCTAGAGCTTACCTAGAAACCAGGGGGGAAGCAGCTGAGCCTGCAACCATCAGAACCCAGAACAGCAATTAAACTTTGCTCCACTGGCTACAGAGGAGGCAAAAAAAAAAACAACATAAATATGGCTTAATCCTACTGGCAACTGAACTAGGAGGGGGGTTCAGCAGTAATATAACTATCAGTCCCTTTCCTCATGTCAGGGTGCTAGCTGTAATCCCAGACGCTGACCCCTCCTTACATCCCCACATCTAATCATTGTCCATACCTTACCTCTTTCACCTCTGTAACATTTCTAAAATACGCCCCTTCCTAACCAACAACACTACGAGGTTACTAATTCACTCCCTCATTATCTCTTGTCTAAATTATTGCAGCTCCAAACTAATCGACCTCCCTCTACACAGCTGACCCCCCTTTCAGTCTATAATTAATGCTGCTGCCAGACGCATCCACCTTACCAACCGGTTGGTGTCCGCCACCCTTCTCTGTCAATCCCTCCACTGGCTTCCCCTTACCCAATGAACACAATTAAAAATCCTAACAAGAACATACAAAGTCATCAACAACTCTGCTCAGTGCTACATCATTTAACCTCATCTCAAAATATCACCCAGCCAGTCCTCTCCACTCCTCCCAAGACCTTATACTCTCTAGCTCCCCCAATACCTTGTCCCATGCTTGCCTTCAGGACTTCTCCAGATCCTCTCCCATCCCCTGGAACTTCATACCCCAATCTCTATGGCTAACTCCTACCTTTCGGTCATCCCTAAAGAAATAATATCTTCAGGGAAGGCTATTATACCTCTACTTAGGCTGGGTTCACACTTCTGTGTGGAGCGGCTCACAGCAGGGGTCTGGGGCGTCCCCGTTCACCGTTTCAGGTTCAATTGTGGTCCGAATTTCTGGCTGAACTTGGACCTGAAACGGACCAGAAAACGCACATTGACGGTCACAATCTCCTGACATCCAATTCGCAATAGTGTTGACCCAGCCACAAATATTTAACTTTCACCTTCTCTATGCACCCATCCCCACACATTTATTAACTTTTGTATCACTTTTGTACGAGCGAGCAGGGAATTCCTAGCCCTCTTCTCTTAAACTGGATGGTAACTGTACTGTCTCCTTTATATTGTAAAGCTCTGGGCAAACTGCTGGTTTTATATAAATCTTGTATAATAATAATAATATTAAGCATTTGCAGCCATGTATATAATTTAGGCAACTTGCCCATAGCAGCCAAGCATAACATAAATCCAACCTGTCTGGCTCTAACTACACAACAGAGTCTCTTTCTAGCAAATAGACCCTGCATCCAAAGTCCCCAAAACACAGTGGTTTTTAAGTACCAGAGCTGCTTACAAGCAGTGTCTCTCTGTGGAGCAAAATGCTCTTGGTCCTTCAAGGCTTGTAATGCCGTGTACACACGGCCGGACCTTTCAACCAAACTTGTCCGACGGAACAAATCCGTCGGACAATTCGACCGTGTGTGGGCTTCATCGGACCTGCAGCGGACCTTTTCTGTCGAAAATCTGATGGACTTTAGATTTGGAACATGTTTCAAATCTTTACGTCGGAACTCCGCCGGACCCAGTACCTATAGAAAAAATCTGCTCATCTGTATGCTAGTCCGACGGACGAAAACCGACGCTAGGGCAACTATTGGCTACTGGCTATCAACTTCCTTATTTTAGTCCGGTCGTACGTCATCACGTACGAATCCATCGGACTTTGGTGTGATCGTGTGTAGGCAAGTCCATTCGTTTGAAAGTCCGTCGAAAGTCCGTTGGAAAGACTGTCGGACCTTTGTTGCCGATAAGTCCGCCCGTGTGTACAGGGCGTTAGAATTTGAGATAGACCTCTATAAAAAGCAGCTGCCTCTTATATCAACAGCAATCACGACAGCGGCATAATTGTCCTTGATTACTCAGATTTCTCAAGTATACACAACACCCTTTCTTAGGCAATATCTTTCCCAAGAAGTGAAGAAAAATAATATTATACCGGTAATAAGAAGACCCTTATTCCACAGATTACTGCTCAAGTTACTCATAGCCTTGTGAACTGATTAAAAGGTTTTATTTTTAGATCTCTTGGCCAATCATTCTGCACATGCAAAGTTCCCAGCAGCTCCTCCATGACCCACCCCTAGTAAGGACATCATCATGATGTAGACATTTTTATTTGAGGCTTCATTACACCAAATGATGGTACCTACATCAAGACCATGCAGCACACTATTAAAGCTGTGTACTACATCATTATTAAAATGTATGCTCACCTTCTGAACCCCTTTCTAGTTTAATGGCAAGGCAACAGTCTACTAGGAAAATTCCACCCAAAAATTGAATTGTTGGTTCAGAATATTCAAGATTACCAAAGGAGCAAATCTATGGGGGAGATTTTTCCTACTCTGAAATGGTTCTCACCAGGACAGTATGCGAGAACCAATCTTTCTAATGGAGCCCTGGTGTCATGGTCAAAGATCGGTAGTTAAAGAAGTAGAGAGGCTCCCACCGACCAGCTGGATAAGTGCACAAGCAGGTCACCCTGGCAGAGGACGCAGGCTCACCTGAGATGCGGGGTCTATGCACTAACCGTTATTCACCGGAGCTCCTGATGGTGGAAATTAGATTTTTCTGTGTATTAGTACCAGGTTGCAGTCCTCAGGATCACCCCACCAGGAGGTGAGCAAGCCAAGGTCCTGTAGCGGATTTAGCAGGTAGAGATCAAGCTGAAGCATAGTCGAGAAAAAAGCCATAAGTTGGTAATGAGTGGTAGAGGGGATAAGGACAGCTGCAGGTTACGCAATGGAACAAAATATGACCTGGAAAGAGCACAATAAACTGGCAAACGGGAAGTGCAGAGACATGGCTTAAATAGGAAGTTCATGGAAGGAGCAAAGAGTTCAAGGTTCACTAGAAACAGGTGACAAGGCAAGACTGTCTTAAAAAGGCCGACAGGCTGCCGACCAGCATCCCAGGTGGCCCAGCAAGAAGAGCCACTGCCAGATGTAACAGAGGTTGCGGGTTCAGTTCCCAGTCCTGACACCTAGAGAGCAGTGAGACTTAACAGGATTTCTACAGCATTTTGGTCAGGGATCACAATCTTAACAAGAGCCTACTACCCCTGGAAGATAAGGGACCTGATGTTAAATGATGTGGCACTGTTTTTTGGGCGGCAAAGGCAAAGCACACAAACTTTCCTTCTGATATCAGCCTTAGTTGGGTAGAAGCCAGAAAGAGAATGATAACATAATGAACCCCAACTACAAACTTTAAAGGCTTGTCAAATTTGCATGAGTGATAAAATCTCTGAACTGGGTCCGGCAGCAAAAAACATTTCAGATATTGCAACATTTACACAAATTCAGTTTGCTAACTGTGATATGTGCATCCTTACAAGAATATATACAACATCTAACAAAAAAAACGCTAAAAACGTTATTATCTTTCTCTTTCTGGATTATGATTCTGGGTACCCCAGTTATGGGGAACCTTATTTGAGAAGAGTAGCCTCACCAGGGCCATTGAACCTTAGAAATGGGTTCAAACTTCCACATGATTGCACTGCAGTTTTTTCCAAGAGCCTCTCCAATACCCATTCTGGACTTAAGTTGGAGTAGGGTAAGCCATAACAGAAGGATAATATTTTCTGAAGAATTTATGAGGCACAAGTGAGAATGATAGACATGTTATCTATTTACCATATCTGGACCTAAATCTAGCAAGGTTTCCTAACATCTTGCCACCTAGGTAATGCATATGTGTGACAGCAATTGGATTAGGCTTTAATGCCCAAATGCCACACATATGTGTTCATGGACAGGTGAAGTTTCTCTACTGAGCTGTCAAGGAAAGCTTTCAATGTCTAGTCATGATCGGGAGCTGGCAAGATGGACTGCCAGTCATATCACCACTGTGACAGCTAATCACAGTGGTCATGGGCAGGGAAGGGGTAAAGAATGGAATAGGTCAGCAGACAGAAAAATTTTGGTGGTCCCCAGGGATTCTGTGGCAAATCAACATTGTGGTGCATGTATGCTGCCCAATGTTGTTTCCAGTGTTGTTATCAATGTGCTCTGACAGTCCATAGTGTCAGCCTGCATTGATACCCGATGACTTCTCTGTAGTTCTAGTTCCTGTGAACTCAGAGGGAGGCACCAGGAGTAGTGCAGAGAGCGGGAGGTGGACTAGAAGGGGACTTCCAATGGAAGCGCTGATTGTAGACTGTGGGAGGGAGCATGGAGCTCGAGCACATGGCTGGATAAGTAGGTGAGAAAAAATGATAAGTCTGTGTAAGGCAGCAGTGTGAAGCAGAGTGTATGTGGGGGGGAGGCAGAAAGCCAGAGCATTGTGTGTACAAGGCAGCAGTGTGATCCAGGTGGAGAATGGCAGATAACCGGAGCATTGTGTGTACAAGGCAGCAGTGTGATCCAGGGGGGGGGAAGGCAGATAACCGGAGTATTGTGTGTACAAGGCAGCAGTGTGATCCAGGGGGAGGAAGGCAAATAACCGGAGCATTGTGTGTACAAGGCAGCAGTGTGATCCAGGGGGAGGAAGGTAGATAACCGGAGCATTGTGTGTATAAGGCAGCAGTGTGATCCAGGGGGAGGAAGGTAGATAACCGGAGCATTGTGTTTAAGGCAGCAGTGTGATCCAGGGGAAGGAAGGCAGATAACTGAAGTATTGTGTGTATAAGGCAACAGTGTGATCGAGGGGGGGGGTAGATAACCAGAGCATTGTGTGTATAAGGCAGCAGTGGGATCCAGGGGGAGGAAGGCAGATAACCGGAGCATTGTGTGTACAAGGCAGCAGTGTGATCCAGGGGGAGGGAGGCAGATAACCGGAGCATTGTGTGTGTATACGGCATGTAAAATTCATGTTAGTGGTCCCCAGGATTCAAAATTGTGAGTGTAGTGGTCCCTGAGGTCCAAAAATTGTCGACCACTGGGATAGGTAACTGCAAGTAACCTCATTTTTTTTTTTTGCAAAATTGTAGCGAACCTCTATTTTTAATGGGCTCCAGATCACGTGACCCCCATGACAGCCAAACACAGTGGTCACGTGATTGGAAGTCTGCTGGACATAAAGACCCACTTGGTAGTCAGGGATGGATGGGAAGGGGTTACCATTGTTAGTTTTCTGGGTTTGGCTTGGCATGACAGCCAATAAAAATCAATAAGCTCCACTGCAAAGCTAGAAAACAGTCAAGGATTTTCATTTGAGGTATTGCAGTTTAAGCTGTTTTTAAAGTAAATCTCTGACAACAGATGTGTGGGTGCTGACATTGGTGACCACCTTCTAAAAATGCAAGTTACCTGACTGTTATGCAGATCCATTATCTATGGTAATCGCTGAGTCACTAACCAAATACAAGTATCAGCTGGCAAAAAATGTAAAGAAAACACATAGAAAATCGAATGTCATTGCCTGTGTGATCAAGGTCAGTGACTCAGAGCTTTAAACCTCGAGAATCCTTTTAGAAAGGAAGGTCAGCAGGTTTAGTTTCAGTAAATACTTCAAAAGATCCACTTTCTCAACTACGTGTTACACTTTATGGCCAAGGTTTATGGACATCTGATCATCACACCTATATGAGCTTTTTAAACATCCCATCCTTAAACCATGGGTATTAATGTGGCCCGTCTTTGTGGCTATAGCAGCCTCCACTCCACTCTTTTAGGAAGGCTTGATTTCGGACTGTATCTGTGCTCCAAAATTCTCACCCCAAGACCTACAGTATAAGAACATGACTGAACCTTAAATATGTGGATATCACCACTAGTTTCTCAAAGGAAATGAGCCCAGAACTTTTTAATATGCAATGATAAAGTCAAAATCATTTAATCTTCAATAAAGAAAAACAAAAAAAAAAAAATCTAAAACTCCCTACTGCTCTGAGGCCATGCTGGTATATCGCACCCAACCAGAAGCATAACTAGAACCTTCAGAGCCTCCGTGCAAGAAATCATGCAGTGCCCCCCTGACCACTGGGGCTCTTTCCATCGGTCTCGGGGCTGTTTCCTCTGGTCCCAGGACCTTTCCTTTCAAGCCCAAGGCCCTTTTCTCCAGGCCCAGAGCCCTTCCTACTGATCCTGAGGCCCTTTACTCTTCAAATCCTTTATAGGCCCATTAAATCACGAAATTTGCACGCAAATTGCAAGGACGTTGCAAGGAAATCTCATGCAAGTCGCAAGGAAATTGCAAGCAAGCTGCATGACTTTGCGGTCGCAACAGTGTGAACCTGGCCTTATGGTCCCACAGTGGGACCCTTTCACATGTTCTGCAGCAGCCTCTTCCTGGCGTCTTGGGGCCCTCACATAGTAGCAAAACACTAGGATTTTGGTAGTTTCACCACTGCCCCCAACATACGTACTATATGATATTGCCCCTAAAGCACATGAAAACAGTCTTCTTAGGTTAAAAGTCCATATTCCATCTAGGATAAGGGGATAGCACTGCAATTCCGCACCGAGGCATAAATCAGATAAGAAATATTGGCAAGTTCCAAGGTATGCCCATTCTTTTAGTCCTTGGTAGTGAGGATTTTGTTTATTACCGTCCTCCGTGACCTTACAAGCTTTTGCTTTGTCTACATGTTGAACACACAGTTGGGTTTTTCTTGGTTCCACTTATTTCAAAAAGTCTTCAATAGGATTGAGGTCAGAAATCTGTGCTGGTAACTTGAGTTCCTTCATATCAAATTGGTCAAACCATGTCTTTATGGAACTGGCTTTGTATACAGTAGAACAGTCATACTGAAACAGAAAAGGGCCTTCACCAAACTATAACCACAAGGTTGGCACCATTGTCTAAAAATTCTGCTGGAGTATTAACAGTACCCTTCACTGAGAACAGTTGGACTATATCTTTTGGATGGAGGTCCACATGCTTTTGTCCATATAGGTAAGTGTGATGGTTATGTGTCCGTGAACTGTTGGCCATCTAGTGTATGTCCACTGTTGGATTCACCTCAGTCACGCTCCATTGTCTGTGCCATGTCCACGTCTGCCATTGTGTGACTTCTGCTTGTTGGTTGTGCCATGAAATGGCTACAATATCGATATACAAAGGCTGATTGCATTATACACATTGCAGTTGCTTTCTTCTTGATATGTATCGATTCACTAGTGCATGAAACCATCTTAATTCCATATTCAATGTTGGTGAAGAATAGCATGTGTTTGGATAAACGTGTTTGTCTTGTGGGTTGAGCTGTCTGTGTGGGTAATCTAGTCAAGTAACCATTGTGATTAGCTATTAACCATAGAGTGGCTCTGCTTGAATCTACTACTAATTGTGCTGTATTTGTTTTTTCCACCTTCTAATCCCTCTCCGCTGAACTCCTGCATGCAGATAACTGGAAGTAAAGCTATGGTGAGTACTTATCTATGTTAAATGTAAATAATGGGTAAGCATTGTGTCTTTTATCGGCTAGCTGTAACTTAAAGCTGAAGCATAGTGAACAATATTTTTAAAGCATAGTTACATAATTTGTCCATAGTCCATGTATTTCAACCAATAGGAAAAAAAAAAGAATTGAAAACCTCTATATACAGAACCCTACATCCAAAGTTGTTTAAGAGGAAGGCAAAAAAACCTAATAAAGCACAAGACTATTTGTTCCAATGGTTGAAAAACTTCCTTCCTGATCGCCCAGTGATATTCCCCGGATCAACTAACCCTTGTGTTATTACTTGGCCAGAACTAGTTTTTGAGAGAGTCTATTCCAGTGGTCTCCAAACTGTGGCCTGGGGGCCAGATGTGGTCCTTTGCTTGCTTTTACCCGGCCCTTGGGGCATTATTCTCTCCATTGTCCGTAACTGTGGGGCATAGTTCCTGCCACTGACTGACATTGGGGCACTATTCCTCCCACCGACACCAGTGATGGGGAACAATTTCTCCCATTGACACCAATGATGGGGAACTATTTCTCCCATTGACACCAATGATGGGGAACTATTCCTCCCACTGACACCAATAATGGCAGACTATTCCTCCCATTGACACCAATGATGGGGAACTATTCCTCCTATTGACACCAATAATGGGGAACTATTCCTCCCATTGACACCAATAATGGCAAACCATTCCTCCCATTGACACCAATGATGGGGAACTATTCCTCCCATTGACAGCAATGACGGGGCACTGTTCCTCCCATTGACACCAATGATGGGGAACTATTCCTCCCATTGACAGCAATGACGGGGCACTGTTCCTCCCATTGACACCAATGATGGGGAACTATTTCTCCCATTGACACCAATGATGGGGAACTATTCCTCCCACTGACACCAATAATGGCAGACTATTCCTCCCATTGACACCAATGATGGGGAACTATTCCTCCTATTGACACCAATAATGGGGAACTATTCCTCCCATTGACACCAATAATGGCAAACCATTCCTCCCATTGACACCAATGATGGGGAACTATTCCTCCCATTGACAGCAATGACGGGGCACTAATCCTCCCACTGACACCAATGATGGGGAACTATTCCTCCCATTGACAGCAATGACGGGGCACTGTTCCTCCCATTGACACCAATGATGGGGAACTATTCCTCCCATTGACAGCAATGACGGGGCACTATTCCTCAGACTAACACCAATGATGGGGAACTATTCCTCCCATTGACACCAATAATGGCAAACCATTCCTCCCATTAAAACCAATGATGGGGAACTATTCCTCCCATTGGCACCAATGACGGGGCACTATCCCTTCCATTGATATCAGTGATGGGGCATTATTACTCCCCTTAATCCCAATGATGTAGCATTAATACTCCACTTAATACCAATCATGGGCCATTGTTCTGTCCCTTTGACACCAGGAAATTTTCTACCCTCACTTGCCAAAGTGCGGCCCCTCTAAAGATTGAAGGACTGTAAACTGGCCCTTTGTTTAGAGAGTTTGGAGACACCTGGTCTATTCCACATTTTCAAAGCTCTTACCGTGAAGAAGCCTTTCCGTATGCGTAAATTAAGTCTCTCTTCCTCAAGGCATAAAGAGTGGCCCTCTTACCTACCTGAACCAATAAAAACATGCATATCTCATACGTGACAAATCTCTGTGTACTCTAATCTGCAAATCAATGTAGTAGTCACTGCGGCTCCACTGATAGAAGAAGCATCCTTCTGCATTAGTAACCATAGGTAGTTGCTTCTTCAGCACCACCGTCATTCACAGAATGCCTCGTATTGTTTTTTTTTTTTTTTCAGCAAATACAAAGAATTCTCTGATTGGGCGAGGGTGGTGACATCGCCATCTCCACCTTGTCCCATCAGAGAACTCTTGGTATTTATTAAAAAAAAGTACAAGACTTTCTCTGAGTGGCAGCAGTGTTGTTGCGTGATGATGACCCGCATTTGTTGATATGAAGAAGGGCAACGGCAGTGGATGGAGGTGTTTTGTTTTTTCCTTGCATGGAAAATGTTGACAACAACAAATAATGTCTTAACTCTGAAAATGAAAATATGTATATATAATTATGTATGTGTGTATATATATATATATATATATATATATATATATATAAAAATATATATATATATATATATATATATATATATATATATATATATATATATATATATAATATGTATACATTTTTTTTATTATTTATTCAAATTATTTACTAATTAAATGTATTTAGAAAAATAATTCTCATTTAAATAAATATTTTTTTTTATAAAATTAATTATATATTTTTATTTATAAAAATATTAATAATAATTTAAATAACTTTTTAAAATATTTAAAACTAACATAGCATGCCTGTCTATAATAATGTGGTCTAAAGAAAATCTTGGATGCAACCAAAGCACACCTGTACGTGGTAAGCTTCAACTGGGGCAATCTAATGTAGGAGCACTTTGAAAATCTTGTGATTCTTTTTTTTTTTTTTTTAAAGTCAGGGCTACACATACCCTCCCATGACAGCATTTGACCCTGGTGATTGGCCACTGAGGTCCCACCGCTGCATTGTGAGAGGCACCTGTGCCACATGGAATTCTTATATTTTTTTTGGGGCTTTGGAAGTGGATTGGCTTCAAAGCATGGTCTAGGCACCAGTGATGTCACTTTACGTTTTTTGTGGAATCCTGGGAAAGCTGAGGATCTAAAAATTTTAGGCTTATTCACACTTGTGCATTGTGGCAATCTAAAACTCAAGAACTAAAGTACGTTGCCCCAATGCATGTCAATGCACCTGCTCTTTGTGAATGGCACCCCAACGCATTGTACAGTAGAGCACAATACACGTCACACCACATATACCTTGCATTGTGGTATGCCGGATCCTGTAAAAATGAGTCACGCTTGTTTGTTCTGATGCATTGGCAGCTCAATTTTTTTTTTGGGGGGGGGGTTTGTTTTCCTGTTCTCGTTCACCAGCCCCGCTTGCAAGCCCGCCAGCCCCCCGCACTTACCCCATCCAGGTCCCGGGGACTTTGGCGGCTTCCCCGGATTCTCCTCCCGGCCAATCCGGTCTCAGGGCCCGCTTCCTGTCCTGATTGGCCAGGAGGAGAAGCAGGAAGACAATGGTGAATGTTGATTCTCTATTTTCACAAGTGGGTGGGCTCAGGGCACAGTGCTCTGCGCTCCGATCCCACCCTTTTTGAAGCCAATTAGAACCTCTCCGGCTCTAATCACATGCTTCACAAAAGAAAAAAGAAAAAAAAAAACCCATAGAACTCTATGCATCCGGCACCCTGCATGGAGGTTAGGGGCCGGGCGCATAGAGATTAGGGGGGCAGTGCCACTGCGGCCCTTATATTTGGGCCACCGCATGGACCTTTTATGGGAATGCAGTTGCTTGAGGTTTTTCTTTATATATATATATGTATCAATTATGGAAATAATCAGGGTGTGACAGTGACGGGTGGTTATTCACAGTCCATCAACAAACATTTATATATATTCTGTTAATTTGCTACCATGAGAACATTTATAGCTAGACCTCTTCTAATACATAAAAAGCACATAGGAGCTAGTGCCCTCTGGAGGATCGTGTTGTTATGGCGGCTCAGAGCTGCATCCAGCAGCAGATTTAGACAATGCAACAAATCATGTTGGTTGGTTTTAAAATGAGAAATTGTATCTTCTGTAATATTGCCATATAATTGTAAGCATGTTTTATTTCTATAGCAAATCAGATGCTACCTTATGACTGGTCCCATGTTCAATACTGTACCGTTGCTTGCAATGGACTTTAAATGCGGGGAATGATTGAGCAATTACTGGCAGAATCGGGGGGCTATCTAGAGAAGATCAGACCATGTCCCTTTTATTTTTATTTATTTATTGCTTGCATATTTGTGACCTCCTGCATCTGCACAGCCATCTGCAACAGGTTCAGGACCACCTGCTATAGACAGTGGAACCCAGCAACTGACCGCTTTCCATTTAAGACACAAACACGCATAAGCAATGGTCAGGGTATTACCAGTGCCAGCGTAAGATCACCCAGTGCCCAGGGTGCAAAGATCACCCAGTGGAAAGATGCAAAATTGCACCCCCCCTTCATTATGTGGGAGCGTATGAGGAGGAGGGGGAGAGAGAGAGCACAGCCCACACCTCCTCCCAGCTCTCTTCTCCTCTTCTTGCCCCTTCCTGCACTGGGCTTACAGAAGTAATGATGCCACTGTCACTACTCCTGTCAGCCTTATAGTGGAAGGAACTTCCGGCACCCCCCCCCCCCATCCCTACATTACATGCTGCACCCAGGGCAGTCACCTCTTCTGCCCACCCTTGTCCCGGGCCCTGGGTATTACATTGGCACATTGCCACTTGCAGGGAGGAAATCTCAATGAAGCTGCAATCTTAAAGTGGCTGTAAACATTGGTCTCAGTGGGAGGAATAGTGCCCCATCATTGGTGTCAGTGGGATAAATAGTGCCCCATTATTGGTGTCAGTGGGATGAATAGTGCCCCATCATTGGTCTCAGTGGGACAAATAGTGCCCCATCATTGGTCTCAGTGGGACAAATAGTACCCCATCATTGGTCTCAGTGGAAGGAATAGCGCCTCATCATTAAAGTCAGTGGGAGATTCAGTGCCCCATCACTGGTGTCAGTGGGAGGATCAGTGCCCCATCATTGGTGTCAGTGGGAGGAATAGTGCCCCATCATTGGTCTCAGTGGGACAAATAGTACATCATCATTAGTCTCAGTGGAAGGAATAGCGCCCCATCTTTGGTGTCAGTTGGAGGAATAGTGCCCCATCATTAAAGTCAGTGGGTGATTTAGTGCCCCATCACTGGTTTCAGTGGGAGGATCAGTGCCCCACCATTGGCGTCATTGGGAGGATCAGTGCCCCATCATTGGCGTCATTGTAAGGAATAGCACCCCATCTTTGGTGTCAGTTGGAGGATTAGTGCTCCATCATTAAAGTCAGTGGGAGATTCAGTGCCCCATCACTGGTGTCAGTGGGAGGATCAGTGCCCCACCGTTGGCGTCATTGGGAGGATCAGTGCCCCATCATTGGTCTCAGTGGGACAAATAGTACCCCATCATTGGTTTCAGTGGAAGGAATAGTGCCCCCATCTTTGGTGTCAGTTGGAGGAATGGTGCCCCATCATTAAAGTCAGTGGGAGATTCAGTGCTCAATCACTGGTGTCAGTGGGAGGATCAGTGCCCCATCATTGGTGTCAGTGGGATGAATAGTGCCCCATCATTGGTCTCAGTGGAAGGAATAGCGCCCCCATCTTTGGTGTCAATTGGAGGAATAGTGCTCCATCATTAAAGTCAGTGGTAGATTCAGTGCCCCATCACTGGTGTCGGTGGGAGGATCAGTGCCCCATTATTGGCATCATTGGGAGGATCAGTGCCCCATCGTTGGTGTCAGTGGAAGGACTTGGGCTCCATCATTGGTGTCGTTTGAAGGACTGAGCCCCATCACTAGTGTCTGTGTGTGAGGAACAGTGCCCCAAGGGCCACAATTCGGAGACCACTGCTGTAGAAGGAATTGCAGGTACCAAGACAACATTTTACTTACACTAAACACACTTGAAAATACATGTCATGATTTCATATGAAAGCCATAAATTCATTCGTTGACAAGCCAAGACTTGACCACCGAAAGATCTTGTCCAAATTTCCCTAATGGGGCACCCCGGATTTTGGACATTTCTGGGAAGACACGGAAGCGGTACGCCGGCACCTGGGTCATTTATACACATGAAACTGCCACAAGTACCATTTAACCCCTGTCTGGTGGAATGCATTACGTTAAATGACTTTATTATTTTGAAGATCGACACTTGGGTAGTAACAATGATTTGATCTTTGTCAAGTGACGGCTTCTGACTACTAAGTGTTAACCTCTTCTTCTAAGGGTCCTTTACACATAATTAGACCTTTAATTAGGTCTGAGCCACACAAGCCCTTTGCGTCATAGTATAAATAATTATACTGTATATCCCTAGCCCTTTTCCTGGACGGAAAAGTTAAAGCTTTAAGCATTTCAAGAGTGAATAGGGACACTCCAGATTTGCCCACTCAGGCCATCCAACGCCTAAAACAAATATTGAATGCAGTTAAGTCAGTTTGATGAAAAAGAGACCTCAATCCAATTCAGAGCGCTGCTCGATCGACCACAGAAATTCCATGCAAAAAAAAAAAAGATTCCCTTCGGCTGCCAGCAGGGGGAGACAAACCCTTGCCAATGGCCGCCTTGGCCTATTTTGGTCTCAATAGCTCTCTTTTGTTTGATATATTATTTTCATACCTTGATGTAATTTACATATTTATAGTTTTGTTCATGGCATTGTATGAATACTAAATATAAAACATTAACTTTGGTAGAATATTAGCGTTCATAATACTGGCAGATTGTAACATGACAAAAGGGGGGGGGGGGAGGATGTATATATACTTAAATCGGAGGCTTCAAAGCGAAAGGTGAGCGTTGAATCAAGTACAACGCTAAAAGGAGAAAACGAAAAAAAAAAAAGACCTTTGACATGAAAAGATTGCTGACCTTCTGTAATTTGATTAGTTCCTATAGATATGCATATTGCTTGCTTAGCTGGCAGTTCTTGATTAGGTATTTCATAAATTAATGCAAAGATTTTGTTTTTTTCATAAGGTGGTTCGAGTAAGGCATGATGTTTGAGCTTCTGTATATTACATCCCTGACATCTCCCCGTAAATTGTACTGTCATTCCACCTGTCATTCTACCTTGGCCTTAGTCTGCCCTTTCCATTACGGCTCACATCCAGGACATCTGTAAATCTAGCAGTCTCTACTTGAGTAATATAGCTAAAACATGCCCCTTCCAGACCCAAGGGACCACCAAAAATCTTACTCCATGATCTCATGATATCTGACCTTGACTACTGTCTGCTATTCCGTTAACAAGACTCTATAATAAACTCATGAATAACTCTACAATGTACTACGAATGGTGCCGCAGGATGGTCCTACCCTTCCCAACGTGTCTCGTCTGCTAAGCATCTCTTCATCGGCTTCCAGTTGCCTCAAAACAACCTTTCTTAACCAGGGTACATTGTAGGGTTCAAGGAATCCCTAGTAACCCCTGTACGGACCCTAGTGTAGGGTTCCTACAGGGGTTGCCAGGGATTCCTTGAATGAACTCATGAATAACTCTACAATGTACTACGAATGGTGCCGCAGGATGGTCCTACCCTTCCCAACGTGTCTCGTCTGCTCAGCATCTCTTCATCGGCTTCCAGTTGCCTCAAAACAACCTTTCTTAACCAGGGTACATTGTAGGGTTCAAGGAATCCCTAGTAACCCCCGTATGGACCCTAGTGTAGGGTTCGTACAGGGGTTGCCAGGGATTCCTTGACTGAACTCATGAATAACTCTACAATGTACTACGAATGGTGACGCAGGATGGTCCTACCCTTCCCAACGTGTCTCGTCTGCTCAGCATCTCTTCATCGGCTTCCAGTTGCCTCAAAACAACCTTTCTTAACCAGGGTACATTGTAGGGTTCAAGGAATCCCTAGTAACCCCCGTACGGACCCTAGTGTAGGGTTCGTACAGGGGTTGCCAGGGATTCCTTGAATGAACTCATGAATAACTCTACAATGTACTACGAATGGTGCCGCAGGATCGTCCTACCCTTCCCAACGTGTCTCGTCTGCTCAGCATCTCTTCATCGGCTTCCAGTTGCCTCAAAACAACCTTTCTTAACCAGGGTACATTGTAGGGTTCAAGGAATCCCTAGTAACCCCCGTACGGACCCTGGTGTAGGGTTCGTACAGGGGTTGCCAGGGATTCCTTGAATGAACTCATGAATAACTCTACAATGTACTACGAATGGTGCCGCAGGATGGTCCTACCCTTCCCAACGTGTCTCGTCTGCTCAGCATCTCTTCATCGGCTTCCAGTTGCCTCAAAACAACCTTTCTTAACCAGGGTACATTGTAGGGTTCAAGGAATCCCTAGTAACCCCCGTACGGACCCTGGTGTAGGGTTCGTACAGGGGTTGCCAGGGATTCCTTGAATGAACTCATGAATAACTCTACAATGTACTATGAATGGTGCCGCAGGATGGTCCTACCCTTCCCAACGTGTCTCGTCTGCTCAGCATCTCTTCATCGGCTTCCAGTTGCCTCAAAACAACCTTTCTTAACCAGGGTACATTGTAGGGTTCAAGGAATCCCTAGTAACCCCTGTACGGACCCTAGTGTAGGGTTCGTACAGGGGTTGCCAGGGATTCCTTGAATGAACTCATGAATAACTTTACAATGTACTATGAATGGTGCCGCAGGATGGTCCTACCCTTCCCAACGTGTCTCGTCTGCTCAGCATCTCTTCATCGGCTTCCAGTTGCCTCAAAACAACCTTTCTTAACCAGGGTACATTGTAGGGTTCAGGGAATCCCTAGTAACCCCTGTACGGACCCTAGTGTAGGGTTCGTACAGGGGTTGCCAGGGATTCCTTGAATGAACTCATGAATAACTCTACAATGTACTACGAATGGTGCTGCAGGATGGTCCTACCCTTCCCAACGTGTCTCGTCTGCTCAGCATCTCTTCATCGGCTTCCAGTTGCCTCAAAACAACCTTTCTTAACCAGGGTACATTGTAGGGTTCAAGGAATCCCTAGTAACCTCTGTGCGAACCCTAGGGTAGGGTTCCTACAGGGGTTGCCAGGGATCTGATCTCCTGCCATGCTGTGGTTAGATGTCCTCAGTTTGATGGCCAAAATGATTAAATCCTGGGAAAAAAAAAAAAAACACGGCTCCGGGTTGGTCTACTGTCCCACTTCCTCTACCACAATAATAGGTGCTGGCCTTTGTTCACCAGAGTCTTCTCTTCTGCTTCTTCTTTTCGCTGTCCAGTCACAGGTTGGGGGTGCGTCCGGGATGACTTGGGCCCAGAGGAAGAGGTTTTGAATGATTGAAGGAAAAAAGGTTCTGGTCGGCTGAACATCCATAAAATCCCCCTTATTTTGACATTTTCAATGAAACCTCTTCACAACATAAAGGGGAATACAGCATCCACAGCAAAATGCGCTTTGTGCTACATCGGGCAGCCAACTATGATTAAGCGCTGATGTAGCATGAAACACATAGTTACATAGTAGGTGAGGCCGAAAAAAGACACAAGTCCATCAAGTCCAACCTATGTGTGTGATTATGTGTCAGTATTACATTATATATCCCTGTATGTTGCGGTCATTCAGGTGCTTATCTAATAGTTTCTTGAAGCTATCGATGCTCCCTGCTGAGACCACCGCCTGTGGAAGGGAATTCCACATCCTTGCCGCTCTTGAACACATTAGCTGGATTTTGTTTCCCCCTTTATATTATGAAGATTTTTCATTGAAGATTTACAAATAGTGGTTATTTTATTGATGTGTGGCCAACCAGAACCTTTTTTTTCTTGCAATTATTCAAACCTCTTCCTCTGAGCCCCAGTGATCCCGGACGCACCCCCAACCTGCGACTGGACAGTGAAAGGAGAAGCGGCACAGTGATAAGCTCACCTATCGGTCACTTTGTTGTCTCCGCCTATCGCCATGCCTCATGTCAGTACATGAACACATTTGGCTTATTGAGCTGCTTCTTCCTCACATACTCCAGCCCTGCTTTACAGAAATTGCAAAAGGCTGATACCAGATCTCATTTACTTAAACTGCTTGTATTTAAAAAAAATACATTTGCTGATGTATTAATGTTTACAGAGCTACATTAGATCTCGTTTCTCTTGAAAGCTTTAAGAGGTTTGCGAAATGTGGCTATCATTGCTGACCTTTCCTTCGGATAATGCCAGTTACCCGCCTGTGACCAGCTTCCAGATTTCTGAGCTGCTGGTCCAGAACAAGACTATAGATAAGGCATTCAGACTTTGGCCAGCATTCTTTAACAGTATACCTATTCCAAGTCTGTGCCTCAGAAGTATAGAAGTCGGAGGCACAGAAGGGGATGGCAGCCTCCATATTTGTCATGACATGTTTACCTTAGAACCCACCTCCTCCAAAGTCTCCATCTTTTTTCCACCCAATCGCTTACTCCCGAATGACCAACTGCTTCTACCACCACCCACTGCTATGTCCCCTATCCATCATACCTACTTCCACACCTCTCAGGTTCTGCTGGCTGTCTTTCATTTTGGCTAGGCTATGCCGTCATATTTCAGATCCAACCTAGGCTATTCACCAAACTCCTCCTTGATCCTTGTTACATATTCACATTGTTAGTAAGGTTGAATAAAGACACCAGTCCATCCAGTTCAACCTGTGTTGGGTTTGTGTGTAATTATGTCTCCACCACTTGCCATATCCCTGTATATTGTGTTCACTAAGATGGCCATTTAAATTTTTTTTTTTGAAATGATCAAAGCTTCCTGCTGACACCACCAATTGTGGAAGGGAGTTCCACATCCTTACCGTTCTAACCGTAAAGAATTCCCTGCGCAGTTTCAGGATTAAATCACTTCTCATCCAACTTCGTTGAGTGACCACACGTTCTCTTGAGCGCCCTGAGACCGAATAGTTTCCTGATGTAGAAAAAAGGAATCCGCACTCCGGTTGTTGCTCTTAAATTTTCTTCATTTTATTGAATAGCCACAGATTAAGTCAGTTGACGCGTTTCAGCCTATAAGGCCTTAGTCATGAATGAATGAATGAATGATTTATAAAGCGCTGCAAATGCGAACTGAATCGCCTCAAGGCGCTGGATGCATTCTCTGATGTCAGCTTCTCAGAAAAGGAAGGTCTTGAGTTTTTTTCTGAAGGCCTGGTGGTTTTCTTCTATGCGGATGTTGGTAGGAAGAGCGTTCCATAGTCGAGGTCCTTGGACTGCGAATCTTCGTTCTCCCTTTGCTTTGTAGCGGTATTTGGGAATGGTAAGGAGGTTTTGGTTAGCTGATCGAAGACTGCGATTCGTTGTATAGTGTTTTATTTTCTCGCGGAGATATGGTGGGGCGTTTCCTTGTACGCATTTGTGGGTGAGGCAGAGGGTCTTGAATGTGATCCGTTTCTTCACGGTTAGCCAGTGTAGGCTCTTTAGGGAGGGGGAGATGGATTCCCAGGGTTTTTTTCCTGTTAACAGTCTTGCCGCCGTGTTTTGGATGAGTTGTAAGCGCGCAAGCTGATATTGGGGTAGTCCTACGTAGAGCGAATTTGCGTAGTCGAGTCGGGAATTGATGATTGTTCCCACAACTGCCGCTTTGTCTTCTTCTGGGATGAAGGGGATGAGTCTACGTAGTTGGCGGAGGAGATGGTGAGATCCGCTCACCACTGATCCTATTTGTGCATCCATTGTCATTCCTGAGTCAAAAATGACTCCGAGACTCTTGGCTTTGGTGCTTGGGGAGATGGTCTGTCCAGGGATGGTGGGAGGTGTCCATGTAGTCTTTATTTTGGAATTTTTGTTAGCTTGTAGGAGAAGAAGTTCTGTTTTTGATCCGTTGAGTATCCGTCATAACCATGGGTTGTGCTGGAAGAGGTGATATGGTAGAGCGGGGGAGGGGATTTGTTAAAGGAGGAAAAACCGGCTTAAATGAAACCTAAGAATTACCATGCAGCCAGTATGGAGTGCATGTAGACAGGAAGTGGCTGTAAAGAGGTTGCAGGAGATCAGCGGCACTGAGATGCAACAAGGGTGGAAAATGAGAGAAAAGCAAGTATTTTCTGAAAAGAAAAATTTAAAAAATGGCAATATATCTTATGCACAGTGCCTAACAAACTAAAGGGTATATTAAAGTAAAGGTAAGCCCTAACTCAACGATTGGGTATATTTATAAACCATTCCCCGGTGGTGAATCAATCACTGCCATTAAAAACGTATGCACCTGCGGTGAATATTTGGTGGAAGTCGCATTCACTGCTTTATAAATCCACCCCCTATGTGTCGTTAGGACTTCCATCATTTAATGGACAGCACTGCGCTGCGCCATATGCCGGCGCTCTATAGGGATTTCTTCCATTAATATGAATTACAAAAGCAAAAAAAATGTTATTGAATCCCAAGGTGAAAGGAGCCGATCGGAGCAATAGAATTCAAATCTGGTCCCAAGTTTTAAAGAAGGATTTATTTTTTAATTTTTGCTTAACAGGTCCTCTCTTCCTTTTTTTGAATGGATATGGATTTTTTTTTTTTTTTATCCTTTATTTTTTTATTTCATTTATTTATTTTTCTTTTTTTGGTCACTGCGCACATTTCCTATGCATGAATGCATACCGTCAGTCAAGTGGCCTTGCTATATGCTGAATAGGCTGCTTATTATTGAAATCTTTTCTATAAAAGCAGCATGTGCTCGGAATGTTATGAGACTTATCTAATGCTCCGGTGCTTTTTACTGCTGTGTCCATATAGCCGGTATATATATTAGACTTAAACAGGGATTGAGAAAAGGATTTTTGTCATGGACATGGCAGGATGCATTAGGGGGATAAGCAGTTGATATATAAATATTGCTGGAGTTTCAAGGGCTGGAAAGATGTGGGGGGATCGCTTGTCAGAGTCCTGGAGACTGTGCATGTAAAATAACAGCATGATTACACATTAAAGAACACACAGCACACCATGCTCTGCCAATATGGACAGTATTAAAAGACAAAGCTTTTTTTTTTTTTTATATCCTTTTGGATGTTAAAAAAAAATAATAAAATGCACAGCTGGCTACAACACTCCCCTTCAGTCTAGAGCTGACCCTGCAATACTTTTTCTTCACCACAAGATGTCCTCGGTGCCCTGGGTTGAACCCAGAAGCAGTGGCAGCTGGTGCTCCAGCAGGGGGCAGCAAACAAATGCGTTTTGGGCTCGTGGTCGGGCTCTAAATTGGAGCCAATGCAGAACATTGAGAGATCGCTCTGGGCGACCATCTCCAGAGTCCCGAATCTTCCTGTACACCCCCACCCAATACGATTGCTTCTCCTCTCGGAAACAGTGGTGCCTGGTGCTCCAATGAAGGGGGGTACAAACAAACCCCCCAACCCCCCCCCCACCCAATACGATTGGTTCTCCTCTCAGAAACAGTGGTGCCTGGTGCTCCAATGAAGGGGGGGGCAAACAAACCCCCCCAACCCCCCCCCACCCAATACGATTGGTTCTCCTCTCAGAAACAGTGGTGCCTGGTGCTCCAAAGAAGGGGGGGGCAAACAAACCACCCGACCGCCCCCCCCCGCCCAATATGACTACTTCTCTCAGAAGCAGTGGTGCCTGGTGCTCCAGGGAGGGGGGGCAAACAAACCACCAGACTCCCCCCGCCCAATACCATTACTGGGAAGCAGTGGTGCCTGGTGCTCCAACGAAGGGGGGGCAAACAAACCACCCGACCGCCCCCCCTCCCCCGCCCAATATGATTGCTTCTCCTCTCGGAAGCAGTGGCGGCTGGTGCGGGGGGGGGGGAACAAACCACCTGACCCCCCCCCACAGAGCTCAAGGTTGGGCTCTCAATCGGCGGAGATGCAGAGCACTGAGAGATCGCTCTGGGCGGCCATCCCCCCGAGTCCCGAATCTTCCTGTACGCCCTCCTCCCCTGCCCGGCCAATGCCATCGCTTCTCCTCTCAGCCAATCACGCTCCTCCCGCTTCCTGATTGGCCGGGAGAAGAAGCAGGGAGACCATAGCGAATATTCATTCGCTATTGTCACACAACTGGGTGGGCTGCACCCCGAGTCCACCCTTTTTTGAAGCCCATTCGAGCCTCAGGCTGCTGTTAGAAATCACGGGGCCCCATACAGCCTACCTGACAGCCCCCCCCAATCCCCGCCGCAAGTGACTGAGGACATAGATTTATCAGTCCCTTTCTCTGCAGCCTCAGCTTCCCAGTTGAATGAATTTGGAAATGCTCTGAGGCTTCCTGCTCATTCACAAACTGAAGCATAGTAAACACAATTTACCATGCTTCAATGATGAATGGACACAGAAGTGATCAGTATCGATTGCTCACTGTGTTCATTTAGGAAAGGGAGGGGCCAGTAAAAACATGCCCGTGCGCCCTTAAAGTGGTTGTAAAAAACCTGCACAGTTTAGGAGATATTTACCATATATGCTTGCGCCGACATAATCAGCGCATGCGCACTGAAGAAAGGGCCACAATCATGCCGTTTCTATAGGGCCTGTGCCGTGACCATCGACTCCTGTGTGCATGTGCGGGAGTGATGTCACGCGACTCCAGCCAGTCACGGAGCCAGAGTCCACGGCCCTGGAAGGAAGAGGGGTGAAGATGGATGCAGCCACCAGCGAGGACCTCGTGGGACATCGCAGGCTTCGTTTGCAGGTAAATGCAACACAATGGACTAGTATGGGATGCATACTAGCCCATTATGCTTCTACTTTGCAGGCGAATAAAGAGAAAGTAAAACCCATCAGGGTTTAATGGATGGGCCGCCCCTGCAGTGCAGCCAGAGGGAGAAAGAGGAGGAGAAGCTGACGGTGCTGCAGGGGGGGAGGCAGAAGAGGATCGCTGTCCAATAAGACAGTATAGCCGGCCCTTCTGATCAGCAGGAGCCCCGGGCCCCCCTTTTGAACTAATGGGGCCTTGAATATCAGTCCCGATCATGGAGAGCCTCTGCAGAGGTTTCTGTGCCCACCAGCGCCACCTACCAGTGCCCACCAGCGCCACCTACCAGTGCCCACAGTACCACCCATCAGTGCCCACAGTGCCACCTATAAATGTCACCAATCAGTGCCTCATCACCAGTGCTGCCTATCAATACCACCCATCAGTGCCCACAGTGTCACCTATCAGTGCCCACAGTGCCAACTATACATGTCACCAATCAGTGCCTCTTCACCAGTGCTGCCTATCAATACCACCTATAGCAGAGAAAAATCGCTCCTGCGCACAAGTGGATAACCAGACAAATCGTGCGAGGACACAGGCCTTGCTGCCCTCAAAGATGGGGAATCCTAAAAGTCAACAAGAGAAAAAAAAAGAAGGGGCGCACCAGCCATGTGCATTATGCTTTGGATGTACATTTATTTTAAAAAAATGATAAAAATGAACTACTCACAAGCAATTGTAGAAGATTTCACAATGTAAATAGTCATAGACTAGCAGCATGCGATCAAAGATGAGCGGAACCCTCCAGAAGTCATAAAGGAACTCACAGGTATCACTGCGACTTGACGCGTTTCGTCTGGCCGGGCTCTGAGGAAGAACGGATGGTCCTTTCGAAACGCGTCAGTGGCAGTGATACCTGTGAGTTCCTCTATGACTTCTGAAGGGTTCCGCTCATCTTTGATCGCATGCTGCTAGTCTATGACTATTTACATTGTGAAATCTTCTACAATTGCTTGTGAGTAGTTCCTTTTTATTCTTTTTTTAATAAATTGACATCCAAAGGATAATGCACATGGCTGGTGCGCCCCTTCTTTCTTTTTCTCTTGTTATCAATACCACCAACCAGTGCCCATCAGTGCCACCTATCAGTGCCACCCATCAGGGCCCATCAGTGCCGTCTTAACAGTGCCTATCAGTGCTGTCTTATCAGTGCCTATTGGTGTCGTCTTATCTATGCCTATCAATGTAGCCCGTCAGTGCAGCCCATCAGTGCAGCCTCATCTGCGCCCATCAGTGCAGCCTCATCTGCGCCCATCAGTGCAGCCTCATCTGCGCCCATCAGTGCAGCCTCATCTGTGCCCATCAGTGCAGTCTCATCTGTGCCCATCAGTGCAGTCTCATCTGTGCCCATCAGTGCAGCCTCATCTGTGCCCTCAGTGCAGCCTCATCAGTGCCCATCAGTGCAGCTTCATCAGCGAATATCAATGAAGGCGAAAAATTACCCGTTTGCAAAATTTTATAACAAACGATGAAACGTGTTTTTTTTTTTTTTTACTTCTGTATTTTTTTGTTTATTTATCAAAAAATAGAAACCCAAGTGGTGATTCAATACCGCCAAAAGAAAGCTCCATTTGTGTGAAACAAATTATAAAAAATTAATTTGAAAAAAAACCAAAAAAAACCCCAAAAAAACAAAAACAAAAAAAAATTCATTTGGATACAATGTTGCATGACCGCGCAATCGTCATCCAAAATGTGAGAGCACTGAAAGCTGAAAATTGGTCTGGGCAGGAGGGGGGTTTAAGTGCCCGGTAAGCAAGTGGTTAAATCCTGTATTATAATAATAATAATAAAATCTATAATCTAACACAGCACTTGGGAAGGAAGGTAAATTGATCGTTTTTACAGCAAAATTAGGCTCTGTAAAATTGTCCACTTCTCTCTTCCTACCATCAACAGTTTCAATTGTTTGGCGTTTTCGGAAGCAGCAGGAAAAATTGTCGTCTTTTGTTATTTTTTTATTTTATTTTTTTTGGGTAACGCTGAACCAAATCGGTCACATCTGAAATCGTACAAATCCCACAACCCCAAAAAAAAAAAAGAAAAAAAAGCCGCTTCATCCGAGGGAAAGATTTCAGCGTCTTCCTAGCCGCATTTAATCCGGCGCCGTTTACACGGCCTTCTATCGAGCCGGAGCCCTTCATACATTGTCAGAGAACATAAGCCGGGGTTGACATTTGCTATTTCTTGTTTAGATATAACAAATCAATAGCGTTTTTGTGTGCAAAAACAAGGTTAGTATATTTATTATTGATGAATGCACAATTTTAACTAGGGAGAAGGTCAGCTCTGCAATGTGTTGTGCCTGCCTTTTTTATTAGGAGATTTTTTTTTTTTTTAAAGTGGAGATTTGTCACCGGCGCTCAAATGGAATGAGCTTTACAGTAAACTTGTCACCCAACCTGAGCAATTTATACTGAGCTGTGAAGAGGTGTGTGAGCGGCCAGTGATAACTCCATGTCCAATCGATCAGTAGATCAGAGAATATAGGCAGTGGAGTTAAAGTGATTAAATAAAAAACAGAGACCCTTAATCATTTCTCTAATGCAGGGGCCTCCAGACTATGACCCCAGGGGCCACTATCAGATTTTAGGCAACCCACAGGTAGTTTCTCAGACTCCATGCACAAACTGAGGACTCTGATGGGTGACTTTGCAGGTGACTTTGATAGGGACCCTAGTGTAAGTAAGGACTCTGATGGGGAGCTTAATGTAAGAGGGAGGCCCCAATGTAAGGAAGAGACTTTGATGGGGATCCTGATGTAAGGGGGGATGCTGATGGGGACCCTGGTGAAAGTAAAGGACTCTGATTGGGACCCTGGTGTAAGGGGACTCTGATGGGGACCCTGGCATAAGGGAGGAACTTTGATGGAGACCCTGATGTAATTGGGGGGGGGGGTTTGATGGATACCCTGATGTAAGAGGGGGACTCTGATGGGGACCCTGATATAGGGAAGGGACTCTGATGGAAACCCTGATGTAAGTGGGAGAATCTTATGGGGACCCTGATGTAAGGGAGGGACTCTTATAAGGATTCTGATGTAAGGGGGAACTCTGATGGAGACCCTGATGTAAGGGAGGGACTATGATGGGGACCCTGATATAAAGGGGGTGCTCTGATGGGTATCCTGATGTAAGAGAGGGACTATGATGGGGACCCTGATGTAAGGGGGGGGGTCTCTGATGGGGATCCTGATGTAAGGGAGGGACTATGATGGGGACTCTGTTGTAAGGGAGGGACTGTTATAGGGATTCTGATGTAAGGGGGGACTCTGATGGAGACCCTGATGTAAGGGAGGGACTCATAGGGATTCTGATGTAAGGGGGAATTCTAATGGAGACCCTGATGTAAGGGAGGGTCTATGACGGGCACCCTGATGTAAGAGGGGGGATCTCTGATGGGGATCCTGATATAAGAGAGGGACTATAATGGGGACCCTGATGTAAGGGGGGGTCTCTGATGGGGATCCTGATGTAAGGGAGGGACTTTGATGGGGACCCTGATGTAAGGGGGGGCTCTGATGGGTATCCTGCTGTAAGGGAGGGTCTATGATGGGGACCCTGATGTAAGGGGGGGCTCTGATGGGTATCCTACTGTAAGGGAGGGTCTATGATGGGGACCCTGATGTAAGAGGGGGGATCTCTGATGGGGATCCTGATGTAAGAGAGGGACTATGATGGGGACCCTGATGTAAGGGGGGGCTCTTAAGGGGATCCTGCTGTAAGTGGGCGACTCTGATGTGTAATCAGGGGGCTTCTGATTTGAAGTTACTTCTTGGAACTAATTTTGTTTATAAAATGCATAATTGTTTCAGCCTGTAAATATTCATAAAGTATACAATGTGGCCCACAAACTGAAAAGTTTGGAGACCCCCTGATCTATTGTATCTGTACCCTTTACTTCCTTATAATTACTTGTTGATCCTGCCAGTCACCCTGGCTTCCTTGTTCTTGGTGGCAACACGTTAGAGACAGCAACACCTGAGGGGCAGATCTTATGTCTTGATTGGCAGTGACACCTCTAGGGAGCCTCCATGTCATAACACAGCAGTCAACAGTGTATACAGAGCAAGGAGGAGGTCAACGCCCCCCAGCACGCATGAGGCTCTGGGACCCGACCAGGGCTGTGCAAACCAAGGAGAAGAAAAGGTCACGTGACCCGATGCATTAAAAAAAAAAAAAAAAACTCTTCAGTGATGGAGGGGTTAATACAATGCCACAGGACAGCTGCACTCCCTCCAGATTTCACCCAGCACTCTCTAGTGAGTCCTCCAGACCAGATCCTTAGGTGAGACTACTTAGTTAGCTCCATAGATGATTGGGAATAGCCCCCCCCCCCCCCCCCCCGGTCTGCCACAGCTAGGACCTCCATAAGCGTCAGCATGGCAAACTCCAGAAATAGCCCCCCCCCCCCCAGGTCTGCAACAGCTAGGACCTCCAAAAGCATCAGCATGGCAAACTCCAAAAACAACTGCCTCAGAGGGGGCAGCAGCCCCTGAGGCCATGGAGCTTCTCCAGCATGACAAGAACATGGCTGCTGCAGACCCGGACTATTTGTGTTCTTCTCAGCCACCTACTGGGCACACCTACCCAGGGATTGGCTGGAGCACAATAAATATCCAAGCAGACCATTTGCTTTTCGCAGCCCTATGTTCTGGAAACCTCCAGAAACAGTCAAACCTGTGAGAGATCTAGAACAGCCCAAAGAATCAATAGCTGCTCCAATGATTGCAGAGGAGCCAAAAATAACGAAATGTGCCTATCACCCTAGCAGCCTAGCATCTCGATGGGTACTAGAGTGACATAAGGGGAAGTTATCCCTTTCTGAGACACGTGTTTCATCGCCATTAATGTGGGAAATCTCCACTTGCTTCCTGCTGTGATGTCAGCAAAACAGGAAGTGAAGGGAACTTCCCTGAATAGGTGTCGCACATAGGTTCCATAAAACATCACAGCACCCGGCCTCAGTACTTCTCTCAAGATCCATCAGCCCTGATGCAGGCAGTGGTCTGATCCTTGGGAGGAGTTATGCAAATATCAAATTACCCTTGATAGTGGATCTCACTTGCTGCCACTTCTAATGCACACTGTGAGAAGCTCTCAGTGTGCAGTGAAATCAGAGTATGCAGGTTCAGTCCAGGAGAGGAGCCTGTACAACTGTGCAAGACTGAAAGGATCCATGCACTACTGACAATAAGCAAGCTTTGCAAACTTTAGTATATGTCTCCTTATTATAATGTAAAAATGTGAAATATGACATTATAACATGTCAAACCAAATTAATAAATGTAAAATTGCCCAGAAATGCTGATCACTTTCCCTTTAAATCTCACCACTGATTTTTCTAAGTGCTACAATTTAACCCCTCGAAGGGCACGTCGCTGCTCCTCAAACGTTACCGTCAAGTCAACATCTGGAGCGTAGCATATGGTGTGCCTATTTTCTTCTGCTTCAGCGTGCTCTGAAGTCTCCTAACAGCCACTTCCCCCCCCCCCCCGGTGTGTTTATTTCGAGCCCTCTCCTCTCCCGGGCTGAGCCGTGAGTCGCTCGGTACATGAAGCCACTTTGTTCCTGTGGAAGGAACGTTTCTCAATCTCGGATTTGGCGGGGCACCCACCATCCCTCAATGTCAATGTGCATTACCTCCTTCTGCTGCCGCCGCAGCTTTCCACTCACCTGGCCAGGCTATGATTGAAGTTTCGAGTCAAGCTAAATCAGGCCGAATGTTCTCACGGTTGAAGCCGGGTCTGGCGTCAGGTCATAGAGTTCTCCTCAAAGCCTAGTTCCAGCCAAAATGTATTTTTTTTTTAGCTTTTGATACAGGGAGGAAAAGCTGAAATGCCTTCCAGATTTTTATTTCAAACGGTGACCCAACTGGAGAGGTTTTCCCACCCTTCTTGTTCCTGTGACACCAGCAGGGCCGGGGCAAGGGTTGGACAGGTGGGGCGGCTTCCCTGGGCACAATTGTTTATTCCATGTAGGGGGGGGGCCCTAACCCTAAGGGAAGGGGGGTGCAGTTTGGTATCTTAGCCCTGGGCGCTGGATGACCTTGTCCCAGCACTGGAGACCAGATCAATAAATAGAAGATGTGGTCAACACTGGGTCAAGAAGGCACGAACTGCAATGATAACATTGTCCAACTGTAGCCAGATGCTGGGCTACAACGATATGGAGATGAAGACATTGCCCTTTATTTTTCTCTCCCTCTACTGAAATGCTGATTTTATGCTGCACCATCCTCCTGTGCCCAACAGGAGGAGAGTTAAAGTCAAGTAAGCCCATAGGCTTCTATGCAGAGCACTGAGAATCCTGGGAGTTGTAGTCGGCAGTCGTATCATTGCTACAGTAGGAAGAGGGGAAAAAGGGAAAGTTTTCATACCGAATCTTTACTGCATCTGAACCACATCTACCTTGCATCTGTGCCGAGACTATACCATACCTATACTGTACCTATACTGCATGCAATTTAACTAGAACTGTCAATAAGTGCACCGATGCTCTTAAAGGGCCCCAACAATAGCCAGCAGAAGAACATCTCAAAGGACTGCCTCTCCCGTAATAATTATTCTGCAAGTCTTCTTTGATCCCCTGGTGTGTTGGAAGGGCTGAGATTTTTTGGAAAAGGTCAAAGCAAAAAACAGAGGACCCATCGTAATCGGTGGTTCCTACAGGGATAGCGCTACACAACCCTTCTCCAGGCTTCTAAAAATGTGTTTAATGTTTATGTGCCCACTGTGGATATTCCCATTTTTCTCCTGCCCTGGCACAAAGTGAGAGTAAATCTCCACAGTAAGGACCAAAACAGCGATAGGAACCCAACAGAGCCTCTTTCCCGCTCTGTTACTCATGTGTACATAACTGTTAATCATAATTTTCTAATTTAAGCAAAAATATAGGATGGAAAGAAACATCCATTCTCCTAAGGACACTAGGAAAAACTAAGCCGGTGGGAGGGGCTATAGCCTTAGGTTTTGTATGTGCCTAGTGTCCACTTCTCCTGTGGGCGGCAGTATAGGGACTCTGATGTAATTGTCGGACTAGTATAGGGACCCTAATGTAAGGGAGGTAAAACAAGGTTCCTCAAAATATGGGACTTTGAATGGACGCAAGGCAGAAGTAACAAAATACAAAATGTATTAACAAATAGTAAATCGATCAATGGTATAGCAAAATACAGATAGCTGATGATAAAAAAAAAACATATATAAAGGGGAACTAGCTTAAAAAGAGGAGGGAGTTCACAAAAGGAGGTCCGATGGCTCTTCCTCAGGGACCTTGCAATTTGCACCACTCCAAATGCTGTAACTCCCAAATATAAAGTTACTTGACAAGCAGCTGAAGAGACACTCAAATACTGGGAATGGGGTATTCATCCATGCCAACCCAAGAGGTACCAGTCAAAGGACAGCCTGAATTCACCCGTGCTCCATTAAATTGCTTGCTAGTAGTCGCTTGTGGAAGGGTTATTTTCTGACAGTATCAGGGTCATGTCCAACATAAGGGTGAGAGGCCTTGTCAG
>JBBGZY010002175.1:0-262500 GCA_037952925.1 Lithobates clamitans | reverse complement strand
ATCTGCTGTGTTCATTATGAGGGGTTCCCACCATCCCTGTGCTGAGTTCCCAGGTCTGTGTCCATTATGAGGGGTTCCCACCATCCCTGTGCTGAGTTCCCAGGTCTGTGTCCATTATGAGGGGTTCCCACCATCCCTGTGCTGAGTTCCCAGGTCTCTACATCTGCTGTGTCCATTATGAGGGGTTCCCACCATCCCTGTGCTGAGTTCCCAGGTCTGTGTCCATTATGAGGGGTTCCCACCATCCCTGTGCGGAGTTCCCAGGTCTCTACATCTGCTGTGTCCATTATGAGGGGTTCCCACCATCCCTGTGCTGAGTTCCCAGGTCTGTGTCCATTATGAGGGGTTCCCACCATCCCTGTGCTGAGTTCCCAGGTCTCTACATCTGCTGTGTTCATTATGAGGGGTTTCCACCATCCCTGTGCTGAGTTCCCAGGTCTCTACATCTGCTGTGTTCATTATGAGGGGTTCCCCCCATCCCTGTACTGAGTTCCCACCATCCCTCTGCTGATTTTTGTCTTCAGATTTACCAAAACCATGTAGTGCAAAGGCCGGCCTGATTGCATACAAATTGAAACTCCTAAGGTTTGACCTCATATTATGGGGCTTAAGACTTTCATTGGGGTGTATTCATTTTTTGCAACATGGTCTTAAATGAATTTCTTAGGAAAAATACTTTTTGTGTGTGAAAAGTAAAAAATCTTGATTGCAATCAATGGGCCGCATTTTGTGGGAGTATTTTGTAGTATTGTGTCCCATAGAAAATGTTGGTTCTGAAAGGAGAGTTAGGGGTTTCTGACAAATGTTACTGTTGGGGGTGTACTCATTTATGCTGAGCACTGTGTATGTGTATATATATATATATATATATATATATATATATATATATATATATATATATATGCTTGTTTTTTTTCCATTTCTTTGAATAAATCCCAGGACCAGGTATGCCTCGTCTCGCAGTTCACCCACATTCTATGGTTTCTACCCCAATATACCCAGCCAGAAGCAGCCCATTTCCTGCCATGTTTCAGAGAGGTTCCACTTTGGTGCCCGTACTTCATAGGGCAATGCCAAGGTTTAAACAGCAAATTGGAAACACAAACTTAGTCGTTTTTTTTTTTTTTTTTTTCAAAGTGAAACAGCGTTTCAAAGCTTTGCATAGTGATTGTAACGCATGTCACTAGCTGTCATTATCTGCTAGATTCTACAAATATTAAGAAGGTGAAATATAGGACACATGATCCGGGCTGCCAAAATGTATGTGATTTCCAATGCGAAACTTGCGATAATGCTCGATAAATATGCAGAGTTCTGGAATTAGCTGCCAGTTTAGAGAATAGCGCTGATCACAAAAGACACGTCCCGGCTTGTTTAAATGGAAGATATGAAGCTGAAAGATTTCGAAATGTCTCCATTACAATTTACATATTTTAAGAAGTGCAGATAAGAATTACCTTCCTAACTACTTTTTTTTTGCTTTGCTCTTATTTCACTCTTGTGGTAAAAATATATTTTGCTTAAAGTAAATCCACACTTAACCCAGGTGATAAAGAAGCCGGTGTCATAAAATAAAATACACTGCCAAGTGCAGATTCACTTAAATGATATACGGCATTATTCTGTTTTTCAGATAGGATACAAGATTTATATTAGATACAGTAGATTGATACGATAGATACTGTAGGTGTACCTTGTGGACAAATGGACATCTGACCATCAACTGGCCTATTGGGCCAAAAGTATGTTGGGACTGGAACTCAAATTATTGAGTTCGGTTGTTTTCATTGAAGGGTACTGTTAATGCCTCAGACATGCTAGTTTACTCTCAACCTTGTAGCAACAGTTTGGTGAAGGCCATTTTGCTCCAACATGACTGTGTCCCATGCACAAATCCAGCTTCATAAAGACATAGTTGGATGAGTTGGCTGTGGAAGAACTTGAGTAGCCTTCACAAAGCCACAACCCTACTGACCACCTTTGGGATGCGTTGGAACCGTGGGCCAGGCCTTCTCATCCAGCCATGGTTTGATGAGTTTGGTGTGGAGGAAGTCGAGTGTTCTGCACAGGGCCCTGACCTCATCCCTAATAAACACCTTTGGGATGAGTTGAAACCCTGGGCCAGGCCTTCTCATCCAGCCATGGTTTGTTGAGTTTGGTGTGGAGGAAGTCGAGCGTCCTGCATGGAGCCCTGACCACATCCTTACTGAACACCTTTGGGATGAGTTGGAATTGTGGGCCAGGCCTTCTCTTCCAGCCATAGTTTGATGAGTTTGGTGCTGAGGAAGTCGAGCGTCCTGCACAGAGCCCTGACCTCATCCCTACTGAACACCTTTGGCATGAGTTGGAATTGTGGGCCAGGCCTTCTCATCCAGCCATGGTTTGATGAGTTTGGTGTGGAGGAAGTCGAGTGTTCTGCACAGAGCCCTGACCTCATCCCTAATAAACACCTTTGGGATGAGTTGAAACCCTGGGCCAGGCCTTCTCATCCAGCCATGGTTTGATGAGTTTGGTGTGGAGGAAGTCGAGCGTCCTGCATGGAGTCCTGACCACATCCCTACTGAACACCTTTGGGATGAGTTGGAATTGTGGGCCAGGCCTTCTCATCCAGCCATAGTTTGATGAGTTTGGTGCTGAGGAAGTCGAGTGTCCTGCACAGAGCCCTGACCTCATCCCTACTGAACACCCTTGGGATGAGTTGGAATTGTGGGCCAGTCCTTCTCATCCAGCCATGGTTTGAGGAGTTTGGTGTGGAGGAACTCAAATGGCCTGCACAGAGCCCTGACCTCAACCCCACTGAACACCTTGGGGATGAATTGGAACGATGGTGCCCAGGTCTTCTCATCCACCATCAGTAACTGACTTTGCAAATGTTCTTTTGGCTGAATGGGCACAAATTCCTACAGACACACCCCAAAATATTGTGGAAAACCTTCCCAAAGGAATGAAGGGTTAAGGCTACAAAGGTGGAGGGGTGCTCCATGTTATTGTCCATGGTTTGCAATAGGATGTCCAACAAACTCATAGGTCTGACAATCAGGTGTCCACGTAGTTTATAGTGTATGAGAGAGGAAGACCGCAATAGAGACAGATGAATAGAATGTTTCTTTAGGTGCCAAAAACTTGGGAATTATGTCTCAAAATAAATGTAAACTCTATTGTGAGTAACTTTGACCTTAATCTTTAACCCATCCTTAAAACTTAACCCAATAGCAGTATGTAACATTTACGTTTTTATAAAAACATATTTAAGCATGGGAATTTTTTTTATTGTTGAAAATAAATGTGAATTCTCTTGTGACCAACCTTGATCTCAACCTTGAGCTGGAGTAAGGGAATGCTGCCATCATGTTCTGCATTATGAGCACCAACGCCCATAAACATCTCGGTTCCTCTGTTCTTGTTCAGGGGTTGCAGTAGGTAGCAGCGTCTTACTTTTAGGCACCAAAAGTCTATTTTTGTTCTGAAAATCAATGTAAAGTCAATTGCAAGAAACCTTGACCTCATACTTTAATCATCCATAAATCTTTGCCCAATGGGGGAGATTTACTAAAACTAGTGCACACAGAATCTGGTGCAGCTGTGCATAGCAACCATCAGGAGCTGTCTGTTCATGTGGCCGCCGTGACAGCCAATCACGAAGGTCACATGATCTTAAACGTTGCCCCGCTTCCTGGCATCCTAAAACCCCTTGAAGGGCCAGGAGGCGCCGGCTCCAAGGGGTTACATAGTTACATAGTTAGTCAGGTTGAAAAAAGACACAAGTCCATCCAGTTCAACCATAAAAAAATAAAAATAAAAAAAAAATATTGTACAATCCAATATACCCAATACTATTAAAGGGTTAAAGAATGTTTGCATTTTCTGAATAATGCAATGTGTTCTTGGATTGGATGAGTTGGAGAAGTGGGGCGGTGATGCCAGTTGTGTACTTCTACTTCAGTCATTTACAGCTTCCGGGGGGCATCGGCCAGGTATGGTACATAGAGGCATGATGGTATAGATATGCGCTGTGATAATGTATGTGGCTGCTTGCAACAAAGGTCCAATATACCCAAACAAAAAAATAAAAAAATGTGTAAATAAATGTAAAGCAATGTATTAACCAGAAAAGTCAAAGTGAAGGAAACAGTTAATGTGAATTCAGGAAAGCTGGCTTGACATGTTTTGTGCATTCAGACGTTCTCAAGAGGTCCTCCAACTGGACGAAATGCGCAAGGCGGAGTGTTCGTGCTGACGTTACGCCGCTACACGATTCCGGGTCAGCAGTGGCTTACACTGTGAGTGACTCACTAAGTTTTCTGCTCTGTTGTCTAACAAAATTTATTTAAAATGCTACGCTATGATGGGCTCTTTGCCCGCTCCATGGCAAGCTATTTATTCTAGTGAAACTGCTTCCAACTGCTAGCTTAAGAGGCATTTTGTACAGGTATGGTTTATACATAGATACTGTAGCGCCACTGGTATTTTGCTCAGATCTTCCCTAGTTTCAGCCCCTGCAGCCAGGCACACAGTATTTCCTGCAGTCAGGGGCACACAACTTCCGCTCATTACTCCAATGATCAGTCTAGGAGTTGTAGTGTTTTTTGTTGTTTTATATTGGTTTAGAAACTGGGATAGGAGAAAAGAATAGTAGGATGCTCCAAATCTAACTATTCACAGTTGAGGACAGCTTTCTTAGGGGAACTGTGTACAAGACGGTACTGGATTGAGCAAAGTCTTTTGCAAAGAGAAGGAATTCAGTGGACTCTGCTCTTCAGGACACCAGCCGGTGTCCCCTATAGCCTACACTCAGCAGCTGACTTCTAGTACCCAGAGGGGGATTCAGCAGCACAAGTCCCTAGGATCAATGGCCCCACCATGTGCCCCCCCAAAAAGGCAATTTCTTTTTGTTTGTATTCATATCGGATGTGCCACATTTTACTCGGGCCACCGCTGGGGTAACACAGTCTCTATTGAGAGGGAGAACGTCCCCAGTCAGCTCCTGCGGGTGATTCCTCCCCCCTCCCTCTGCTCGCTGACACTGCATAATGCGAGCGATCACACAACCACGGCCGCCCGATCTGCTCCTTCCCCTGCATCCTCATTGGCAGGGAGAAGAGCGCGTTGCAGGAAGGACTCCACCAGGACTCTCAGTTACTGAAAAAACAGACTGATTTCTCCCGGCTAGACCAGCGCTGTCAATAGCAGGGGCAGGACAGCAAGAGGAGGCTGGGGAACCCCACAGTGGCAGAACACCAGGGCCCGGTGGCAAGACAACCTTTGCAACCCTGATAGTTCTCCCACTGCTTTGGATCCTTATATTTTCTTGGTATGCTGGTGACATATATCTCTTGTTCTCTGTCACCCTGGGGGGGGCCCAATACAGTAGGAAGGGAGCTCACTGCAGAACATGTGAAAGGGCCATTGTGGGATCGTAGTAAAAAGGGTAAAGGGCCCCAGGATAGATAAATCAATCTATCTATCTATCTATCTATCTATCTATCTATCTATCTATCTATCTATCTATCTATCTATCTATCTATCTATCTATCTATCTATCTATCTATATATATATATATATTTTTTTTTTTTTTGCATTTTATATTGCCCCCCTATTTTTGTCCCTGTCCCCCCATGTGCCCCCCTAAATATGAAAGCTGGAGACGCTACTGCCTAGGATCCCTTTAGGAGGTCCTTACTCACAAGGCCCTGGTCGCAGGTCACCTTCATCCGTGATACCAGACAGGATCAATGGAGGTCCTCTCTCAGTCAGCTCTTAAGAGAACCCTGGGTTTCAGCATTTTGGCCCTTAGGTCCCTCACCTGAGGCTGCATGGCAGCTTGTGCTGGTGGGAGGCAATGTGCCCCCTCCCCAACTGGATCTCTCCTCTCCAGGAAAAGGCCAAGAGCCCAGGTGCTCCCTGAACATAAATACAGGTACCCAGCATGCCTAGGGGCACCTCCCCTTCTAATTGGCTGGGACTGTATCAATATTCCTGCTTCTCACCTGAATGGTTTCCATCCACAATCCAGAACCTTCCTAAAGTTGCTTGGATCCAGGGAAGCTCCAGACAGCATCAGAGCATCCGGAGCAGGCAGAACTAAGCGATCGTGGCTCCTGTTAAGCATACCGCTCAAATAAATTTACCTTAAAGCGGTGTTCCAACTACAATTGATTTTTTTTAACCCTTTTAGAGGCTTTTAAATTAGCATTTAAACACTCACGTCTTTTGTAAAATGTGTCCCCCGATGTCCGGATTTATCTCTTAAATAAAGTTTGTTAGTCCTTTCTTGGCCGTTTTCATTTTGCTTGTGGGCAAGTAAAGTCCACAAGCATCCTGTTCCGGGATACGGTGCCCGTTCTCTCCCCGATCTTGCGCATGCGCATTGAGTCAATTTCGCAGCGCCGTTGTTTTGACGAGAAATGCCCCCTGTCGAATAATGCCCACCCTGTACCGCACATGCACAGCACTTGCGTAGTATGGGGCCGCCGGACAGTGGAATCCAATTTTCAGCGGCTCCATACTGCGCAAGCGTAGTACCGGGCAGGCATAATTCGACAGGGGGCATTTCTCGACAGGACACCGTCAACTAATCAGGTTGCCATCACAACGGGCGTCGGCGTCGGAAGTGTCCGCCCCGTTGTGACGGCAATGAAGCCCTCGGCGTTTTCCCACTGACTCCTGGGTAATGATGACACACATCTCCCAGGAGCAGTAGCGAGCGGAGGCGCCGAGGGAAGTGACGTAAGGAGAGGCGCCGAGGGAAGCGACGTAAGGAGAGGCGCCGAGGGAAGTGACGTAAGGAGAGGCGCAGAGGGAAGTGACGTAAGGAGAGGCGTCGAGGGAAGTGACGTAAGGAGAGGCGCAGAGGGAAGTGACGTAAGGAGAGGTGTCGAGGGAAGTGATGTAAGGAGAGGCGCCGAGGGAAGTGACGTAAGGAGAGGCGCCGAGGAAAGTGACGTAAGGAGAGGCGCCGAGGGAAGTGACGTAAGGAGAGGCGCAGAGGGAAGTGACGTAAGGAGAGGCGCAGAGGGAAGTGACGTAAGGAGAGGCGCAGAGGGAAGTGATGTAAGGAGCCGCGGTGAGGAAAGAGGAAGATTTCAAGGGACTACATAGCAACAGGCATTAAGAGGTGAATAAAAATATTATTTCATGCACAGTAATTACTTTTTTTTTTTGGGTGGAACTCCACTTGAAGCAGAGGAGCCAATCTATTCTACCACCTACCTAGGAGGGTGCTACATAACAGTGGTCCAAGCTTGACCAATGTAATTATGGAAACAAATACAGTATACCATACTTGAAATTCATCTGTAATGGTCCCCCCTGGCTTGACTGGTCCATTGAAAAAGTACATGAGCTTCTTTTGAAAAAAAGAGTCTTCTATGGTTGGTTGGATCCATACACGTATCTCTGACCACCTGAGGAGCAGGAGAATCTAAGCAGTGTGTGAAGATACATCCAAATCTCACTTTTTGGTTTAGAGGACCAGCTAATCAACACGCTAGTCTCCAGCTTCAGGAACAGAAAAAAAAAAAAAATGTTAATTCTTAAAAATCTGATCATCTCTGACCTTGGGAATTAGAGATTTTTTTTTTGTTTAGAGTTCTTCCTAAATGGTCTTGTAACTCACTTGGAAAATAATTACTTGGCAAATAAGTTATGGCTTGGCTGTGCAGCCAGACGCTCCGAGATACACCACGTTAAACCCCAATTAAACCTCTATCAATACAGTTTGAAAAAGAGTCAGTCATTCCTCCTCTTGATATCTGCAGGCCGGAGTTTAGCAAACACAGGGTGGCTGCCCCGCGGAGTGTCCTTTTTAACATCTGCTAGTAAAATGTGAAAATAATCCACTTATTTGCACTTCAATGAGAAATCCCTATTAGGCTGGATCTACAGTAGGATGCGTTCGCCTTAATTGAATTTGCTGGCTGCGGGATGCAGATATATGTACGTGTCAGGCTGATGATGGTTTGGGGGTAGCACGCATATGGCCTCTGACTGGCGGTAGTTACGTTTTAAAAAAAATAAATCGCCACAATAATAATGTACTCTGCTGTTTGTGTCTTAAACGATCGCGTACAGCTGGCCGACAAAATAATGGAAGCGCCTAATAATGGCTTACAATATAGGCTGCTCCTCTGTTCTTACTACCTACAGTAGGGCTGGTACATGGATGAGAACAGAAAGCTCACTAAAATTGATTTTAACGGCATAATCGCAGATTTAGCCTTCAACGGAATTTCCTTAGGCACTTAAGGACCGGAAGGATTTGCCCCCCTTAATGACCAGGCCATTTTTTGCGATGCGGCACTGAGTCGTTTTAACTGACAATTGCGCGGTCGTGCGACGTTGTACCCACGCAAAATTGACGTCCTTTTTTTCCCACAAATAGAGCTTTATTTTTATGGTATTCGATCACCTCTGCGGTTTTTATTTTTTGAGCTACAAACAAAAAAAGACAGAGAATTATGGAAAAAAAAAAGCAATGTTTTTTACTATTTTGCTATAATAAATATCCCCCCCAAAAAAATTCTTCATCAGTTTAGGCCGATATGTATTTTTCTACGTATTTTTGGTAAAAAAATAAAAATCGCAATAGGCGTATATTGAATGGTTTGCGCAAAAGTTATAGCAGGTACAAAATGGGAGATAGTTTCATGGCATTTTTATTATTATACATTTTTTCTTTTTTACTAGTAATGGCGGTGATCTGCGTTTTTTTAGTGGGAATGCGACATTGTGGCGGACAGATCGGACACTTTTGACACTTTTTTGTCATTTATAAAGCGATCAGTGCTATAAAAATGCGCGGATTACTGTATAAATGACACGGACAGGGAAGGGGTTAACACTAGGGGGCGATCAAGGGGTTAAATGTGTTCCCTGGGAGGTGATTCTAACTTTATGGGGGCTGGGCTGACTGGAGGAGGAGAGAGATCGCTGTTCCTGATCACTAGGAACACACTAGGGTTGCCACTTTTTATTCAAGCCAAACCCGAACACTTTAGCGGCGCACGGTAAAAATATATTTTTTTTAACATGCACTATAAGATTGTAACAGACCTGAGACACCTTTGGGTGTTCCAAAGAGAATAGTAATGTGGCATTATAGTACCCCCTCACCCTCCTGTCAGGCCCTGTTCTTAACCACACTCCTGTCTGAATATTGTGTCCGAGTTTCAGGTGAACTGAAACCCGAACGCATGATTCAAAACCCGAACTGTCCGGGTGAATCCCAGACAGGCGGCAACCCTAGAACAGACGATTGCTCTCTCTAGTCCCCTGTCAGAACGGGGATCTGTTTGTTTACATTGACAGATCCCCGTTCTGTTTGTTTACATTGACAGATCCCCGTTCTGTTTATTTACACTGACAGATCCCCGTTCTGTTTGTTTACCCTGACAGATCCCCGTTCTGTTTGTTTACATTGACAGATCCCCGTTCTGTTTGTTTACATTGACAGATCCCCGTTATGTTTGTTTACACTGACAGATCCCCGTTCTGTTTGTTTACATTGACAGATCCCCATTCTGTTTGTTACATTGACAGATCCCGTTCTCTTTGTTTACATTGACAGATCCCCATTCTGTTTGTTTACACTGACAGATCCCCGTTCTGTTTGTTACATTGACAGATCCCCGTTCTGTTTGTTTACACTGACAGATCCCCGTTCTGTTTGTTTACATTGACAGATCCCCGTTCTGTTTGTTTACACTGACAGATCTCTGTTCTGTTTGTTTACCCTGACAGATCCCCGTTCTGTTTGTTTACCCTGACAGATCCTCGTTCTGTTTGTTTACACTGACAGATCCCCGTTCTGTTTGTTTACATTGACAGATCCCTGTTCTGTTTATTTACACTGACAGATCCCCGTTCTGTTTGTTTACCCTGACAGATCCTCGTTCTGTTTGTTTACATTGACAGATCCCCGTTCTGTTTGTTTACATTGACAGATCCCCGTTCTGTTTATTTACACTGACAGATCCCCGTTCTGTTTGTTTACCCTGACAGATCCCCGTTCTGTTTGTTTACATTGACAGATCCCCGTTCTGTTTGTTTACATTGACAGATCCCCGTTCTGTTTGTTTACACTGACAGATCCCTGTTCTGTTTGTTTACCCTGACAGATCCCCGTTATGTTTGTTTACACTGACAGATCCCCGTTCTGTTTGTTTACATTGACAGATCCCCATTCTGTTTGTTTACACTGACAGATCCCCGTTCTGTTTGTTACATTGACAGATCCCGTTCTGTTTGTTTACATTGACAGATCCCCATTCTGTTTGTTTACACTGACAGATCCCCGTTCTGTTTGTTACATTGACAGATCCCCGTTCTGTTTGTTTACACTGACAGATCCCCGTTCTGTTTGTTTACATTGACAGATCCCCGTTCTGTTTGTTTACACTGACAGATCTCTGTTCTGTTTGTTTACCCTGACAGATCCCCGTTCTGTTTGTTTACCCTGACAGATCCCCGTTCTGTTTGTTTACATTGACAGATCCCCGTTCTGTTTGTTTACCCTGACAGATCCCCATTCTGTTTGTTTACCCTGACAGATCCTCGTTCTGTTTGTTTACACTGACAGATCCCCGTTCTGTTTGTTTACACTGACAGATCCCCGTTCTGTTTGTTTACACTGACAGATCCCCGTTCTGTTTGTTTACACTGACAGATCCAAATTCTGTTTGTTTACATTGACAGATCCCCATTCTGGCTCTCTGTGGAGCAATCACGGGTGGTCGGCAGACATCGCGGCCCCCGGTCACGCCCAAGGGCTTCGGCGCCATGGGCGCGCGCGCACCCACTGTATCTATTGCTCGAACTGATGTACAGCTACGGCGATTCTCGCAGTAGAGCCAACTTGCCGCAGTATAATGACAGCGGCTGGTCAGCAAGTGGTTAAGCACTTCTCAACCGCCCCATAGCAGATATATTACTACAGGGCGACCGTTCTGTTCAGAATCACATACAGATATATATATATATATATATATATATATATATAGATATAGATAGATATAGATAGATAGATATCTCTATCTATCTATCTATCTATCTATCTATCTATCTATCTATCTATCTATCTATCTATCTATCTATCTATCTATATATATTTATATTTATTTATAGATAGCTATATAAAAATGTGATTCTGCACTTCCGCCTAGGGAGTGCGCTCACGTGCTGATTACTTACAGCAGAAGCCAATCTGCACGTGTCGGGCAATGGATGTCCGCGGGCACCCATCAATCGTTGGGAAGAGAAACAGGACTGAGCTATCTAAACAAGGCAGAGCTCTGTTCTGACAGGGGGAGTGATGGATTTTGTGTCCCTGCAGAGCAGGGAATAAAATCCATCACTTCCCTTAGTAAAGGCACCACCACATACAGTACACATAAACACTGGCTAGGCAGACAGTTAACCCTTTGATCACCCTAGATGTTTAACCCCTTCCCAGGCAGTGGCATACAGTGACAGCGCATCCAGGATTTTTTAGCACTGACCACTGTATTGGTGTCACTGGTTCCCACAAAGTGTCAAAAGTGTCACTCGGTGTCCGATTGTCCACCGTAATATCATAGTCTCGCTATAAGTCGCTGATCGCCACCATAACTAGTATAAAAATAAATAAATAAATAAATAAATTTAGTGTATTGTATATCCCATTTTTTATAGACATTATAACATTCAAGTAAACCAATCAACATACTCTTATTGGGTGTTTTTTTTTTTTTTTTTTTTTTTTTAACAAAAATATGTAGCAGAATACATATTGGCCTAAAATTTTGAAGAAATTCGATTTTTAGATTTTTTTATTTTTTTTTATTAGATATGTTTTATAGCAGAAAGTAAAAAATATTATTTATTTATTTTTTTCTAAAATTGTCGGCCTTTTTTTTGTTTATGTCCATTCCTATTCCTATATACCGGTAAGCTGAAGTCTGACAGGTGCTCTTAAAAAGACTTGGATGTCAAAATGCTCAATTCTGCTGTTTTGAGCCTCACTGTAAATAGCCATGAGCAAATCAGTTTGCAAACCAGGCAAATTGTCAGATCAGCAACATCTGATTCTCTTGAATATATGCATGAAGATTTGTCCGGACTGCAGAATCACAATTTAGAAAATTAGTGTTCGTAAAACTGCTAATCAGATGGATCTACATCCCAAATTTTTAAAGTCCTGAGTTATTGATCCTTCTGATTGGACTGTCCTCAATGTAAATATACAAGTACAGACCACCGAACTAGAGAGAGGAGAGATGGCTTCTTCTTTGAACTGTAAAGACTCCTCTCTACAACCCATGTAGTCCCCATTCCCCCTAAAATTACTTTGATGAATTTAGTCACAAATGCCCAGAAGATGGAAACAAAATTTTAGAAGTTTGTCACAATTTGTATGTTTTAAACCTTGGTGCAGCTCCCTCTATCCTGACCGCCCTAGGAACGAGCCCACAAATGGCTATATGGAAACAATAGTTCATAGCAAATTTTTTTTATAAATGCTTGTATTTGTCAAATATAGATCACCACTCTGCAAACATCCCAAAACAATAATAAATGAACTTACGAGGAACCATGGATCACAAAAAGTTGTCTAAGGTCAAAACTTCAATCTCCTTATTGCCAAGTAAAATAAAGAAATTGATGTTTTAACCTTAGAAAACTTTTCGTGATCCTTGGGTTCCCCAAAAGTCAATTTTCTGTTGTTTTCAGGTTTTTTGGATATTGAGTGGATTGTGGTACCCCTTCCCTTTTTATTTACCTACCTTTATGTAAAATATATAACCTAAATTGCAAATATGATGGGGGTGGGTGTCACTGTGGGGGGATGAAGGTTCTGGAGAGGGTTAGGGGACTCTGCAGTTGACTTGATGGCCCTATTGGACATAAGGTTTCTGGAGGGAACTCAGGGGAGACCTGTGGGGAATGGAGTCTCTGGCGGGTGGTCTCTCTAGGAGGCTAGGTTTTGCAAAGGCAATGTGGAGAGTGGAAGGCACTGCTGGGGCTTAGGACACTGTGGAACACTGTTGGAGGCACTATGGGTTTCTGGATATTATGCAGCAAGCTAGGGGAGCACTTAGGGAGGCTGAGGGAGATTGTCAGGCACTGTAGGGACTGAGGGCTTTTAGGGAGGGTTTAGATAGTGTGAAATGTTTAATGGCACTGATGACTACAATGGGAGGTTGGGGGGCACTATGGGAGTTGTTGGTAGGCATGGTGGAAGGTTAAGATATCTGAAGCTAGCTGGAGGCCCAGAAAGTGGGAGGTTTGGCTTGGAATTGGGAAATGGCCCAGCAGTTAAGAACCAGTGGGCTAGAAGTAGGTTTGTGGAGGGAGCTCAGGGGAGACCTGTGGGGGTCTCTGGAAGGAGGCTGGTGGTCTCTCCAGGAGGCTAGTTTTTGCAGAGGCAATATGGAGACCGGAAGGCACTGTGGGGCTTAGGGCACTGTGGGACACTGTTGGGGGCACAGTGGGAAGCTATATATTCTGCAGCAAACCAGGGGAGCATTTAGGTAGCCTGAGAGGCACTGTAGGAGGTTGGTGGGTACTGTGGGTCTTCTAGGAAGGGTTTGGGTGGTGTGAAATGTTGAGGGGCACTTAGAACCACAATGGGAAGTTGGGTGGCACTATGACAGCTGGTAGGCATAGTGCAAGGTTAGGGGATCTGAAGCTAGTTAGAGGCACAGGAAGAGGGAGGTCCAGCCCGGCATTGGGCCGTGGCCCAACAGTTGAAAACAAGTTGGCTTTAAATAGGTTCCTGGAGGGAGCTTAGGGGAGACCTGTGGGAATGGGGTCTCTGGAGGAGGGCCGGTGGACTCTCAAGGAGGCTAGGTTTTGCAGAGGCAGTATGAAAACTGGAAGGCACTGTTGGAGCTTAGGGCACTGTGGGACACTGTTCAAGTTACTATGGGGGGGGGCTGGATATTCTGTAGCAAGCTGGATGAACATTTAATTAGGCTGAGGGGCACTGTAGAAAGTTGGTGTGGACTGAGGGCTCTTAGGGAGGATTTGGGTAGTGTGAAATGTTTAAGGGCACTAAGGAGCAGAATTGGGAGGTGGGTTGACACTATGGAAGTTGGTAGGCATGGTGGAAGGTCAGGCGATCTGAAGTTAGCTGGAGGCCCAGAAAGAGGGAGGCCTGGCCTGGCATTAGGCCACGGCCCAGCAGTTGAAAACAAGTTGGCTATAAATAGGTTCCTGGAGGGAGCTCAGGGGAGACCTGTGGGGGAATGGAATCTCTGGAAGGGGGCTGGTGTTCTCTCCAGGAGGCTAGGTTTTGCAGAGGCAGTGTGGAGACTGGAAGGCAATGCTGGGACTTAGAGCACTCTGGGACACTGTTTGGGGTCACTGTAGGAGGTTGGGTACTGTGGGGACTGAGGGCTCTTAGGGACGGTTTGGGTAGTGTGAAATGTTGAGAGGGCACTGAGGACCACACTGAGAGGTTGGATGGCACTATGGGAGCTGGTAGGCATGGTGGATGGTTAGAGGATCTGAAGCTAGCTGGAGGCCCAGGAAGAGGGAGGCCCAGCTCAGCACTAGGTGGTCGAGGACCAGTGGGCTAAAAGCAGATTGGTGACCATGGTGTGCTTATTAACTACAGTAGGAAAAGTGTTGTTGCCAAATAGGTTGAGTCTGGATAACATTTATCTGTTTGCCAATTTGGACCTTCTGGCTAATATTATTAGCTCACAGTGTGCTCCTCACTGTACATTCTGAGGCTGGGGGGGCTGGTGGGTGACCAAGCTGCATGGCTTGGTTGCAGAACAGGAAAGTGAGGTCACAGTATTTTTTTTTTTGCCAGGCAATGCAGTTCACATATATTTATCCCAGCTGTGTATTTAGTATGCCTGCCTGGCATTTATCAAGGAGTACAGGCAGCAGGCAGGCAACAGTGAAATTGCTGCCTGCCTTCTGTTGCCTTAGCAGACCTCATTAGAGAACGTCTTGTAATTAAAAGTTCTACTCTAGATATTCTTCAAAGTCTTTAACTTTGGCAAATCTCTGCTGTATTGTCGCTTGCCTCCTTTTGTCCTCCCGTAATGACAATGGCTCAGTAAACTTAAAAAGTGATCAGATCGATTGGCTTGCAGTATGAATCCACACCTCCTGGCTGAGTATTGATTACCTTGCAGCGCTGAGATTTATGTTTTTAGACTAGCATTGTTCATTAGTATCCTTTTGTCGCTATTCAGATGGTCTCATCCTGTTAATTGTGTAAGAAATGACAGGAGGAGATTGAATTAATTGTTAAGGTGGTCGGATTCGGAGTTCATTTAGTCTCAGCCTAGAGATGGGTTTGAAAGCGGCAGCCTCGGTATTGACGTTTTTGCTCAGTCACTGGGATTCAGGGTTTGTGGTTTGTGTCTGTAATATACTGCAAAAAGAATCCATACATCATAGCCGCTCAAATAAAAGAGATATAATTCCAGGCAACAAGTAAAAACAGTCAGTGAACCTGTAATACTGGCTAACAAGTCCAAATGGGCAAACCATATATATCTGTAGCACTAACTCACGGTGGAGCTGCTGATTTAAAGCGGGCTGTTACCGTTGCCTTGTTACCTGTAATTTCACCAACACCGGGTCTAGGGGTCTCCGTTGAGTTTACTGCGAGGCAATGTATACACCAGTCACTTAAGTACTTTTTCAATGCTTTAATGGGAGATAACTGTAAGAAGTAGCAGGAAAGAGGTAGAAGGAGAGTTGCAGGGGTATTCAAATACCTTTTCTTGGCGTAGCGTCAAGGAATTTAAATCTTTAGGATGAATGTATCCTCAGCTTAGGATTAAATCTTTGCCCGCCCGGATAGGTTTCTCTTACTGACCTAGCAACCGGAACGCAGCACGAACAAAAAGTCTTTGGTGGGACAAACTCATACGATCCTCTGCCACACGATGTAGTGGTTTTCGAAGAAACAGCACACTACCAGAACCTTTAAGCCGACCCGGCAGTACTTGTGTGGTAGGGCAATCTAAGATGCGTCCTCCAATTGAGTCACCAGGCCCCTCTCCAGACCAGCGCTCCGCATAGTCCCTTCCAAGAAGGGTCCTCCCCTGGATTCTTCTCAATTGTCCGGCTTCTTCCCGCAGGACGGACAGCTCAGGACCATCCCAGCAGTAGCAGGCCCCAGACAGACTTCTGGGCCTACCCGCCCGGCTGCAGCGGCGTAACCCTCCAAGCTAGGAGGGCTACGAGATTGCACTCACTGACACATACCTCTAGGCCTGGGGGGCCACGAGGCAGAAAGCTCCCCGAAACATGGCGTCTGCCCCATAAATACCTTCTCCCAGAATGCAACTCGGAGGACCACCTCCGCCGAGTTATCTCCGGGACAGAAGAGCACTCATACACTTCAGCTGGTTGCTTTCCAACATTGACCCATGGTGACAACGACACCCACAGGCGCAATGCAGAACTGCACGCACCACAGCCAAGCTGGAACAGAGGCTAAACTAACCTTGGATTAAACCTGAACAATGTATAGCACAGATGATCCATTAAATTTACCTATAAGCGGTAGAATGGAAATCTACCAGCGCTACATATTTATATATCTATCTATATATATATATAGATATCTATATATCTATATATATATATATATATAGATATATAGATATAGATATATATATATATAATATTTTTACCTGTCAGAGGATTTAAATTCTGTGCAGCCAGTGTTGTGGTCCAGTCTTCCCTGCACAGTGTAAGGCTGCATTCACGCCTGCGCATTTCCCAAACACACACTCAAAAATGATCATATTGCCACACATGCTGCAGTCGTAGGTCGTGCTTGTGGTGCAAGTAATTGTGAATGGCATCCCGAGCACGGGTAGCCGGCGTGCTACAAAGGTATCAAAACGCCCACTGAAAAAAACGTCCAACGCTCCATGACTTGGCTACTTTGGGGAGTTTGTCACGTGTAGGGCAGTCCTAGGTGTGCCACGCACTAACGCGTTCAAAGTGTGCATTCCCGCTATGCTCAGGTGTGTCTCTTGATCCTACTTCTCTGGCATTATATTTAAGGCTCTGGGCTTGTGATGGCATTCCTGTTTCCTGGTTTCCTACCTGAATCTCTGCTAGTCCCTGACCTATCTACCTGCCTCATTGCTGACCCCTGCTCAGATTACTGGCTACATTTTTGGATTGTTGCCTGCTTTGACCTTGACCTGTTTGCTAGACTATGCTTATCTGCTGCCCGCCCTGACCTTGGAACCATCTTCTGGATTATGCTTGCCCACTGCCAGCCCAGACCTGGACACGATGCACTGAATAAAGCTTGCCCGCAGCCTGCCCTGACCTCAGACTGTTTAATGGAATATGATTATCTGCTGCCCGTTCTAACCTTGGAAGCATCTTCTGGCTAATGCTTGCCCACTGCCAGCCCGGACCTGGGAACTGGTTACTGAATCATGCTTGCCCACAGCCTGCCCTGATCTCGGACTGTTTAATGGACTGTGCTTATCTGCTGCCTGCCCTGACCTCGAACCATCTTTTGGATTATGCTTGCCCACTGCCAGCCCAGACCTGGGAACGGTGCACTGAATCATGTTTGCCCACAGCCTGACTTGACCTCAGACTGTTTAATGGAATGTGCTTATCTGCTGCCCGCACTAACCTCTGAACCATTTTCTGGATTATGCTTGCCCACTACCAGCCCAGACCTGGAAACGGTGCACTGAATAACGCTTGCCCGCAGCCTGCCCTGACCTCAGACCGTTTAATGGAAAATGATTAGCTGCTGCCCGTTCTAACCTCAGAACCATCTTCTGGATTATGCTTGCCCACTGCCAGCCCGGACCTGGGGGCAGTTTACTGAATCACGCTTGCCCACAGCCTGCCCTGATCTTAAACTGTTTAATGGACTGTGTTTATATGCTGCCTGCCCTGACCTCGGAACCATATTTTGGATTATGTTTGCCCACTGCCAGCCCAGACCTGGGAACAGTGCACTGAATCACGTTTGCCCACAGCCTGACCTGACCTCAGACTGTTTAAATGGAATGTGCTTATCTGCTGCCCGCATTAACCTCGGAACCATCTTCGGGATTGTGCTTGCCCACTGCCAGCCCAGACCTTGGACTGTCGCATGGATGCTCTCCAGCAGTGCCCAACTTGCCTCAAGACTACAGGGACCCTTTCTGTTATCATCCATTCCCAGTGTTGTGTGGCCAGGAACTATAGTTTTGGTTACCAAGACCTCAGGGAAACCAAGTACCGGTAGGCCTGCTTGGGGGCTGCTATAGGCAGAAGAAACATTCACTTGCTGTAGCTCCTGACCAAGGCATCAGGCTGGACATTACAGACAGTATAACCAAGTTGGTGAACACGCTTATCTATACTGCAGTTCAGAAGTACAGCTTGGTCACCAACCTGCCTGTAGCCTAGGACTGCACTTTAAAGCAGCACGTTGATTAGCTCATCACTCTGCACCACCCTCTTATAAGTAGTTTAAGGTCCCTTTCACATGGGGTGGAATCTGTCCAAGAAGATCCACCTGCTCAGTGGGGGACCTCTCCGCTGATCCCTGTTAAGCAGTCGGATGACAGGTCCAAGTCTGCTCTGCTATGCAGAGGGGACACGGACACAGCCTCTATGGGGCAGTGGGATGGAAACGGAACACATGTCTGTTTCCATTCGATTGTCACCCGATCATGTGCGCTGAAATTCGCCACCCCATTTTGAACAATAGGTGGTCCGATCGGGTCCGCCTGAAAAACGGACAGGTCAGTCCGCTGGTGTGAAAGGGGCCTTAAACTGGTAAGTGACAGCAACAGGGCTGAGGCACAAAAGAAGAAAGACCCAGGTAAGCTTGACACAATACCATGGATAAAGAACACAATGGGGTTGATTTACTAAAACTGGACAGGGCAAAATCTGGTGCATAGAAACCAATCCAGGCTTCCAGGTTTTCTTTTCCAAAGCTTAATTGAACAAGCTGAAGTTAGAAACTGATTGGCTACCATTCACAGATGCACCAGATTTTGCACTCTCCAACAATGGTGGCTGGTGGAATATTTTTTTTTTTGGGGGGGGGGGGCAAACAGTATGCCACCCAACCCCCCCGGTCGGTTGGTAGCACTTACCCCATCACCGGCGACTTCCCCCTGCTCGGCGGCGGCCTCCCGTTCTCCTGCTCTCACCCCCATTTCTGATTGGCTGGATTGAGGATCAGTGTTTCAACAGCGAATATTCATGTGTCTACTCCCCTCCTCCTAGGCATCCAAAAGGATCACCTGTCCTTTCAGCCAATCAGGTGACGGGTCTCAGATCCACTTCCTGATTGGCCCGGGAGGAGGATCAGTGTTACAATAGCAAGTATTCATTCGCTGTTGTAACACACCTGGGTGGGCTCCAGGGCGCATGCTCTGGAACCCAAGCCCACCCTATTTTGAAGCCTATTAGAGCCTCTGGCTTAAAAAAAAATAAAAATAAAAAAAAAATCCCCTGCCGCTGTTTCATGCACTCGGTGACCCGAAAGGGGCCGGACGCATGAATAGGGGGTGGCCTTGGATAGATTTATGCATGAATCTATCCATTACCATATAGGGGGTGGCCTGGAGAGAGGGGGAGGCACCCGGGCGCCACTAATGGACGACACCTGCTCTCCAATTTTAGTAAATCAACCCTGACGTGTTTGCTGGTCCTTTACGCTCTAATCTCTTACAGATCCGCTGGTTGGAAAGGCACTGAGCAGGTGCTAGAAGCACATGACAAGCGCCCCCTATTGATATCTCTGTGAATATCACCTGAACGTTATTACACATTGGTGTTTTCCGCACCGTGTCAGACATAATTATAACTGCAGAAGTACATTGTAACAAATGTCTTTCATTTTTTTACAATGTAATCTGCCAGCGTGCTGTCAGCGAAGTGTGCAGGAGGATTGCTTGCTTAGCGGGAACAAAAAAAAAAAACCATAATGCATCGTCAGAGCAGAGCGATTCCGCTGATAAGCCAGGTGGGTGCATTTTCCATCACATCAGTCCCAGTTCACACTTCACTGCGCCAGTGGCACTGCGATGTTCAGGTACGCTTGTACATGCATTTTCTGCTTTATAGAGATTTTGTGTAATTCTCTTAAAATGGTTATAAAAGGAAAGTTTGTTTTTTCTTCCCCTAAAAAAAAAAAAAAAAAAAGGAGGGGGGGGTATTGAACGGAGCTTCTCTGGTTTTCCACTTTTGGGGTCCCCTCACCGGTGCCCCCGGCTCCTCCTCTTCTGTGAGTGCCCCCCATAGCGAGGCACTCCCGCGGGTGTGTAGACTTGTGCAATTCATTCATTACGATTTCGTTTTCGGACGGGATTCCGCATATTCGTTCATTCTGGAGCATCCGAATGAATGGAAGAATCCTTTTGACGAATGCGTATGAGAACGAATTGTCAGAGCGAAAACCCGGAGGAACGAAAATCCGAAAAACTAAAAACTATTCAACCTACGATTGTAACTAATCGATTACTATCATTATTATTATACACGATTTTTTATAGTGCCAACAGTTTACGCAGCGCTTTATAGACATGTGCGCCGTCAAAAAAAAATTGTTTTGTTTCGTTCCGTTTCATTACGTATTAGAATTCATTCGCATTTCGTAATTCGTGTCCAAAATTCACTTTGGATTCGTACGAAATACGAATTTTCGTTAGGTTCGTTAACTTTTCGTAACAATTACGAATGTTCGTTATGATGAATTTATCATCATCCATCCCTGTGCTGAGTTCCCGGGTCTGTACACCTGCTGTGCCCATTATGAGGGGTTCCCACCATCCCCGTGCTGAGTTCCCAGGTCTGTACGCCCGCTGTGCCCATTATGAGGGGCTCCCACCATCCCTGTGCTGAGTTCCCAGGTCTGTACGCCCGCTGTGCCCATTATGAGGGGCTCCCACCATTCCTGTGCTGAGTTCCTGGGTCTGTACGCCCGCTGTGCCCATTATGAGGGGTTCCCACCATCCCTGTGCTGAGTTCCCGGGTCTGTACACCCGCTGTGCACCCGCTGTGCCCACTATGAGGGGTTTCCACCATCCCTGTGCTGAGTTCCCGGGTCTTTACACCCGCTGTGCCCATTATGAGGTGTTTCCCCCATCCCTGTGCTGAGTTCCCAGGTCTGTACACCCGCTGTGCCCATTATGAGAGGTTCCCACCATCCCTGTGCTGTGCTGACTTCCTGGGTTTTTAACTTCATCATAACCGATCATCGTAATTAACGAACGTCCTTACTTTGTCCAATTCTGTTGTAACAGAATTTGGATCCGAAGTTCGTAAACTAAATTTCGTATTTCGTACAAGATTCGTGTTTCGGATGCTCACGAATGTACGAATTTCCGGGAATTCGTACGAAACTAGTCGCACGTGTCTACAATGTAGAGGGGGACAGCAAAATGACAGCACAGTTCAATACAGAAGGGACAGGATTACATTCGGATAATTTCGTTTTCCGTATTTTCGTTCTTTCCAACTATTCGTTATCACTGAATAAAAAGAATTAATTGATGAATGCATTCGTATTTCTTTTGGATACATTCGGATTCATTCGATTTTTCGGATGGGCAGCGTTAGTGTGTTATCTCTGCCCAATGAGCTTGTCCCTTATTCTTTTTCTGTGTCAGACTCAGTGGTGGCTGGTGTTTTCTTTTTTTTTTTGGGGGGGGGGGGGCAACAAACAACAAACCCCCACCCCTCCCGCTCGCTGTCTCACGGTCGGTCCTCTGGCACTTACCCCATCTAGGTGGCAGGCATTGGGTAGCAGTGGGCATCAGACATAAGGCAGCGGTGACTGTCCGGCATCAGGCAGCGGCGGCCATCCGGCATCAGGCAGCGGCGGTAGGGTTGCCAAACCCAAACACTTTTGCAGGACATGGTAATTTTTTTTTTTTTGCAGTAAACACTCTAGGATTATAAAAGACCTGGGATACATTTGGGTGCCACAAGGAGAGTAGTGATGTAGCGCACAGAGCGCACCATGGCAAACAGTGGGTGTGGCCAAATTGCTCTTGCTGACATTATTACCCCACCCTTCAGTCAAACCTGCCCCCAAACAGCCGTCCGCAGCTCCTGGATGGCAACAGATTTGTGTGTGACTCAGTTACTTGGGGAGCCACAGCCTGGTCGGAATAATGTGTCCGGGTTTCAGGTCGACTGAAACCCGGACACAGGATTCAAAACCCGAACTGTCTGGGTGAATCCTGGACAGGTGGCAACCCTAAGCGGCGGGCACCAGGCAGCGGCGGGCATCGGGCTCCTGTGTCTTACCCTCCTGTACTGAAACCCGGACACGGGATTCAAAGCCCGAACTGTCAGGGTGAATCCTGGACAGGTGGCAACCCTAAGCGGCGGGCATCAGGCAGCGCCGGGCATCGGGCTCCTGTGTCTTCCCCTCCTCCTCGCTTCCGCCATGTGTCTACTCCCCTCCTCCTAGGCATCCAAAAGGATCACCTGTCCTTTCAGCCAATCGGGTGACGGATCTCAGACCCACTTCCTGATTGGCCGGGAGGAGGATCAGTGTTACAATAGCGAATATTCATTTGCTGTTGTAACACCTGGGTGGGCTCCAGATGCAATGCTCTGCTCCTGGAGCCCACCCTATTTTGAAGCCTATTAGAGCCTCTGGTTCTAATCAGGTACTTAATAAAAAAAACACCCCCGCCACTGTAATTCATGTGCCTGACATCCTGCAAGGACCAGACGCATGGATGGGGGGGTGGCTGCAATGAACGAATGTTCCGAGCCCGAAGTAACGAATGCTGTATCTGAACGAATGCAACCGAACGAATACGGATGCATCCGAAGTTACGAATTATCCGAAGTTACAAATGCCGATCATAACAAATGATCTGATAAACAAAAAAAAAATAAAAAACAAATGAAACAAAACAAACTTTTCAGTAGCGCACATGTCTAGCGATGTGTGTTCATAGACACGCAGTGCAGCTCTGCCCCTCCCCCCGCTCCTTCCTTAACTCCGCCGCATCCCAATCGACAGGAACAAGGCTCCTCAGAGCGCATGTGCATCCTTGTGCCGGAAAAAGCGGCCCTCGCCCGTGGTGTGAACGAGGTCCTCAAACTGTGCAAGACTGAAAGGAAAGCCGGAATTCAGCTTTAACCAAGTTGTAGACTGGCCTTTCAGAAGAAACTTCTAGGTTGCTCCTCTTGTAGAGCAGAGGTTGGCGCCACCGCATCGGTCTCTGTGAGAGTCGCAGCTCTGCTGCTTCCATCAATGCACACAGGTGGGTGTACGGACAAACAAGAGAATGTTGAATGAAAACAAAAGCCATTGGCGACCCCCCGGATATCTATATCTATGGATGAGGAAAGCTGAGATCTCCAGTTCAAGAGATGAAAACAAAAATCCCACGAGAGACTTTGATCTCTTTATAGTTTGATTCCGCTTTTATTTTTGGCCCCTTCTGAAGTGCCGACTTGACTTTATGTTTGTAAATATCATCACGTCTACACACACACACACACAATGAATGGAGCATGGAGCATCAATCATTTATTTCGTGGATGGGGTTCAGTTTGCTTTTTCGGGAATAGTTCTTAAATCTCAACACCAGGCAAACAACTACAAGTGTATAATATAAAACAATCAGCGCACACAAAATTCAAAGTAATATAGTGAAAATGCAAGCTGTACACGCTGACGAAGTCCCGTAGGACGTAACGCGTACGGGGGGAGGAGCTATCTTGCGGACGCCACCCGCAGCCGCCTCAGGCATATCGCTGCCTTATACTGCCCTTTTTATTGATCGCTGTTTCAGCTCCTTTTTATGTTACGGCTGTCAGTATTTTTACATTGTGGGCCTTCTCATTAACTGGACTTTACGGAGAACACTTCGATTGCGTTTATTTCCATTTCATATTGGGTCATCAGGTCTCATTGGTTATACTCACCAACTGCCTTCATCCCATTTGTGGATACAAGCCTATATGACCTTCTGTTAGCTCAGAGGTCTGTCAGATCTGGTAATGCCGTGTACACACGAGCGGACTTTTTGACTGGACTGGTCCAACGGACCGAGTCCGGCGGACAATTGGACCGTGTGTGGGCTTCATCTGACTTTTTCGGTCAAAAATCTGACGGACTTTAGATTTGCAACATGTTTCAAATCTTTACGTCGGAACTCCGCCAGACCCAGTTGCTATCGAAAAGTCCGCTCGTCTGTACGCTAGTCCGACGGACAAAAACCGACGCTAGGGCAGCTATTGGCTACTGGCTATCAACTTCCTTATTTTAGTCCGGTGTACGTCATCACGTACGAATCCGTCAGACTTTGGTGTGATCGTGTGTAGGCAAGTCCGTTCGTTGGGAAAGTCCGTTGGAAGTCCGCCGAAAGTCCGTCGGTCCAGTCCGGTCAAAAAGTCCGCTCGTGTGTACGCAGCATCAGAGTTTGGATTTGTTGGTGGAGGACTAGTCACCTTGAAAACTTTCAACAGGACCTGTATTGTGTCTTCTCTCACAAGGTTTTCCTGTTTTCCATTGCTGAAGAACTTTATTTTTATCAATATCATTCCTCTCTTAAATGTATATGGACTTATATATCGCGCTGCACTTATTTCTTTTTTTAAACAACTACAAGTGCATCTCCTAAAATTAGAATACCCTCAAAAAGTTCATTTATTTCAGTAATTCAATTCAAAAAGTGAAAACTCATATATTTTATATAGATGCGTTACACACAGAGTGATATATTTCAAGCATTTTTTTTTCTTTTAATTTTGATGATTATTGCTTACAGATCGTGAAAACTCAAAATTCAGTATCTCAGAAAATTAGAATATTATATAAGACCAATAAAAAAATGATTTTTAATACAGAAATGTTGGCTTAGTGAAAAGTATGTCCATGTACAGTATAGTATGCACTCAATACTTAGTTGGGGCTCCTTTTGCATGAATTACTTCATCAATGTGGCGTGGAATGGAGGTGATCAGCCCGTGGCACTGCTGAGGTGTTATGGAAGCCCAGGTTGCTTTGATAGCGGCCTTCAGCTCGTCTGCATTGTTGGGTCTGGTGTCTCTCTCTCTTTAGGTCTGGCGAGTTTGCTGGCCAATCAAGCACAGTGATACCATGATCATTAAACCAGGTATTGGTAGTTTTGGCAGTGTGGTCAGATGCCAAGTTCTGCTGGAAAAATGAAATCAGCATCTCCATAAAGCTGGTCAGCAGAGGGAACCATGAAGTGCTCTAGAATTTCCTGGTAGAGGGCTGGGTTGACTTTTGGACTTGATAAAACACAGTGGGCCAACACCAGCAGATGACACGGCTCTCCAAATCATCACCGACAGTGATACCATCAGCCTGTGGTACTGCTGAGGTGTTATGGAAGCCCAGGTTGCTTTGATAGTGGCCTTCAGCTCATCTGCATTGTTGGGTCTGGTGTCTCTCATCTTCCTCTTGACAATAGCCCACAGATTCTCTATACGGTTTTAGGTCAGGCGAGTTTGCTGGCCAATCAAGCACAGTGATACCATGATCATTAAACCAGGTATTGGTACTTTTGGCAAGGTGGGAAGGTGCCAAGTTCTGCTGGAAACATTAAATCAGCATCTCCATAAAGCTGGTCAGCAGAGGGAACCATGAAGTGCTCTAGAATTTTCTGGTAGAGGGCTGCGCTGACTTTGGAGCCCAGGTTGCTTTGAGAGAGGCCTTCAGCTCGTCTGTATTGTTGGGTCTGGTGTCTCTCATCTTCCTCTTGACAATACCCAACACATTCTCTATGGGGTTTAGGTCTGGCGAGTTTGCTGGCCAATCAAGCACAGTGATACCATGATCATTAAACCAGGTATTGGTACTTTTGGCAGTGTGGTCAGATGCCACGTTCTGCTGGAAAAATGAAATCAGCATCTCCATAAAGCTGGTCAGCAGAGGGAACCATGAAGTGCTTGAGAATTTCCTGGTAGAGGGCTGCGCTGACTTTGGAGCCCAGGTTGCTTTGATAGCGGCTTTCAGCTCATCTGCATTTTTGGGTCTGGTGTCTCTCATCTTCCTCTTGACAATACCCAACACATTCTCTATGGGGTTTAGGTCTGGTGAGTTTGCTGGCCAATCAAGCAGAGTGATACCATGATCAATAAACCAGGTATTGATAGTTTTGGCAGTGTGGTCAGATGCCAACTTCTGCTGGAAAAATGAAACCAGCATCTCCATAAAGCTGGTCAGCAGAGGGAACCATGAAGTGCTCTAGAATTTCCAGGTAGAGGGCTGCTCTGACTTTTGGACTTGATAAAACACAGTGGACTAACACCAGCAGATGACACGGCTCTCCAAATCATCACCGACTGAGGAAAATTGTGCATTTCATTAAGGATTCAAGGTCCCAGAGTCTGGAGGAAGAGTGGAGATGGACAGATGGACAGAAGTCCAAGTTGGGGAACCATGTCACCTGCTGGTGTTGGGCACCATCCCGATGTAAGAACAAGGCAATTCATTTGTTGTTCATTTTTTTATTTTCTACGGTTTCATTTTGCACCAATGTGCCGTGTTAGTATGCGCTGAAAAAAAAAGAAGAAGAAAGGTCAGCGCTGCGGCACATAGAATTACAAAGAAAAGCGCAAGCAATGCAATGTGCAGCACGCAATGACACCTTGGCATTATGCGCACAATGAGCCCCAAATGTTTAGTGCAAAGGTGTCCTTTGAAAAAAAAAAAAAAAAGGAAGTGTGAGTCCTCGGCCTGGCTGTTCCAGCTGACATTTTACCACAAAGGGCGCCGCGGTTCTGTAACTGCTCCGTCGTCTTCTCTGCGCATTAAAAAAAAAAAAAACGCGGAGGCTGAAGATGGGATCCCATTTAGAAGGAGATTTGAGAGCGCCTATAAAGCGGGGAAGTTCTAACAGCTTCTCAGACTCTCTTAATAGGAGTTTGGTATTTCCAGATATGTTTTAATGGATTTATAGACACTGTATCAGAGTCAGGAGCTCGCTAAATGATACTGAAGTGATCGCCGCCGTAGATTGCGGGGAAATGTAAGGATCTCAATATCATTTTGTTAGCTGGTAATAAGAACGGGAAAAATAGCCGCATCGGCTACAAAAGAGCATTTCTTGGCAGAGGTTATTTTTTTGATATTTTATTAGTGAGAATGAGCACTTCAAGGACACACTTCGCTCGCCAAAAATCTTCGTTTTAGGGCTTTCTTGCCCGTTTTTAGACATGTGCAATTCATTTCGTTCCGAATTAGTTTTTTAACGAATTTCGACAAATTCGTTCATTCGGAAATGTCCGAATTAACGAAAACCTGTTTAAGAAATGTTTCCGAATATTCGAAAATACAAACATTAGTAAATTCGAAATTCGAAAATACGAAAATTTGAAAATCAGAAATAATAACTAATAATAACTTAACTATTACTAACTATTACATTTTAGCGATTGGAATTCCCTTTCAAATTTGGCTGATAGTGAATGTAACAAATACGAATTTATCTGAAGTTACGAATTATCCGAAATAACGAATGCCGTATCTAAAGGAATGGAACGTAATGAATTATTATTAATAAATAATAATAATAAAAACTTTTTTATTATCATTTTTAATATTATTATTATTTATTATTAATTTGTTCCATTCCATTTGTTTAGATGCGGCATTCGTTATTTTGGATAATTCGTAACTTTGGATAAATTCGTATTATCCGAAATAACGAATGCTGTATCTAAACGAATGGAACGTAACTAATTAATATTAATAAATAACAATAATAATAAAAACTTTTTATTATCATTATTGATATTATTATTATTTATTATTAATTTGTTCTGTTCCATTTGCCAGAACCTTCATCATTATTTTCACTTCCCGACATGCCGCCCACTGTGGATGTGGTCACCATGGATACGGGGGGGGGGGGGCGCAAACATTTTTTGAAAAAAATCATCAATTGCAGCCACTGTGCCATCAAACGCTGCTACTGTGCCCATCAAATGCTGCCGCTGTGCCATCAAATGCTGCCACTGTGCCCCATCAAATGCTGCCACTGTGCCATCAAATGCTGCCACTGTGCCATCAAATGCTGCCACTGTGCCATCAAATGCTGCCATTGTGCCATCAAACGCTGCCAGTGTGCCCATCATTTGCTGCCAGTGTGCCCATCATATGCTGCCACTGTTCCATCAAACGCTGCCACTGTTCCATCAAACACTGCAACTGTGCCCATTAAATGCTGCCTGCCAATGTGCCATCAAACACTACCACTGTGCCATCAAATGCTGCCACTGTGCCATCAAATGCTGCTAGTGTGCCCATCATTTGCTGCCAGTGCACCCATATGCTGCCAGTGCGCCCATATGCTGCCAGTGTGCCCATCAAATGCTGCCAGTGTCCCCATCAAATGCTGCCAGTGTGCCCATCATATGTTGCCAGTGTGCCCATCATATGCTGCCAGCGTGCCCATCAAATGCTGCCAGTGTGCCCATCATATGGTGGGGTGTCCTCTTTGGCGTCTCCTCCCCTCTTTTCAGCTTCCTCGGCTCTGTCCCACGTCCGCCAAAGCGCTGAGCATCCAATGGGGATGCCTGGGTCACTGACCTGCCTCCAGATTGGTGGGGAGGCAATGCGCTATTCATTCATATGGTCACACAATTGGGTGGGATCAAGGCGCACTCTCTGCTCCCTGAGCCCACCCTTTTCTGAAGCCTATTAGAGCCCCTGGCTCTAATCAGCTGCTTCAAAAAAATACACCCCCTCCTGCCATCGCCATAGGAGTCCATACGTCCGGCGTCCTGAAAGGACGATAGGGGGGGGCGGCGATGAAGAAATCCTGGACTGCCGCACTCTGAAGAAAGGCATCTTTATTTGTAAATCGTTAAAATCCAACAAAAAAGCCACCTCACAGGAACAGGAGTATAGCAGTAGCTAACGCGTTTCACATCAATAGATGCTTACTGAGCTATGAGTAAGCACCTATTGATGTGAAACGCGTTAGCCACTGCTATACTCCTGTTCCTGTGAGGTGGCTTTTTGTTGGATTTTAACGATTTACAAAAAAAAGATGCCTTTCTTCAGAGTGCGGCAGTCCAGGATCTTCTTAATTTCCAAAGACTTGTGCAAAGCCTGCACCTGAAATCAGTCCCAGAGGGTGGCAGCACTCAGACGAGGTCCGAAGGCTTGGTGAGCGGCATATCCTCTCCATGGGGGGGGGGGGGGGGGGCGGCGCCCGTGTGCCCACAACGCACGGGTCGCCACTGCGCCCACTCATACCCCTCATACGTGTCATTGGGTTGACAAGAGGTTAGCCTGCCCGCGATTCCAAATCGCCCATATGTGAAGTGAACGGTGCTTGAGCTAATATCCTGTGGCATAAAAAAAAAAATTGCAACCACCAACATTTTATTCTCCAGGGTCCAGAAAATATGTAATTTTTTGGGGTTCTTTAGGTTTGTTTTTTTAACATGCATCCAAAAAAAAACAAAAAAAAAATGCTCTGGCAGCAAAGGGTTAATCAATGGTCAGCTTGTAGTATTTATACAAGAGACAGGTCCTCATTAATATTATACTCTTCTTCAACCCAAACGTGAAAGGCGCTGACCTCCTCCTCTGGCGACGCAGTAATGATTATTTTTTTTTTACCCTTACAGTTGATGAGATCAGGGAAACTACGGTGACCTTAATCCATGTAAGCAAGCGCACAGTTTTGGGAGATGAGCATGAATCAAGCTCCGTCCCTCTTGCTTTGCACACCAGCAGACTTCTTGAGACTGGGCCAAGTCTGCGTGTCGGCATCAGCGGGTGCTGCATCGCTAATGTCCCCGGCTCTGGCTGTGCTGGTTAATTAATCAGACTACAAGTCCTCCAGCAGATCAGGGCAGCGGCGGCGGCGGCGGGCGGAGAGAAATGCTCTGTCTTGTCTCTCCGCTGGGTGACTACAAGAGGCCGCTGTGTGTTGTCACCCTGCTGATAAAAATCTTTTTACACTTCATCCTCCTCGTCAGTCCCTGGAGAGAGGAGACCACCCTACGGGGAGGGGGGGAGGGGGGGGGGACCAGCCTCGGCTCCCTTTCTTTTCCCCCGGGATCTTTCCTTCTGTATAATTCTCCTATAATTTGGGATGTGGCTTGGGTTTCCAGTTTTCAGACCTTAAATTATTTCTCTTTCCTTCTATATGAATGTGTGCGGATTTGTCTTGTACCGGCCATTGTCTAGTACCTCTTTACTGATGTTATCTAGGAATACGCACGTGTGGGTGTATATATTTTGCAAAAGTTTTAGGCAGGTATGAAGAAATGCTGTAAATTAACCTCTTCAGCACTGGGCCATTTCTGACACTGATATGTATGTCTTTTAGTTATTACTGTTACTTCTATAGCGCCATCAATTTATGCAGCACTTTACATACATATATCGTACATGCACATCAGTCCCTGCCCTCAAGGAGCTTACAATCTAAGGTCCCTAACTCACATTATATGTAAAAATCAACATCTTTTTTGCTAGAAAATTACTTAAAAATCCCCAAATTATACATATATATAGCTCCCAACTGTCCCTGATTTCGAGGGACTGTCCCTGATTTGGAGCAATGTCCCTCTGTCCCTCATTTGTCCCTCATTTTGGTCTGATCTCTATAGTTGTATATAAAATGCACTTTTTATCTTTTAAAGTGTTTCCCAGTGCTAAATCTTTCATCCAAATACTAAATTGCTGCATTTGTCAATTTTAAAAGTCATTATAATAGTATAATACAATATAATAATAATACATAGTTCCCAACTGTCCCATAGCTCCGAACTTAGAACCCCCAAATGATATATAATTAAGTGCAGCAGCCTTTGAACTTTATTGGTGTATATGAGGTCGGTGGGAAGACCTGTTTGCCGGCACTAACTTCAAACCGGGTGCAGTTTTCCTTCACACTATAACATATATATATATATACAGTGGGGATGGAAAGTATTCAGACTCCCTTAAATTTTTCACTCTTTGTTATATTGCAGCCATTTGTTAAAATCATTTAAGTTCATTTTTTTCCTCATTAATGTACACACAGCACCCCATATTGACAGAAAAACACAGAATTGTTGACATTTTTGCAGATTTATTAAAAAAAGAAAAACTGAAATATCACATGGTCCTAAGTATTCAGACCCTTTGCTGTGACACTCATATATATAACTCAGGTGCTGTCCATTTCTTCTGATCATCCTTGAGATGGTTCTACACCTTCATTTGAGTCCAGCTGTGTTTGATTATACTGATTGGACTTGATTAGGAAAGCCACACACCCGTCTATATAAGACCTTACAGCTCACAGTGCATGTCAGAGCAAACGAGAATCATGAGGTCAAAGGAACTGCTTGAAGAGCTCAGAGACAGAATTGTGGCAAGGCACAGATCTGGCCAAGGTTACAAAAACATTTCTGCTGCACTTAAGGTTTTTAAGAGCACAGTGGCCTCAATAATCCTTAAATGGAAGACGTTTGGAACAACCAGAACCCTTCCTAGAGCTGGCCGTCCGGCCAAACTGAGCTATCGGGGGAGAAGAGCCTTGGTGAGAGAGGTAAAGAAGAACCCAAAGATCACTGTGGCTGAGCTCCAGAGATGCAGTCGGGAGATGGGAGAAAGTTGTAGAAAGTCAACCATCACTGCAGCCCTCCACCAGTCGGGGCTTTATGGCAGAGTGGCCCGACTGAAGCCTCTCCTCAGTGCAAGACACATGAAAACCCGCATGGAGTTTGCTAAAAAACACCTGAAGGACTCCAAGATGGTGAGAAATAAGATTCTTTGGTCTGAGGAGACCAAGATAGAACTTTTGGCCTTAATTCTAAGCAGTATGTGTGGAGAAAACCAGGCACTGCTCATTACCTGTCCAATACAGTCCCAACAGTGAAGCATGGTGGTGGCAGTATCATGCTGTGGGGGTGTTTTTCAGCTGCAGGGACAGGATGACTGGTTGCAATCGAGGGAAAGATGAATGCGGCCAAGTACAGGGATATCCTGGATGAAAACCTTCTCCAGAGTGCTCAGGACCTCAGACTGGGCCGAAGGTTTACCTTCCAACAAGACAATGACCCTAAGCACACAGCTAAAATAACGAAGGAGTGGCTTCACAACAACTCCGTGACTGTTCTTAAATGGCCCAGCCAGAGCCCTGACTTAAACCCAATTGAGCATCTCTGGAGAGACCTAAAAATGGCCGTCCACCAACGTTTACCATCCAACCTGACAGAACTGGAGAGGATCTGCAAGGAGGAATGGCAGAGGATCCCCAAATCCAGGTGTGAGAAACTTGTTGCATCTTTCCCAAAAAGACTCATGGCTGTATTAGATCAAAAGGGGGCTTCTACTAAATACTGAGCAAAGGGTCTGAATACTTAGGACCATGTGATATTTCAGTTTTTCTTTTTTAATAAATCTGCAAAAATGTCAACAATTCTGTGTTTTTCTGTCAATATGGGGTGCTGTGTGTACAATATGGGGTGCTGTGTGTACAATATGGGGTGCTGTGTGTACAATATGGGGGGCTGTGTGTACAATATGGGGTGCTGTGTGTACAATATGGGGTGCTGTGTGTACAATATGGGGTGCTGTGTGTACAATATGGGGTGCTGTGTGTACAATATGGGGTGCTGTGTGTACAATATGGGGGGCTGTGTGTACAATATGGGGTGCTGTGTGTACAATATGGGGTGCTGTGTGTACAATATGGGGGGCTGTGTGTACAATATGGGGTGCTGTGTGTACATTAATGAGGAAAAAAAATGAACTTAAATGATTTTATCAAATGGCTGCAATATAACAAAGAGTGAAAAATTTAAGGGGGTCTGAATACTTTCCGTCCCCACTGCATATATCGTACATGCACATCAGTCCCTGCCCTCAAGGAGCTTACAATCCAAGGTCCCTAACTCACATTATATGGAAAAATCAACATCTTTTTTGCTAGAAAATTACTTAAAAATCCCCAAATATATATATATATATATATATATATATATATATATATATATATATAGCTCCCAACTCTCCCTGATTTCAAGGGACTGTCCCTGATTTGGAGCAATGTCCCTCTGTCCCTCATTTGTCCCTCATTTTGGTCTGATCTATATAGTTGTATATAAAATGCACTTTTTATCTTTTAAAGTGTTTCCCAGTGCTAAACCTTTCATCCAAATACTAAATTGCTGCATTTGTCAATTTTAAAAGTCATTATAAAGGAATAGTAGTGCTAAAAAAAAGCCCTTGTGGATTTAATTAACCTTTTTTTGTGGTTAATTCTCCTTTAAGGGGGTGTGGCAGGGGGCGTGTCCCATGCCTACATACATTTGCTAGTAGGTGCCCCTCATTCCCATCTCAAAATGCTGGGAGGTATATATATATATATATATATATATATATATATACATATATATATATGATAGATAGATAGATAGATAGATAGATAGATAGATAGATAGATAGATAGATAGATAGACAGTCAAAAGTACTGGAACGCCATTCCTCCTTCCCACTTTGGTGGAGAAGGATCTATTTTTGCATGAGGATTTATTGCAGCAGACTTTATTGCGCCAATTCATATGCACAATACCAGGCAATACAAACAGTGCCTGAATTTTCGACAGTAGTCTGGGGTCTCTGTATAGCATCAATGGTTGGCAGTGACTATATGGTGGAGCTCTCCTTGAAGCTATGAAAATGCTCAAGCCAGATATTGAATATGTTATGAGGTAATATCCCTGAGGAAGAAGGTAATTGTACCTATACTTTGAAACGCGTTGGATACTCCCACCTTACTGGACTCATCCATCCATGTACCAACAGGGTGGAATGTTAGCCTCTACATGGGGGATACCACTTTGTATACTACCGCTGAAATATTTTGATATAAGACATGTTGACTCAAGTTCATGTTTAGATTGTATATTATATTTTTTCTTGTCATTACAATTTAAATGATCCAATTTTTCAATAAATGATTTTATAATAAGTAATATGTTCGATTGCCTTAAAAATCACACCAAATGAGGACATGCTTCAAAAATTATACATTGGGATGACGGCAATTACACCCATAATCCTTTGAGTCTATATATTTACATTAAGTATTGGGACGCCTGCCTTTCCACGCACATGAACTTTAATGGCATCCCAGTCTTAGTCCGTAGGGTTCAATATTGAGTTGGCCCACCCTTTGCAGCTATAACAGCTTCAACTCTTCTGGGAAGGCCATCCACAAGGTTTAGGAGTGTGTCTATGGGAATGTTTGACCATTCTTCCAGAAGCGCATTTGTGAGGTCAGGCACTGATGTTGGACGAGAAGGCCTGGCTGGGTGTTCAGTGTGCCTCTGTACCTTTAAGGAGGGATGGGCTCCTTCCAGGTCCACCTGTCCTCACCTATCCATTAAAATGCATGTGCTCTCATTGTAGAGACTCAGAAGTCAGAGTAAGGGACTGCAGAAAACAGGGTGCCTTGAAGGAGCCTGTAGCTTACACATGTGTTTGCAAATGTGTGCAGACTAAACCCCTGTTCTTAACGCATATTGTAAGACAGGTCAATTTGATTGGTCGCTGGCTGGTTGGTAGGTTTGAGCTTGGAGCCCTCCTTATATTTGTTTGACAGGCGTCACCCTTCCAGGGCTCCTTGCTGCTATAGATCAGTTATAGGTGGGGGCAGTGTCCACTTGTTTGAAAGGCCTGGCTGACAGTCTCCGCTCTAACTCATCCCAAAGGTATTCTATCGGGTTGAGGTCAGGACTCTGTGCAGGCCAGTCAAGTTCCTCCACCTCAAACTCGCTCATCCATGTCTTTATGGACCTTACTTTGTGCACTGGTCCAAATCATTTGGTGGAGGGGGGATTATGGTGTGGGGGTTTTATTTTTCAGGGATTGAGCTTGGCCCCTTAGTTCCAGTGAAGGGAACTCTTAAGGTGTCAGAATACCAAGACATTTTGGACAATTTCATGCTCCCAACTTTGTGTTCCTGTTCCAACATGACTGCGCACCAATGCACAAAGCAAGGTCCAAAAAGACATGGATGAGCGAGTTTGGGGTGGAGGAACTTGTCTGGCCTATACAGAGTCCTGACCTCAGCTGGATAGAAGAACACCTTTGGGATAAATTAGAGCGGAGACTGCGAGTCAGGCCTTCTCGTCCACATCAGTGCCTGACCTCACAAATGCACTTCTGCAAGAATGGTCAAACATTCCCATAGACACACTCCTAAACCTTGTGGACAACCTTCCCAGAAGAGTTGAAGCTGTTACAGCTGCAAAGGGCGGGCCAACTCAATATGGAACCCTACGGACTAAGACTGGGATGTCATTAAAGTTCATGTGCCTGTAATATAGTGTATCTTTTAGTAATATAGTGTATCTGTATAAGAGATGCAATCATCAGGGTACAGAGGAGAAAACATGTGGAAAAAAAGAAAAAGAAAAATTACCTTCAGTTACAAAAATAACTCCGCACGTGTACTTCAATATCTCATAGAACCAGTAATGGGTAACGGAGGGGTAGAGATGAGTATTTGTCCTTCTGATGTGAATAGAGAAGATTCTGAAGAGTCGGCTTTTATCCTTCCGAGATCTGGAGAATGGGTCTCTATGTAAATGCTCCATCTTCACTATTATCACGTCTCTCAGAGTTGGTGATACTTGACAATCGTCCTTCCACCAAGATCACTCTGTTCCTATAGACTGCTGACATCAATGTGCCTTTTATTATCTTGGCAACCTCTCAGAATGCTGGATTCTCTTCTATTTCTTCTAAGAAAAATAAAGTGTATTTTCTGTGAATTTGTACCTCCATTGATTGTTTATTTTTGAACAACTGAATAATTGAATTTGAGTATGGTAACTGGTTTCCATATATTGCTAGGTAAATGCTCCCTCTATTGGTCAAATTTTATAAGATTAGCTTCCCTGCTTAAAGGAAATGTACAGCCTTTTCAATAATATTTTACTATCAGATAGCCCACCTTACGTCATATATCAGTGTTTTAAAGGGCAGTTCCAAAGCCATTGATAATATAAAATTATGTAAAAAAAAATAAAATAATAAACTCATCTTGGCCATACTTCTGAAGCTTGGTGCCACATGTTCCTCACTGCCACCTCCTACGAGGGATAGGTGCTCAAAATCCAATCATATGTGTTCATTACACACTGATTGGTCATAACATTATCACCACCCACCATCATTTTATGACCAACCAACTTCTATTGAGTAGGTTCCCTTTCTGCTGCCAAAACAACCCTAACCCATCGAAGTATGGACTCTACTAGACAAAGCATCGCACTGCCTCCGCAACTTCGCCTTCTTCCCATAGTGCATCCTGGTGCCATCTCATCCCCAGATGTAAGATAATATCTGATTTAGGAATTTTTGGCAACAGTTCCAACACAAGGCTTAACAGTTTCTTCACTTCACTTTCACTACAATCACTCATTGTAGTTCTTCAGCCCACTGAACTCCCGGTCTCTCACAAGACCCACTGATTCACTGTCACTGAATCCCTTAAGCTCCTCCAATCTTCACGGTGGGATTTTCCTCAAGCGTCCCCTCCCACTTTTCTGCTGGGTCCCTAGCTTGGCACTCTAGATTCCTCTCAAGCTTCACCCCACTGGCCCAATCGGTCCCTGGCTTGACACACAAGGCTGCTCTGCAAGCATCACCTCCGCTGGCTGGCTTGATTCCCACTGAAGTCTCCAGATTCTTCACTGTCCCCGGTTGGTGAGAATACTGCTCCGGTACTTGCTTCACTCACTGTGGCCCCCGGTAATAAGTTGGTTGGTCACTTACTGGCGACTGCTTCCCCTCTACCTCCGACCACGACAGGTTCTCCGGCCAGCAGAACTGTCACTTCTAGTTGGACTGCAAGCCGCAATCCCAAACCTACGCTGCTCTCTTGCTTCTGGATAGGCCCTCAGACAGTCTAGCAGCCAGATGTGCCCAGGATAGGCCCATCTCCGGCCTAGCAGCCCGGGGCAATACGACACACGTCCACCCAGACAACCGTCCATTTGGCACAGAACAGGGATCACCTGACCTCACTCGAATATATAGGCTCTCCCAGCAGGCCAAGGGACCCAAGAAAACCCCTGACCATTGGCTGAGATACCCCATATACCCATAACCTGACCTTGCGTTGCCCTTCTCCTATCTAGTACCACCAAGTAAGCGGCCACCTAGTGGTAGAAGAGAAAAGTGCAACGAGTCCAAACTTACGGAGAAATCAATAGATCTCTATCAATCGACCAGGATAACTACTCCTGGCTAGTAAATTTGTGAGGAGCAACCCTGCCTAAACTCCAGGGTGCTACATGTTTGTGGTGACATGCCAGCAATGTACTCCTTATCTCCAAAGTGACTGAAAGATCCACGTTAAGGTATGACACATTTGCTTACATACATGCAAGCAGTTAGGCCCGATTCACACCTATGCATTTTTAGTGCTTTTTGCATTTTGCAGATATTGCACTACAGTCTATTTGACATGGTTTCCTATGGAACACATTCTGTAGTGCAAATCTGCAAAATGCAAAAAGCACTAAACTAATTGTGTCTTATGGCCTTCATCTTCAGTCTGTGGGTACCTTTTAGATTCACATCACACAGCTGTTCTACAGAAACGTTCCTACAGCTTAATCTCCTGCAAGACAACGCTACCTCCTCCGAGGCCTCTACCAACTGCAAACCGTAAAAGAGAGCGAGAACGAGCGCGCAGTCCTTGTTCCCTGCTGAGGTGGCATTCCAGCAACAGTAGAACGTCTACACTTATAATTCAATAAGACTTTTTTCTCCTGCATGTCCTCATATCAGTTAATCGGTTTTAAAAGGTGTTGAAAAGCCAGAACAATATGTAAAACATCAGCCCTACCAAGGGGAATGCCTTTAATCTTCTGCCGAGGTTTGATAACCTAACACAAAATGGCTTTATCACACGAGGCAGCTTATGATTGATATGCAATTTCTGGAATCTCCTGAGCGGGGTACAGGCCAAATCAATCTAATATAGATAGGTCAGGATACTCTCGTATTGCATTTCCCCAATGGCATATACCTCTAACTGGATTTATATGCATTTACTGTTAATTATATCAGAGATTTAACCAACAGCTGGAATCCTCTCCATTTTCTTGTGTAGCTTTCATTGCCCGTCTATGAAATAAAATAAAACGTTATTAGCGGGTTATTGCACCTGTTGGAAAAATATTCAGTATTGCAAGGCGGGGTGCTAAGATTTTCAATTTTGTAAATAGTTTGCTTAACCTACTTTTCTTTATTATGGCGGTATGGGCTTTTATTTTACTGTATCTGTTATGCCCAATAGGGATTTACTCAAAGTGTTTGTTCAAGTGCGTGTGTCTACATCTACGTACAGCTGACAGTGGAATATCTACAGTACATGGGTATGGCCAGGGCTATTTTTCTCAGAAAAATAGGTGCAGATACTCCCAACTTCTGAGTCACTCCTTGTCTCTGCCCCCTACCCACCTCCGAGCAGCGTCCCTTAGTTCCACCCCCTACCCACCTCCAAGCAGTGTCCTTTAGTTCCACCCCCTACCCACCTCCAAGCAGTGTCCTTTAGTTCCACCCTCTACCCACTTCTAAGCAGTGTCCCTTAGTTCCACCCCCTATCCACCTCCGAGCAGTGTCCCTTAATTCCACCCCCTTCCCACCTCCGAGCAGTGTCCCTTAGTTCCACCCCCTACCCACCTCCAAGCAGTGTCCTTTAGTTCCACCCTCTACCCACCTCCAAGCAGTGTCCCTTAGTTCCACCCCCTACCCACCTCCGAGCAGCGTTCTTTAGTTCCACCCCCTACCCACCTCCGAGCAGTGTCCCTTAGTTCCACTCCCTACCCACCTCCAAGCCGTGTTCTTTAGTTCCACCCCCTACCCACCTCCGAGCAGTGTCCCTTAGTTCCACCCCCTACCCACCTCCGAGCAGTGTTCTTTAGTTCCACCCCCTACCCACCTCCGAGCAGTGTCCCTTAGTTCCACTCCCTACCCACCTCCAAGCAGTGTTCTTTAGTTCCACCCCCTACCCACCTCCAAGCAGTGTCCCTTAGTTCCACCCCTTACCCACCTCCGAGCAGTGTCCCTTACGCCGCGTGCACATGAGTGGACTTTTCAGCATCAAAGGTCCGACGGTCTTTCCGACGGACTTTTGACGGAGTTATGACGGACTTTCGGACAACCGGACTTGCCCACACACTAACGGACTAAAGTCCGTTCAAAAGTCCATTGGTGAGGACGTACGAAGGGACTAGAATAAGGAAGTTCATAGCCAGTAGCCAATAGCTTCCATTGCGTCCTTTTTTGTCTGTCGGACTAGCATACAGACGAACAGATTTTTCGACTGGACTTGAGTCCGTCGGAAAGATTTGAAATATGTTCCAAATCTAAAGTCCATCTGATTTTCGACAAAAAAAGTCAGCTGAAGGTCCGATGAAGCCCACACACGTTCGGATTGTCCGACGGATTTGTTCCGTTGGACCAGTCCGGTCGAAAAGTCCGGTCGTGTGTACATGGCATTAGTTCCACCCCCTACCCACCTCCGAGCATTGTCCCTTAGTTCCACCCCCTACCCACCTCCAAACAGTGTCCCTTAGTTCCACCCCCTACCCACCTCTTAGTGGTGTCCCTTAGTTCCACCCCCTACCCACCTCCAAACAGGGTCCTTTAGTTCCACCCCCTACCCACCTCTGAGCAGTGTCCTTTAGTTCCACCCCCTACCCACCTCCGAGCAGTGTCCTTTAGTTCCACCCCTACCCACCTCCAAGCAGTGTCCTTTTAGTTCCACCCTCTACCCACCTCCAAGCAGTGTCCCTTAGTTCCACCCCCTACCCACCTTCGAGCAGTTTTCTTTAGTTCCACCCTCTACCCACCTCCGAGCAGTGTCTCTTAGTTCCACCCCCTTACCTACCTCCGAGCAGTTTCCCTTTTGCCGCGTACACATGAGTGGACTTTTCAGCATCAAAGGTCCGACGGTCTTTCCGACTGACTTTTGACGGAGTTATGACGGACTTTCGGACAACCGAACTTGCCCACACACTAACGGACTAAAGTCCGTTCAAAAGTCCATTGGTGATGACGTACGAAGGGACTAGAATAAGGAAGTTCATAGCCAATAGCTGCCATTGCCTCCTTTTTTGTCTGTCGGACTAGCATACAGACAAACTGATTTTTCGACCGGACTCGAGTCCATCGAAAAGATTTGAAATATGTTCCAAATCTAAAGTCCGTCTGATTTTCGACAGAAAAAGTCAGCTGAAGGTCCGATGAAGTCCACACACGTTTGGATTGTCCGACGGATTCGTTCCGTTGGACCAGTCCGGTTGAAAAGTCCGGTCGTGTGTACATGGCATTAGTTCCACCCCCTACCCACCTCCGAGCATTGTCCCTTAGTTCCACCCCCTACCACCTCCAAACGGTGTCCCTTAGTTCCACCCCCTACCCACCTCTTAGTGGTGTCCCTTAGTTCCACCCCCTACCCACCTCCAAACATTGTCCTTTAGTTTCACCCTCTACCCACCTCCGAGTAATGTCCTTTAGTTCCACCCCCTACCCACCTCTGAGCAGTGTCCTTTAGTTCCACCCCCTACCCACCTCCGAGCAGTGTCCTTTAGTTCCACCCCCTACCCACCTCCGAGCAGTGTCCCTTAGTTCCACCCTCTACCCACCTCTCAGACTGCCTCTTTTAGGGAATACAAAACCAAGTATCATTTTGTTGTGCTAAGTAATTTGCATGGAATGTGTTAATGATCAGCAATATAGATCAGTAATCTAGATCCCCTGCAACTAGCAACAATAGATCCATTCTCAGCCACAATAGATCTGACCAGCAACAATAGATCCCCCAGCAATAATAAATCCCCCTAGCAACTATAGACCCTCAACACTACAATACACTCTCTCAGCAACAGCAGGTCCCCCAGCAACAATCGATCCCTGCAACAATATGCCCCCCCAACATGAATAGATCAACGTCAGCAACAATAGATCTCCTAGCAGCCTGCATGAATAAATACTCCAGCAGCCAGCAACATAAGACTGCTCCCTCAAATGTAAATCTTTCCCAGCAACCATTAACCCCCAAGCAACAAAAAAGCCGCCCAGCAACCATAGACCCTCCCGCATAAATAGATCCCACAAAAACCATAGATCCCCCAGCAGTTAGCATTAATAGACCCTCCAACACACTCCAGCAGCCCTTTCCATTAAATACATTCAGTGCTGGAGGTGCCGGAACTGCGTCCCCCCCACGTTCCTGCTGAAAAAAAAGCCCTGGCTAGTTTAGATGCCTATATAAAAGTTTAAAAAAATTATTTTTTCTTGCACATTATTGGAAGTCATCACATTTATTTGCTAGGGTAAGGGACATTTCCCTATTTGCCTTTAGTAAATGAACCCCATTGTCTTAGCCCCCCATTCAGTACATGACTTCCAGTTCATTGCTATGAATGGTGGATCCCTTTAAGAACAGCGCGAAGAACTTCTTGCATATTATTTAGTGTTTTTTTTTTTTTTTTTTTTGTCAAAACCGCCGAGCGTGCCTCACATCCACAGAGCAAGATTTATCAAAGAGACGTCCCAGTTTTTTTTCCTTCTAAAAATTGAACCCTTCTTGTCTGACTCCCCGGTTCCTCGCTACATTTTTATGCAAATGTATGGGCATTTTTAATGCGACTCCTCAATTACTTCTTGCGTTTCCATCTCTCTCTATTTTTCTTCCCAGCTATAAAAACCCCATGTTACTGAACATTAATGAGAGGCCCAAAGCTTTGGTGCATCCACTTTTGTTTCACACAGAAATGTCAATTAATTCCTTTGCGGGTAAAATAATGTTTGCACGCAGTCACTAAGCGTCCACTTTGTCAGAGATTCCGGCACAGGGAGATGATTTAGGAAAGTTTGAGGAGAACATTATGATCAGAAAACTCCGACAGGGGTCCGGGAAAGTTGTCTGCTCCAGTTTATCATTTGTGAAGTTCAAGTTCACAAGTTCATAAAAACTTCAGAACGTTCTGCAGTCATTCAAGATCCACAAATATTACCATATTTAGACAGATTATCTATCTATCTATCTATCTATCTATCTATCTATCTATCTATCTATCTATCTATCTATCTATCTATCTATCTATCTTTGTTCTATTATCTGTCTGTCTATCCATACTGTGTATCATATTCTTTATCTATCTATTGCATCTATCTGTCTGTCTATTATGTGTATTTTTAGTCTATCATTATCTATCTATATATTGGTATCTATCTATCTATCTTTTCCTTTCCTTTCCCTTTCCCCTTTCCCTTTCCCTTTCCCTTTCCCTTTCCCTTTCCCTTCCCTTCCCTTCTTCCTTTATCTATCTATCTATCTATCTATCTATCTATCTATCTATCTATCTATCTATCTATCTATCTATCTATCTATCTATCTATCTATCTATCTATCTATCTATCTATCTATCTATCTATCTATCTATCTACCTCATCCTTCCCTTTCCCTTTCCCTTTCTTTCCCTTTCCCTTTCCTTTCCCTTTCCCTTTCCCTTTCCCTTCTCCTTCCCATCCCTTCCCTTCCCTTCCCTTCCCCCTTCCCCTTCCTTTCTTCCTTCCTTTATCTATCTATCTATCTATCTATCTATCTATCTATCTATCTATCTATCTATCTATCTATCTATCTATCTATCTATCTATCTATCTATCTATCTAATCTCATCCTTCCCTTTCCCTTTCCCTTCCCTTCCCTTCCCTTCCCTTCCCTTCCCTTCCCTTCCCTTCCTTTCTTCCTTCTTCTAATCTATCTATCTATCTATCTATCTATCTATCTATCTATCTATCTATCTATCTATCTATCTATCTATCTATCTATCTATCTATCTATCTATCTATCTACCTATCTCATCCTTCCCTTTTCCCTTCCCTTCCCTTTCCTTTCCTTTCCTTTCCTTTCCCTTTCCCTTTCCCTTTCCCTTTCCCTTTCCCTTTCCTTTTCCCTTTCCTTTTCCCTTTCCCTTCCCTTCTCCTTCCCATCCCTTTCCCTTCCCTTCCTTTCTTCCTTTATCTATCTATCTATCTATCTATCTATCTATCTATCTATCTATCTATCTATCTATCTATCTATCTATCTATCTACCTACTTATTTTATTTTTATGTTTTTTTGCTAATTCTTTATTTATCTATTATTGATTCTATATCTTATCTATCAATCTATCTATTATGTATTTATTATTATTCCTTATTTTCTATCCATTGTATCTGTCTGTCTATTTATTCTATCTATCTGTCTGTCTATTATATGTCTATTTAATTATCATTACCTATCTATATATATTAGTATATTATCTATCAATCTGTCCATTATTCATTATATCTTATCTTTTATCTTATCTTATCTTATCTTTTATCTTATCTTATCTTATCTTATCTAATCTTATCTTATCTTATCTTATCTTATCTTATCTTACTATCTATCTATTCATAGGACAACATTCTTTCTTTAGGACCGATAACATTCAGCCAGAAGATCCATGATGTCAGAGTCAGTCTGGATGTTAGCGGTGCACCAATAATTATTGAAGTCTGTCAAATCCAGCCTAAGCATATCACTTGTGAACCGCGACATACGTTAATACATCCACCACGATCCCCGCCGTATACCCGTACACCGGGAACAAATTACATTTAGCATTAAACATGCCGGCGTGGGGGAATTCTCTGTAAACTCCAGCAGCTTGTAGAATGTCACAAAGTGATTGTCTGGATTATAACACAACTATAACTGTGTTCCGTACTCCATAGATTTGTGTCATGGAAGTGAATTGGATTAGGAACATATTTCTCTCTGCAGACCTTTGAAGAATGTTCACCATATGCGTTTTACTGGAAAGACGTTATTAGGGAAATGTAACCCTTCTTCCGCTGTGGACAAGTAGATGGGCCGAAACAGGCAAGGTCGCTGGCCATCTTCATCTGGGGCCCCAAAATATCAGATAAAGATATTCCACGCTTTCTTTGGCATGGGCAAAAATGCACACTTTTACAGATGCATGGGCTCTGTCTGACGTCTGCTAAATGGCAACGCGTTTCTCTGTCAGACAGGAAAGGCCATTCCTGACATGCAGAGATATGAGCCTTGCCTAATTATACAATCTCCTTTAGATTTACCAAAATTATGTAATATTAGGCTAAACCTATACAATGAGTTAAATCAGTACCTACCATAAACTATAAGCTACAAAGCATGGTTGTCTTAGGCCTGGTTCACACCTAGCCATTTTTTAGTGCATTTTGAGTTTTGCAAACACATACTACACTCCATTTAATATGGTTTCCTATGGGACACGTTCACATCTGTGTATTTTCTGGAAAGGGCCAGGGACTTTTTTCTGGTTTTTGCTTCCATAGACTTCAATGGATCAAAAACGTATTGAAAAACGCAAAATGCACCTGGAATTTGCAAACTGCAACCTGCAAAGGTGTGAAACCAGGCCTTAAGGAGTAGGTTTCAATCATCAATTGCAATACACAATATATTTAAACCCGCAACTTTAGTTTAAAAATATATATCTGGGTTGTTTGAGCCACATTGTACAGTAGGTTGTAGGTAAAAACATGCTGCAATAATCCTAAACCCTAGCCAGAGGTAGAGCCATGGGCATGTGATGTATACAATTTTCACTCCTTCTCTTAGTCTCTATCAACTCCTTTTGTCTTTGTTTCCTCCTTCTCTCTGCTATTTTGCTTTCTTACTAGCTTTCTCTCCCCTCTCTCCTTCTTATCCTTCTTCACCCCTCTCTTCCCTCACTTCTCCCTTCTACTTCCGCTCTCCTTTTCTTCTTTCTCCTTTCTCCTTCTTGCTCCCCCCCTCTCGCTCCCTCCCTCTCCTTCTCTATCCCACTTTCTCCACCCCCTCGCTTTCTTCCTCCTCCCCCATCTCTCTCTCTCTACTTCCCTTTCTTTTTCGCCTCTTCCATTTCCTTCTTCTCCTCTCCTCTTCCTCCTTTCTCACCCCTCTATACCTTCCTTCTCTCTCTTCCTTTCCCCTTCCTCCTCTCTCACGTTTTTTCCTCTCCTCTCCCCTTTTCCCCTTCCTCCTCTTTCTCCTCCTCCTCTTCCCCTCCCACAGCTCTCTCTCTGCTTTTCTGCTTACCCCCCTCTCTCTCTCTCTCTCTCTCTCTCTCTCTTCTCTCTCTCTCTCTCTCTCTCTCTCTCCTCTCTCTCCCTCTCTCTCTCTCTCTCCTTCCTCCTCTCTCCCTTTTCCTCTTCCTCCTCTCTCTCCTTTTCCCCTCCCTTATCTCACTCTCCTTCCCCCTCCTCTCTCTCCTCTTCCCCTTTCTCCTCTCCTCTCCTCTCTCTCCTCTTCCCGTTCATCCTCTCACTGCCCTCTTCCCTTCCTCCTCTCTCTCTTTTCCTCTTCCTCCTCTCTCTAATCTTCCCCTCTCTCTCCCTCGCTCACTCTCCTCCTTCCCCTTTCTCCTCTCTCTCTCTCTCTCCTCTTCCCTTCCTCTCCTCCTCCTGCTCCTCCTCCTCGCCCCCTTCTTCCTCCTTTCACTCCTCTTCCCTTTCTTGCTTCTTCCTCTCCTCTGTCCTCCTAGTTTTTAACCCTTCCTCCTCTCTCCTTTTCCCCTTCCTCAGCTCTCTCTCTCCCTTTCTCCTTCCTCCTCTCTCCCTCTCCTCTTCCCCTTCTCTTTCATTTTCCCTTTTCTCCTCCCTCTCTCTCCTCCTTCCTCTCTCTCTCCTCCTTCCTCTCTCTCTCCTCCTTCCCCCCTGCCTCTCTTCTCTCTCTCTCTCTCTCTCTTCTCTCTCTCTCTCTCTCTCTCTCTCTCTCTCTCTCTCTCTCTCTCTCCCCCCCTCTCTCTCTCTCTCTCCCTCCTTCCTCTCTCACTCACCTTTTCCTCTCTCTTTCTCATCTCCTCGCCTCTCCTCTCCTCTTTCCCTTCATCCTTCTTTCTTTTCTCTTCCTATTCCTCCTTTCTTTCTGCTTCCCTTTCCTCTTTCTTTCTCTCCTCTTCCTCCCCCCCCACCTTTTCTTCTTCTCTCTCTCTCTCCTCCTCCTTCCTGTCTGTCTCTCATCCCACTTTCCCCTCTCTGTTTCTCTCTCCTCCTTCTCTCTCTCTCCCTCTCCTCTGCCTTCCTTGCTCCTTCACTTATTCTCTCTCTCCTATCCCCTTCTCTTCCTCATCTACTTCACTCCCCCCCCCCCCTTTCCTTACATGTCCTCCATCTTTCTTACCTGTCTCTTTCACCCTTTCTTTTCCTCCTCTCTCCCCCTCCATCTACCCCCCCCACACACTTTTTCCTCATCCCCCTCCCTCCATTCCCTCTCTTCCCTCTCCACCGCTATCTATTTCTCTTCCATCCCCCCTCCATCTCTCTCCCCTGCCATCCCTCCCGCCCTTCTCATCCTTCCACTCTTTCATCCCTCTTTCTCCCTTCTTCCTTCTCTCTTTCTTCTATCCCTTTCTTTCTGCCCCTCTCACCCCCTTATTTCCACCCCCCCCTTCCTGCCCCCTCTCTCACCCCCCCTTCCTGCCCCCTCTCTCACCCCTCCCCTCCTTCTCTTACATGGAGTGGGTATCTCTGGCAGGACTAGGGAGTTGTATATGAAGAAGAATGATATAAACCTTCTTTAATCCGCAGGGAAATAAACCCAGCAGGCTGCGGGGAGGAATCCTAATCACATTGCTAATTCTTGAAATGTATGTTGTTAAAGTCATCTTTGACCACAAATAGGATTACTCCGCTCACATCAGATGCTAAATGAATGTTTCTCCGGCTCTAACTGGAATGATACAAATTAATTCCTCCACCATCAGAACAGAGAGAGTTTTATGCCAGCTGTTCATTCAATGCGATCCATGACAACAGGCTCGGAGTATTAAAGTGTACCTGTCACCTATACACAATGGAGTCACCTGGCATTGGGAACAAAGTGATTCACCATAAGGAGGATCCATGGTCCATAAGGTGGACCATGCATGGACACACTTGTAGCCTCCATCAGAAGCCTGTCTGATAGGGTGACAGTGCAGGAGACGGTGCAGGACAATTGGGAGACATGGGCAGAGCAATGTGACCCTATAACATGAGCTGCCTGAAAATTTGTGCTCTTCGTCATGTGTGGGCATGACCTTTAGGACTGGCACTCTAATAGAGTGTAATCAAACAACTAAACAGTTGAAAGAGCCGGCAGTTTATTTAGTTTATTGGTGCCAATAAAACAATAGCACTGACGCATTTCGTCAGAAGCCTATGGCAGGATATATATATATATATATATATATATATATATATAATATATATATATATATATATATATATATATATATATTAGGGCTGTTACTGATTAAAAGATTAAAATTTTTGTGTTCGATTAGACGTTTTTTTTTTTTAATCGATTAATCGACTAATTTCGATATATTATAACACACATACAGATCCAACTACTTTTAGCTGATCTCCTTGCATTAGTCATTGGTAAATGTGGTATACACTATATACAATCACCCGACATTAGTTAGTTTCCACAATCCATGACTTAACTTCACAGTTCACACAAATACGTTTTAAATTCAAAGTGTAGCACTGACCAAAGTCATTTTTTTTTTTTATTAAACTTTAAGCTCAGCTCACTGAATGATCCAAGTTAACCACATCCATATTTACCATCACTGTCCAGGCTGTCTGGTGACGTCACGGACATTGACGTCACTGGACTCCTACCCCCTTCCCTTCGTTAGCAGACGGAGGCACTTGGGGAAGAGGGGAGGAGTCACGTGACGTCGATGTCCGTGACGTCACCGGATCTCCGACGGAACTCCCTGAAGACCCGGAAGCCGGCGGAGAGGTGAGTACCGATCAAAAGAATTTTGATTGATCAAAAAAATTAACGATTAATCGAGGAATTAATCGTTAATTTCCGCAGCCCTATATTATATATATATCATAGGCATGAGGTTTTGAAGAAGGGCGTGATCTGTACTAGCCCGAATCTGTTACCATGACTGCCTTATCTTTTTCATGTCGTTTATATTTCTCCATTAAAAACATTTTTGTGCAGCAATCCTACTCAATTAATTTATTTTATAATATAAGACCTTGGGAAGGCTTGATTGTTACCGCACATACTGCTATGACCGACGTGCACCTCACCCTTGGAACTTTATATATATATATATATATATATATATATATATATATATATATATATAAGCCCCCGTGGCGTCAGAAGGGGTCGGGTTTACCCGTTTACGTCACTGGGTGGCCCCGCCCTCAGTTATATAAGAACTGTCATAGAGAAGACGCATCAGCAGCTTTTTTTTTTTTTTTTGGCTCATTGGCGGCGTGATAGATGAATGGACATCTCTGGACATTTTTTTTTTAAATTTTTTAATAAAGGACTTGTCCCAAGCTTGTCTCTTGTCTTTTTTTTACCATTTTTGACACTTTTTGTGTTTTGTACCCCATTACCAATTCACAGGGGGGAGGCCGGGAACTGGGGGTCTCCTTGTTAAGGGTGGGGCTTCCAGATTCCGATAAGCCCCCCGCCCGCAGACCCCCACAACCACCCCACTCTAGCCACTTCACAAAAATGTGCCCCAAACCTAGGGGCCAGGGTCTTAAATAGACTTCCACATCCAAGATGGTCACCAGAAGCGGCAGCTGGTGGGTTCTTCTTGCGGGCGGGCAAACAAACAACACCCCCTCCCTGGTGGCATGGCACTGAGACAGCACACCACACTGTGCAGCATCCCCCCCCCCCCGTGCGGCCAGTCAGGGACTTACCCGCTCGTGTGGCTAGACTGTGATGTCCTCTCCTCCTCTCCTGGAGTGTGGGCAGCGGCGGCTCCAGTGTCTGCTCCTCAAGCTTCCTCCGCTGTGTCTCCTCTTCCACCAAAGCGCTAGGCATCCAATAGTATCGCCTGCCTGATGCTTTGGCCAGTTGGGAAATAGGTCTCATTACCTGCCTCCTGGTTGGGAGGGAGGAACTTTAGTGTGAAAATAGCGAAAATTCTTTCGCTATCCTCTCACAATTGGGTGGGATCGGAGCTCAATGCTCTGCGCTCTGAGACCACCCTTTTTTTAAGCTTATTAGAGCCTCTGCCTCTAATCAGGTGCTTCAAAAAAACACCCTCCCTACATTGGAATCCATAGTCCGGTGCCCTGATATGTAGATCAGGGGGCCGAATGCATGGATAGGGGAGGCGGCGTCTGTGCACCCTCTATGGACGGGCCGCCACTGGTCACCAGAGTCACATGGGCGGCCAGCATTCAATCGGATCGCTGCCCCAGTGACTCAGGAAATCATAGAGCAGTGGTTCTCAACTCCTGTCCTCAGGACCCACTAACAGGCCAGGTTTGCAAGATAACTGAAATACATCACAGGTGAATATCGTTTGCTGCTCACTGATTGCAGTATTCTAGTCTGCATCTCCCTAAGGTAATATTAAAAAAATCTGGCCTGTTAGTTGGTCCTGAGGACAGGAGTTAAGAACCACTGCCATAGAGTCAAGACCTCCTCCTCTCAAGCTCTCTCGTCTCCTCCTCCCATGCTCGTCTCCAGGATTTCTCCAGAGCCTCTCCCATCCTCTGGAACTTGCTACCTCCACCGGTCCGGCTAGCCCCTACTCTTGCTGCCTTCAGGTGATCCCTGAAAACTCTTCAGGAAAGTCTATCACGTCTCCAACTAATCTTTTATCACTTCCATCAGCTCATTCCCCACAGTTACAACCTTTTGTACCACCTGCCCCACCTTATTAGATTGTAAGCTCTTCTGAGCGGGACCCTCTTAATCCTCCTGTATTTTATTGCATTATAACTGTATTGGCTCCTCTTTATATTGAAAAGAGCTGCGTAAACAGTTGGCGCTATATAAATCCTGTATACAAATTATGTGTGGACATTCCATTATTCTTAAATATTAAGGCCTACTGGGGTGTTGAGAGCTGGTCCCTGGCCAGGAGTTATGATACAGTACGGTGGAGGGTACCATCAACAACAGGTGGGAGGTTGCCCTATCCAAGAAGATGCGAGGTGGGGACTTGTGCAATTTGGCGCCAAAATCTCATCAATCGTAGTCCCCCTTACATGCATATAAATGATGCGGGATATGTGTTCTTTCATAGAACGCTGTTTCAACCCTTCCAACCGAACTCGTGCTTACCACGGAGCAAAGATCAGCCGAAATACCCAAAGTGATGATGTCACTTGTTTTCTAAGGAGGTCTTTTGTGAAAATGAAATGATGCGATTAAAAAAAAAAAAAACAATTGCATGTTGATCATACGGGGGATCAAGGGAAACGTACATTACACTTTAAATTGGAAAAAAAAAAAAAGAAACATAAAAAATCAAATAAAATTGAGGCAAAACCAATTTTTCATTAAACGTTGTGGCAGATTGGCAATTAACTGTTGCAGGGCTGAAGAAGGTAAGGGGATAAATCTCTGAATAAAGCAGAAAGCCCGTTTAAGGGGAAGCGGACGTGATCTCATCTGTTCCTCGCTTCGGGTTGTGCCCAGAGTTTCGGTTTTATGAACTTTTAGCGGATCATTGATTTCAGCTCATTTCAGCAAGCTCTTTGCTTATGAATCTCGTGCTGCTGTAATTAGTCTATAATAGCTCTGATTCACTTTGAAGTGTCTCCGTTACATCAAGTTGCTGTCAGAATGATAACAGTTTTGGAAGGAGGCTTTATGTAAATATCCAGACCTGTTCTTTTTTTTTTTTCTCCAGTAAAACTGCTAATTTATATTCCGCCTTAGTGTCATTGTCCTCATATACACACATACAAAGCAAGCCAAATTTTTATAGTGCAGTCATATAACAAGGCATTTTACAGAGAATGCAGAGCCATTTATACTAGTCCCTGCCCCCAAGGAACTTATGCTCTATTGCCCCTGGCATAGTTTTACTAGCCTTTTAAAGGGAACATTGCATGGACTACTTTTAGAATTTTCATTGGACAATTGTCACAGGCATTCACCCAGCCTGCAAAATTTTCCCTAATATGATTATTTCCTATGACTGTCTAGTGGAAGTATATCTTCTGATTAAGGTATTTCAAGAATAGAATGTGCTGCTGCTTTTTTTGTACAGGTTCCCCTTATGGGCAAAACACAGGTTCACTTCAAAACTCACATCCAATCTTTTCTCAAATCAAAATGCACCCCCCTCCTCCAAAATGGTTTGCTAAGTATTAATTATTGCCTCCAAACACCCGCATTGCCCCATGAGTCCTCCTCTGTGGTCCAACAGTTTTCTTCCACACCCAACTTCATTTCACACACTTCTTGTGGGCCTAGCGCAGTCTTTCTCAACACTTTTGCCCCCCCCCCCCGAGGAACCACTAAAATAATTTTCAGATCTCAGGGAACCAGGGGCGGACCGACAACTCACGGGGCTGCTGGGGCAATAGGAGATTTTGGGGCCCCCAGGCAAAAGGAGATTATGGGCCCCCGGGCAATAGGAGATTATGGGGCACCCAGGCAATAGATTATGGAGCCACACAATATACACACACACATACAGTATACTCACACAGACACACAATATACACACACAGTATACACATACACAGACTGAAAAAGGTACTGGAGAGGCGGGGCAGCTATAATCTTTGGATTTTTTAAAAACACAGATTTTTACATACTGTCCCTGGTTTTATTGCGTCTGGCAACCCTGATGGGGCCCCTTAGTGGCATGGGGCCCTCCGGCAGTGCCCGAGTGCCCGAATGGTCAGTCCGTCCCTGCAGGGAACCCTTACTGTAACAGTTTATCGGTGGTCAATGGCAAAAGATAGCCTCTTTTATTGGTGGTCAGTAGGCAGATTGCAACCTTTAAACAGCTAAACAGTTATCTTGGTCCTGGCTTGGCCAAGTGACGTTGGTCCTGGAAATTTGCAGGCACCATTAAATAGCAAGTCAATCAGCCACAGCTCAGTGAAACCCCTATTAACCTATGGAAAAAACCCCAAGCCTCCATGGAACCCCGCTTGAGAATGGATGGCCTAGAGCAGCCACTCTCCACCAGGGTTTTATAGAACCCCAGGGTTCCTCCAGAGATTGCTAGTGACTGATTGCTTTGCTCTTTGGTGGTGCCTGCATAGTTCCAAGACCAATACCAGTTGATAAAGACAGCGGTATGACCCAAATATCTATTTAGCTATCTGTAAGCGAAGCATTCTGGCCACCACTGCAATGAATGGATTCTTCCTACTGAACACCAATGTAAGGGCCATTTTTGACATTGGCCCCCTGATGAATTGGTTTTAGTAAGGTTTCAAAAAGAACTGAAATTTATTTTAGGAGTTGGGGTAAAGAAGTTGAGAGGCTGGTCTAGGGTTTCAAAGGCCTACCCCTATACAGTGTACATTATGAAGCAACCATGGGCTCACAGGAAAACGCTGTGGAGAATAAAGTTGATTATTGAATGATGTGGTAAATAAGCCACATTTTAGTATATGCTTTTAGACTGGTAAAGCATGTGTCTGGGCAAATGTAGCCTTCCAGCCAATAACTCAAAATTTTGTATTTATTTATAAACCCTCTAACCTCAACCCCAGTCACAGCTGTGGACCGGTGATCCAGCACTGGAGTCCACACCCAACACTGGCTAGTTTTTTGGCACCCCTCGTCATGGCACCATCACTCCCTTAAGAGGATCCAACACAACTGGACAGCTAATGGGAAGTGTCAACATCACCCAGGCATTCACCTGATCATGTAAAGAAGGATTCTCCCACTCTGCAATCTATAAGAGAGAAGATTTATAGTATAGGCTTTTAAACTGCTACAGCTAGTTTCTGGCAAATGTGGCCTCCCAGCCAATAATATCAAAATTTGTAATTGTATATTTATTTTTAAACCCTCTAACCTTGTTCCCAGACATGGGAACTTCTGTGGCTCTGGTGATCCTGCACTGGAGTCCACTCCCAACACTGGCTAGGTTTTTAAGACCACTCGTTGCGGCATCATGACATCCTTGCAGTCTTCTAGAGTCTAAGAGGATCCCAGTGCTGGGCAGCTAATGGGAAGTGTCAGCATCATCTAGACATTGACATGACCATGTGAAAAAGGATTCTCGCACTCTGCAATCTCTACGATAGAAGAGTTCTAGTATAGCCTTTTAGACAGGTAAAGCTAGTCTTTACCCACTAGTAACTTCCCATTAGCTGTCCAGCAGTGGGATCTTTTTAAACCCTAGAAGATTGCAAGGGTGTGATTATGCTGCGATAAGGGGTGTCAAAACAACTAGAAAGTGGTTGGGAGTGGACTCCAGTGTTGGAATACAGGTCCTCTTTTGTGGAAGAGGAACCACAGGGACTTATGTGGCTTCTCTTCCTCAAGTGTGGACCGGTTTTTCAGCACTGGAGTCCACTCCCAACACAGGATAGTTTTTTTGGCACCTATCGCCCCGGCATCATCACACCCCTGCAGTCTTCTAGAGCTTAAGAGAATCCCACTGCTGGACAGCTAATGGGAAATGTCAACATCACCCAGGCATAGACGTGACCATGCGAAGACGGACTCTTCCACTCCGCAGTCTATAAGACAGAAGATTTGGGGTCACAGATTGGGGTAAAGGTTTTTTTTGTTTTAATGAATCCTAGGGACAAGTTAGAGGGGAGTAATAGGTGTGTAGGGGAAGGGGGTAATGAGTGTGTGGGGGAGAAGGTGGGTAAGAGTGTGGCTGGAGATCACCTTTAAAAAACAGTGGACATGCACCTTTAGTTTTAATGAAGAATAAAGAAGGCCTCTGAGTTTGACTGGGAAGGAGAGAGATCTTCTCGTTGTAATTGGTTAATAATAGCAGCAGAATATGCTGGAGCTTTCACCATCCGAATGATGTATATGTTGTATTATGGAACTTTTGGAAGGGGAACTCATGTATATATGTCATCCATCCTTACCTGCCAATACAGATGTGGGACAGCATCCAATCTCCCTCTATTTACATTCCATTGAAGTAATGCAGCGATGAACGGAGGACATAAATATTAATGGTGCTTCGGCTTTTCCTCAGATCTGTAGAATTCACTGGCAGTCAGCTATGCTGCCTCTTCAATCAGTTGTAAGTTGTCCCTTGACAATTGTTTATATGGTGCAGCTGACAAAACACTTTTTCCCCTGTTTGGGATATTGACCCTGTTCCATATCTGTCTATACTGGCTTCCTGTCAGGTTTGACAGCCAGTCAACTGGAACTAGACTGAGGAAATGCTTCCTCTTGCGTGCAGTAGACTGATGGCACCTCAGTCTGGGCAAAGCCAGTGACTTGAGCTTAAGGATGTTTTATTTTTAATAGTGAAAGGAGGGGTGTTTCCTGAAAAATTATACTGTTGTTGTCCACTTAAGAGTAAAAGGATATTTGTGATATATATGAATAAAAATAGAATCAAACAATTCTTGAATCATCATGGCCCAGATCACTGGATTATGAGAATCTCAGGCAAATCTTCATCAGTCAATGCAATGCGCACTCTACTCTATCAACCTAGCAATGTACACTCTACCATAACTACGGTAAAACATTTTGGCTGACACCAAGCTTTATCGGCATCAAAGTAAAACTAAAGGCAAAAGTTTTTTTTAAATTTTGGATAGAGTGCAGAGAGATTAGAACGCTTGTCAGGTTTTATTACTACAGTATCCCCGTTAGGGAGAGTCACCCTCTCTATTTGTCCTGTTTACCATTATCATTGAAAATGAAAGTAAAAGAAAATCCCAAATTTCCGGTTTTCCAAAGAAAAGCAATAGGGGGAAATCTTCCCATATGGGGACACTAGTTCTGGTGACCTGGGGGTCCTCAAGGAATTCCCTAAATTTGCAGGGATTTCCCTTCACTTCATCCCTGCTGGATCTTGTTTCAAATATATGTTCTGGTAGAACTAATGGGTTTTTAGGTAGCTCACCAAAGAAGAATTGAGGGTCATCATGTGTTAACATCTTGTAGCCATGATGAAGGGGGGCCTTCAGAACCTCTGAAAAGAGGTGGACTTTTTAATTCAACCTTAAAAAAAAAAAAGTCTGGATTTTATAAACATGCCTCAACAAATTCCAAAAAAACCTGGAGAAAACCCCCCCGGTAGGTCAACGTATTGTATCACTGTTTGTAAAACTTGCTTATTCCAGGAAAAAACTTTAAGAAGCCCTGTCTGGTGAGACACATCAGAGGAGGAGGAGGGGCTGGTGGTCTCAGGAAGGGCTTGGTGGTGGTGGTGGTCCCAGGAAAGGCTTCTTGATGTTTGACCTGCAATAATAAAGTTTTACGAACATTGGGCAGTGTGGTGTGCTGTCTGCTCTTTTTGTCTGGATCTGTTGGCAGTTTGGGATGAGGAAGAGCATCTGCTTGGCTGCCCCTGGTCAGTCAAGGGAGTGATCGGCTATCGCAATGTAATGAAGCAATGGGAAGCAATGTTATTTTCTTGTAGCCCTGATAAAGGGGGGCCTTTAGAACCTCTGAAATGAGGTAGACTTTTTAATTCTTCCTTTAAAAAAATTCTGCAAATTCTAACACACTTGGAAAAATGCAGCCAGTAGGTCACCGTATTGTCCAACACTTGTAAAACTTGCTTATTCCAGGAGAAACTTCAAGAGGCCCTGTCTGGTGAGACAAATCAGTGGAGGAGGAGGTGCTGGTGGTCCCAGTAGGGGCTTGGCAGGGCTTCTTGATGTTTGACCTGAAATAATGTTTTACAAGCATTGGACATTATGGAATGCTGCCTGCTACTTGAGGATGAGCCCCTGCTTGGTTCCCTCTGGTCAGCCAAGGGAGCGACACACTATATAGGACTTGGAAGCAATGGGAAAATGTAATCCATGAAACTCCAGTTACCAACTCCTTTGGTCTGGATCTGTTGACAGTTCGGGATGAGGACAAGCCCCTGCTTGGTTGCCCGTGGTATGCCAAGGGAGTGATCCACTATATAGGACTCGGGAGTAATAAGAAAATGTAATCCATCAAACTCCAGTTGCCTATACTTTTGGTCTGGATCAGTTAGCAGTTTGGGATGAGGACGAGCCCCCAGCTTGGTTGCCCCTGGTCAGCCAAGGGAGTGATCGGCTATCGCAAAGCAATGGGAAGCAATGTTATCTTCTTGTAGCCCTGATGAAGGGGGGCCTTTAGAACCTCTGAAATGAGGTAGACTTTTTAATTCTTCCTTTAAAAAAAATTCAGCAAATTCCAACACACTTAGAAAAACACAGCCAGTAGGTCGCCGTATTGTCCAACACTTGTAAAACTTGCTTATTCCAGGATAAACTTCAAGAAGCCCTGTCTGGTGAGACACATCAGAGGAGGAGGAGGAGGTGCTGGTGGTTCCAGTAGGGGCTTAGTGGAGGGGGTCCTGGGCAGGGCTTCTTGATGTTTGACCTAAAATAATGTTTTACAAGCATTGGACATTATGGCATGCTGCCTGCTACTTGAGGATGAGCCCCTGCTTGGTTCCCTCTGGTCAGCCAAGGGAGCGACACACTATATAGGACTTGGAAGCAATAGGAAAATGTAATCCATCAACTCCAGTTGCCTATACATTTGGTCTGGATCAGTTAACAGTTCGAGATGAGGACGAGCCCCCGCTTGGTTGCCCCCGCTTGGTTGCCCCTGGTCAGCCAAGGGAGTTATTCACTATATAGGACTTGAGAGTAATGGGAAAATGAAATGTAATCCATTAAACCCCAGTTGGGATTTAATGTGTCCCTGGGCTGGTAAAGAAGAAGCAGGATGAAGATGACATCCTGCAACCTTCACCTTTGCAAACAAGTTAGCGATGTTGGCTTCCATTGTTCCATCATGGCACATTCCCTTTAATATTTATGGCGTACTGTAAATCTTTTGGCAGTTTCAAAGATGTTTATCATAGATGAACAATTTAAAAAAACAATCGTCCTGATTTCGGTTCATCCAGGTACATCAGTGAAATGGAAATAGAGTCGGTTTTATCCACTAGCGTAATTACCATTTAATGTGACACAACGTCTCTTCTTTTGGATTTAATAGTATCTAAAAGCAGAAGGCCCACAATTCTTCAGCTCTTTGACTGTTCTGGATTTATTCATCACCTCTAAAAGCTGTAAAAGTTCATTACAGGCTATCATATTTTATATATAGGATGATCATGAATTTATGTGCACTTAGTCGTGCATGACTGCCGTTTTCCGTGGATTGCGACATGCTTGAATTAAGAGGAAGCCACCAGTAGGATATTATTTACTGAAAATGAAACAGCCACGTCGTACAATTTCATGGATGGTGCTCCTTTTTACCTTCGCATTAAAAAAAAAAAAAAAAAAATTACGTCAAGGAGCTATTACTGTCACTCAATATTAAAGTGGAACTCTTGGTACAAAAATATCTTTATAATGTTAAAATGTATCCAAAATTGAGTTTTTAGTTTTGGATAGAGCAATGAGGGCTACAGCCTTACAGCCTTAGTCAAGTGTTTATTGAGTCTCCGCTCAGGAGATTTACCTCTCTGTCTGTCTTGGTGACCATTGTCCATTGGACTGAAAGTGATGGGAAAATTCGATTTTGAAATTATTACCAGAAAAGGAATAGATGGGACATTTTACCCACAGGAATATATTGGATAAACTTGAAAGTGGTTCTAAATTCTAAACCTTTTCTACCCTAATGCATTCCTTGAATTAAGGTAAAAAATGTTTGGCTGCACTATATTGTCAAAAGTATTTGGACACCTGCCTTTACAGGCACATGAACTTTAATGGCATCCCAGTCTTAGTCTATAGGGTTCAATATTGAGTTGGCCCACCCTTTGCAGCTACAACAGCTTCAACTCTTCTGGGAAGGCTGCCCACAAGGTTTAGAAGTGTGTCAGTCAAGTTCCCCCACCCCAAACTCGCTCATCCACACTATATTGCCAAAAGTATTGGGCCACCCCTCCAAATCATTTGGTGGAGGGGGGGATTATGGTGTAGGGTTGTTTTTCAGGGGTTGGGCTTGGCCCCTTAGTTCCAGTGAAGGGAACTCTTAAGGCCTCAGTATACCAAGACATTTTGGACAATTTCATGCTCCCAACTTTGTGGGAACTGTTTGGGGTTGGCCTCTTCCTGTTCCAACATGACTGCGCACCAGTGCACAAAGCAAGGTCCATAAAGACATGGATGAGCATGTTTGTGGTGGAGGAACTTGACTGGCCTGCACTGGCCTGCACAATCAGGTTGTCCTGACCTAAACCCAATAGAACACCTTTGACATGAATTAGAGCGGAGACTACGAGCCAGGCCTTCACATCCAACATCAGTGACTGACCTCACAAATGCGTTTCTGGAATAATGGTCATACATTCCCATAGACACACTCCTAAACCTTGTGGACAGATTTCCCATAAGAGTTGAAGCTGTTACAGCCGCAAAGGGTGGGCCAACTCAGTATTGAACCCTACGGACTAAGACTGGGATGGCATTAAAGTTCATGTGCGTGTAAAGGCAGGCGTCCCAATACTTTTGGCAATATAGTGTACTTTAAATTGGTTCTAAACCTGCAGCTAACGGAAAGCCAATAACAGTGGTCACATGATCATAAATCCCATCCCGCCTCCCGGCATCCTAAACCCCTTCAAGAGTCGGGAGGCGCCGGCTCCAAGGGGTTAAGGTCAACAAAGTTTAGGCATCAAATTTGGCCCCTTACTTCCCCTTTTACTTACCTGAGCCTTTCATTCAATCCAGCGCCATGCAGCTCTTCTCTCTCCTCGCGGGTCTCTCTGGCTTTGCTGAGGCATCGGGAGTCATTGACCCCCAGTGCTGTCAATCAAAGCCAGTGACGAGGGGACGGGGCAAGGCCAAGTCCCGCTGTCTGTGTCAATGTCCCTAACTCACATACATACGTGCACATACTAGGGCAAATTTAGACAGGCGCCAATTAACCTAAAGCATGGTAGAAAACCTACTCGTGCACAGGGAGAACATGCAAACTCCATGCAGGGGAGGTTGTGGTTGGGATTCGAACCAACAACCCTAGTGTTGCCAGGCAAATGTGCTGCCAGTGCCCACCATGTTGAAAGCCCAGCACTGACAATACCTCCACTGAAACAAAATGTGCCTGGGAACCTATGATCTGTCAGATTTGGGTCAAATCTATTGCTATATTTATTTAGGTTTACTGTATAAGGAAAATGTAGAATTCTTATTGTTCTTTTTTTTTTTTTTTTTGGGTGGGGTGGGGACTTCATTTTAAATCCTCAGACATTGGAAGATCTAGCGCAAGCCCTGCCAACACTCCTAATGAACGCACACAGCTCAGCCAGTTGGAGCGATATGCCACAGAGTTTTCCGTGGCGCAGATGTGCCAGTCTGCATAAATTCTCTCTTCACCTCACTCTGACCCACACTGTGCGAACATGTTCAGCGTTCCTTCCCTGCTCCGGCTTCCCGTTGTGCCACCTCACCCCCCTGACCTCACCCAGTCAATGAAGGGGCAACCCCTCCCATGTGGTCGAGAGAATGCCGCAGCCCGCAATCCTCCGAGGCCTGTTACAACGTGTCCCCGGCCAACCCCCCGTTCTTGTAATGGGATTCTAGGATCATACCAGACAATGAACAAGGCTGTGCACACAGTCGGCACAGGTTCTTACACACTGGCGGGAGCTGACAGCGATTAATGAAAGAGTCACTTTATAAGGAAATGCCACAAAATATGGTACCAAAAAAAAATGTATTTTGTAAATTTTCTATTTTTATAAATGAATTCTGTGAAAAATTACGTTTTGGTCTGTTGCTCGCTTGTAGTCATGGCAATATTGAGAATATGTGAGAATGAGTGAAGTTGAAAGTTTTCCTTTTCCCGAAATTTCAGCGAAAAGCTGGAAATTTTGGCAATGTGTTACCATTTTGTCTAAATACATTGGAAGAAATATTAACCTCCCTGGCGTTATGATTATTTCGGATTTTAGGTGCTGAAAGCGGTACAATTATTTTGCATGGAAATTTGGCGTTTTATATTGTAGGTCTGTAAATCTTAACAATAACGCACTTAAATCTGTCCGAACCAGAGTCTAGTAGATATCCCGGGTATGATAAAGTTTGAAACACAAAAACATAAATTATAATATAATAAATAAAAATAAATAATAAAAAAAAATAAAAAAATAGTAATAAAATAAATTTCCCCACGATTCACTATCGCTCAATTCTGCAAGTGTTCTAATTTACTATCGCTGTTTTCTAGCTGGTCTAAAGCCACTTTTGACGTAAAGGGACACTTTTTGGTTGCTATGGACAATCTCCAGTTTCCAGGCAGAAAGAACAGTGTATATCATGTAAAACTGCATGCAGGGCATGGGCCAGAGCACTGGGGACAAATGGGATGTGAAATAATTATGTGTTATGATTTTTACTTTTTTTTAAATTTGCCGCCAGGCTCCGCCCCCGTGCGTCGCGACGCTCGCAGGGAACGGAGCCTGGCAAGGAGAGGCTTCGGAGGAGGATGGAGCCCTCGGACTCTGCGGGGGACATCGCAGGATCCCGGGGACAAGGTAAGTAAGGAGGCACCAGGATCCTGCGATGTAATCCCGAGTGTGGCTCGGGGTTACCGCTAATAGTCCTGAATTTTAACCCCGAGCCACACTCGGGAAAACCGCCAGGGAGGTTAAAGTGTTTTTTATCCCAACATTTCATATTCTTGATATGTGTCTGTTGTACCGTGCTTTGGTGTAGTACCCTCCTAGTTAGTGTAGGTTGTTTATTTTGTAAATTTAGTATAGCTTCTTTATAATCAGTGGAGCAGGGGTTGATTGTTCTAGCCTGCTCGGTGTTACACAGGCTGCTGGTCTGATTGTTGCCCCCCGCAATCTGCAAGAGTCTAGAATAACAGAGAGAGGATGAATGGGGGAGCAGCTCGAATATATATGGAAGCGTAGACAATCCCTGGAGGTATGTGTCCAGAAGATGGCTGGGGAACTCATAAATAGCCTGGAGCCTAGAGCAAGGGGCTTTTGATTGTTCTAGCCTGCACACTGTTACACAGGCTGCTGGTCTGATTGCTGCCCCCTGCATTCTGCAAGAGTCTAGAATAACAGAGGGAGGATGAATGGGGGAGCAGCTTTAATATATATGGAAGCGTGGCCAATCCCTGGAGGTATGTGTCCAGAAGATGGCTGGGGAACTCATAAATAGCCTGGAGCCTAGAGCAAGGGGCTTTTGATTGTTCTAGCCTGCACACTGTTACACAGGCTGCTGGTCTGATTGCTGCCCCCTGCATTCTTCAAGAGCCTAGAATTACAGTGGGAAGATGAATGGGGGAGCAGCTTGAATATTTATGGAAACGTAGCCAATCCCTGGAGGGATGTGTCCAGAAGATGGCTGGGGAACCCATAAATAGCTTGTAGTCTAGAGCAAAGGGCTTTTGATTGTTCTAGCCTGCTCAGAGTTGCACAGGCTGCTGGTCTGATTGCTGCCCTATGCATTCTAAAAGAGTCTAGAATTAAAGTGGGAGGATGCATGGGGGAGTAGCTTGAATATCTATGGAAGCGTAGCCAATTCCTGGAGGTATGTGTTCAGAAGATGGCTGGGAAACTCATAAATAGCCTGGAGCCTAGAGCAAGGGGCTTTTCATTGTTCTAGCCTGCACAATGTTACACAGGCTGCTGGTCCAATTGCTGCCCCTTGCATTCTAGAAGAGTCTAGAATTACAGTGGGAGGATGAATGGGGGAGCAGCTTGAATATTTATGGAAGCGTAGCCAATCCCTGGAGGGATGTGTCCAGAAAATGGCTGGGGAACCCATAAATAGCCTGGAGCCTAGAGCAAGGAGCTTTTGGATCCCAGGTGAGCCCTACCAGGGGTGTCCCCTGTCTGAGGGGCTCTGTTCCTATGGGCAGTCTGCTGAGACCAGGGGGACACCAGGCCGGGAGGTCTATTGCCTAAAGTCTGGGGTTTCTCTTTCATGGTATAGAGAAGCACTCTGGAGGATATCAGGTGATGGTTGGATGAAAGAGGGCCCAGTGACTGGTGATAATATTTATATATTTATATATATATTTTTTTTCAAGAATCATACTTACCTAGATGGATGCAGCATTGTTCCGATGCTGCACCTGTCCTGCACCAGCTCTAGAACTGAGCAATCAAACACTGCTGATCAGTCAGTTCTCAGAGCTTTGTGAGCAGAGAGCTGGTGACTGTCAGTGGGGGTAGGGGAGATTTGTGCAAAAAGGGGATTTTTTTTTTTAGGCGTGGGGGGATTTGTGCTATTAGAGGTATTCGTGTTTCGATGGGGGTTTGGTGGAGGGGAATGTGTGCTGGGAGGTCAGGATTTGGAGTTGGGAGGGTGGGGTAGGGGGGGGATTTGTGCTCTAGGGGGAAATTTGAGGGGTAAAAGATTTGTGCTAGGAGGGTGATTTTTTTTTTTTTTTTGGCGGGAGGGGGGATTTGTGCTAGGAGGGGAAATTTGGAGGGGGGGGGGTTATGTGCTTGGATGAGGAACTGGTGGAGGGGAATGTTTGCTGCAAGGTCAGGATCTGGAGTGGGAGGGGAAAGGATTTGTGCTTGGCGGGGAAATTTTGAGGGGGTAAAGGATTTGTGCTAGGTGGGGAGAGATTTTCTTTTTTGTGGGGAATTTGTGCTAGTAGGGATGATTAGGGGGTATTTGTGCTAGAAGGGGAGATTTGGAGGGGAGGGGAATTTGTGCTTGGGTTGGGGATTGGTGCAGGGGAAGGTGTGCTGGGAGGGGTGGATTTGGAGTGGGAGGGGAGAGGATTTTTGGATTTTTTGCTCGGAGGGAAACTTTAATTTGGGGGGGGCAGGGGGAATTTGTGCTGGGGGGGCATATGAAGAGGGAGAAGATTTGAACTGGGTGTTGCAAAGATTTTTACTGGGACGGGGGATTTCATAACGGTGGTGGATTTGTACTGGGAGGAGGGGGGGATTTAAGCTTAGGGCGTAAGCATGCAGGTTGGTGCTCGATTCTTCTTTTTTCTTGGGGGGGGGGGGATTTTTGCCGAAACATAATACTCATACATTTTGGGGGGGGGGGGGGCACAATTTGGCCTGTTTGGCCAGGGCTCTAGATGATCTTGTCCTGGCATTGTCTCCACCCCCACCTTTTATGCAGCTGAGAACAAAGATTTTCTGAAAAAAGGGTATTTATAATTTTTTACACCCCCCCCCCCCTTTTTTTTACTGGTTGTAACAATCCCAATTATATACAATATTTATCTGAGAACCTATAAGAAGACTATAATTTTCTTTTCAGTAGACTCTTCCTTAGGTAGACTATATAGAATATGTAACAAATATGCATCCTTCATGCAAACAACCTTTTCACCTTATTTGTTTTATTTACACGTGTCGCCAACATAAATCAAATTAATCCTTTTGTTTTTTTCCCGGTTTAATCCACCGTTGTGCTGCTAAACCATTTATTCTGGCAGGTCATCATTTTCAAGCTGGCGGAGTAAAAGCGGTATTTTCTCCGCCATACCTGCCAATACTGTGAAATCAACGGGCCGGTGATATGACTAACTACTTATTAGCGGCACTTTATATTTTCTTGAAATAATTCCGTTCTTTGTGACTGCAAATTGCTTAGCAGTCCCAACAACGTTTTCCAGGAGCAGAAATTTTCCTCTCTGCGCCGTCCCGGGTGGCTCCGTGGCAAGGCAAGCAATCCTATTATATTAAAAGTTAAGATTTTCAACGCCTGTAATAAAAGCAGGCGGTCATTATAAATCTGCTGTTTCTCTAGGCTTTTAAATGTAAGAGCATTTAAACACTTCTCCCAATCATTTCCATTACCCCCCCCCCCCTCCCCCTCCCCCAAAACCCTCAACCCCAGCAGTGTCAGATAGAGATATTTCCCCAGCTAATATTCTAGCAGCATAACAACGATTTAATTTATATAAAGTGGTTTGTGTGGTGATGGAAGAAAAGGGAAAAATAAAATATATAAATACAACTAAGCATGTGTGCCTGGCATTTAAAATTGATGGAATGTCACAGACATCATAATACTGAAAGGCTTTTCAAATAGTGTGAGCAGCTTTTTTTATTTTCCCAGACAGTTCTCAGCAAAAATAATAAAAAGAAAAAATGCATAATTTATTTTACATGAAAGATATTACTCTCTTTAAGTTATCATCAGATGATAAAGTATTAGAAGAGACATTTGGTTAGGATCTCATTATATTATTATTGTTATTGTTATTATTATTAATATTATTAATAGTTATTAGTATGATTAAGAATAATATTCTTAATCAGATGGTAAAGTTTATGAGGAGACAATTGATTAGGATCTCATTACATTATTATTATTATAATTATTATTATTATTAATATTATGATTAATAATAATCATAATCAGATGGTAAAGTTTATAAAGAGACAATTGATTAGGATCTCATTACATTATTATTATTATTATTATTAATAATAATAATAATAATAATAATAATAATCATAATCAGATGGTAACATTTATTAAGAGACATTTGGTTAGGATCTAATTACATTATTATTAATAATAATATAAAAATTAATAATAATAGTAATCATTATAAGATGATAAAGTATATGAAGAAAAATTTAATTAGTATTTCATTATATTATTATTATTATATATATATATTGTTTTATCATCAGAGGGTAAAGTTTAATAAGGGACCATTGATTAGGATCCCATTACATTATCGTTATTATTATTGTTATTATTATTGCTATTATTATTATTATTATTATCATTATTAATAATAATTAATCGTCATCAGATGGTAAAGTTTATGAAGAGATATTTGGTTAGGATCACATTACATTATTATTATTATTATTATTAATAATAATAATAATAATAATAATAATATTCATAATCAGATGGTAAAGTTTATGAAGGACATTTGGTTAGGATTTCATTATATTATTTTTATTATTAATAATAATAATAATAATAATAATAATAATAATAATAATAATAATAGTATAAAAATTAATAATAATAATCATTATCAGATGATAAAGTATATGAAGAGAAATTTGGTTAGCATTTCATTATATTATTATTATTATAATATATTTTTTTATCATCAGATGGTAAAGTTTATTAAGGGACCATTGATTAGGATCTCATTACATTATTGTTATTATTATTATTAATATTATTATTATTAATAATAATAATAATCATCATCATTATCACCATCAGATGGTAAAGTTTATGAAGAGACATTTGGTTAGGATTTCATTACATTATTATTATTATTATTATTATTATTATTATTATTATTATTATTATTATTATTATTATTTATACTGTATACTTATCATCAGATGGGAAAGTATAAGAAGTGACATTTGGTTACGATCCCTTTACATTATTATTATTAATAAAACATTTTGTAGCACCCCTCTCTAACACCCCAAAGGCAGAATAGGCTAACATTGTTTTGATCAGAGGTAAAGGGGAAACAGTTGCCACCAAGGCCCCAACCCCCGCGCTGCTTCTCACAGTCCTGGATAGGCCTCAGACAGCCTAGCAGCCAGGTGCTCCCGGATAGGCCTCAGGCTTCAGGCCTAGCAACCTAGAGCAATACAACACACGTCCACCCAGACAGCTGTCCAGGTGGCACAGAACCCTCGATCACCTGACTCCTTCCGAATAAACAGGCTCTCCCAGCAGGCCATGGGACCAAAGAGACTTCTACCAATTGGCTGGGACAACCTATCCACTCCTAACCTGAATTCACTATGCCCTTGTCCTTCTAAAACAGTGATTCTCAACCAGGGTTCCGTAGAACCCTAGGGTTCCTCCAGAGGTTGTTAGGGGTTCCTTCAGCATTGGGCAATTTCTGCATCTCAGATAAGTTCCCACTGACACCACTGATCTTTTTGGCTATCTGAAAGGGAGTAATTCTTCCCAATGACCACAAGTGTAAGGACCATTCTTCCCACTGACCATCACACTAATGTATCATGAGTTGTAGATTTTAAATTTTTAGCAGGGGTTCCCTGAGGTTGAGAAAGGCTGTTCTAATACCACAGGCGGCAATGCCACCTAGTGACAGAAGAGGGAGGTACACCAAATTCAGGTTTAGGGCAAAGGTCAGGGGGATCACCCTAACAATCAGCCAGGCTAGTTACCACCTCGCAAACTAAATTTGTGAGCAGCCCCGTTTAGGACCAGGGTGCTACACAATAAAAACCCAACAGGGGCTCTAACTCTTCTACATTCTATCCAAAAACTTAAAAAAAGAAAAAAGTTTTGGCTTTATCACACAAAGACGGACTCTTAACACTCTCCTTGTACACTCACAGAACCAATAACATTCCTCGATCTCTCTTTAGGTGTACTGTATGTCCATACATTGTTAATATATATTTTGTTTTAATTAAGAACAGAGGTGCAATTTTGGCAGTCATCGCCTGGAAGGGGAAAAAAAAAAACCTTGCAAGGTCACCTATACTGCTATCGCCGGCGTGATGTATAGATAATTATATAGCAAAGCCAATTTTTGTATTCCATATCTCATCCATCATTATGTCACCAAGTTAGGTCCTGTTGCAGACGATGATACAGATAAAACTCTACAATTTATTGAATTCCAATGCGGTCATTAGGCTTAAAGCTGGTTTTAGCTGAACGTGGATCTTCTCAATGACCATGCAATAATAAAAATAGCAGATATATAAATGGAAATGTCACCAGGAAGCGCCGGCCATTTTTAAGGTTAAGTACTTAAAGAACAATTGCGTAAAAATATAAAAAGATGAATATGCGAGTCTACTTTTTTTTTTTTTTCTTCTGCTGGTGTACTCGTAACCTTTTTCCAATAAAAATAAATTGTTTTTAGCATTTTTTTTAATAAAAAAATTCGCAGTTTTGCATTCATTTGTAAATATATGTGGAAACCATGCCATGTCCAGACGCCTGTTCATTGTGAATCCATTGTAGTCTATGGGAACACCAACGCTGGGGAAATAGAAGAGAACAAACCTACCTGGAAGTTATCCCCTATACAGTACATTGCTGGATCCACAGTCACAAAAGGGACATTTAAAATGTAGGTTCACCTTTTCAGAAAAAATAAAAAAGTTAAATTCACTATTGGCATGTCAGGGGGTCACCAGCACTTAAAGGGGAAGTTCCATTTTTGGGTGGAACTCCGCTTTAGGGAGGGTGGGTGGGGAGAGTGTAAGATGTTCGCCTTTTCACTTTTTCTAAAAAAGGCGAACTAACCCATTAAAGCATTTCTAACCCTAAAAAAACACAAAATGTAATATATTTAAAAATAGTAAAAATAATATATCAAGGGAGCAGTAATGGTTTGTCCTGGTCTGTTTAGGGTCTAACAGGCTGGGAGTTTGATTGCTTCCCCCTGCCTCTGGAAAGTGCTCCACAGGCTTGGGGTGGGAGATTCAAATTGTTCAGCCTGAATATTTTTTGGGTTCTGGCCAATCCCTGGAGGGGAAGTGTCCATTAGGGGGCAGGAATGGAGATAAATCGTCTGAGACACTAGAGAGCAGGGTTCCTTCTCCCCAGGAGGGTTCCAGAGGAACTCAAGCAGCCTATGGACTGAACACCTGCTCTAAGAGGGCCTCAAAAGTGCCAGGACTTGAATAGACTTTGCTCAGAGCTGATTGCAGAACCACAGTACATGGAGATCTGGTCCTGAGGGGTGCCGTCTCACTCATTGGGCCGTGTCCAGAGGAAGCAGGAAGGTGGCAGCTGTCCTGGGGACTTGTGAGTAGGGATCTTGAACTGATCCCTGCAGCTCTGTCCTGGAAGCTGTATTTGGTACCAGCAGCTGCGCATTGATGCATGATAACCAGATCCCCAAAGACTTGCTCCATGGTCTCCAGCTGTGGGGCCTTACACTTTTCACCACTAGCCACCATTACTACTAGGAGAGACTGTCCTCTAATTACTAATCACTAAGTGTTTTTGAAGCACCTCTCTTTCCTGTTGAAGTCCTTCTAGTATTAAACCAAAAAAAGACATCCCCTTAGACGTTTTTTTTTTAGTTTTATTGGAACCAGTATGAATGGACTGTTGCTTGAATAAATGGGTGGCCTCTGTACTGTTTGGAAAAACCCAGTCTGTATCAGTGGCCCCTGTGGGGGCAGCCCTTCATATTGTATTTTATATATTTTATATATATATTTATTTTATTTATATATTTATCAACATTTTAGTCCCGATTCCGAGTACACCATTAACCACACCCTTGCCCAGTGACTGGGTGGTCCTACCAAGATTCTGCCCACTCACTGATGTAGCACTAGAATCCTCCTCCAAACACTGTAATAGATGACTTAGATACTGAGTGTGCACAAGGGTGACAATGTGAACCCAGGACATTGCCCAGGACACAGTATCATTGGGAGCTCCAAGATATTCCACAAATCCAAAGCAGTTGGCATCTATGGGTCTACCAGTACTTAAGTGCAAAGGCCACATTAATTTTCTGTTTTCAGGCTTTTGATCCTGCTGGCAACAATTCCTATCCTAGGGTGATAACGCTCATACACTTGCACTGCATTGTATCTGTGGAGAAGCAATGTTGTCAATTTAGGTTGCCCCAACTGTAGTAGGCACCGTTACTACAGTGTTCTCCACTAGCTTTTGAGACCAATGCCAAGTGGCTGGTCTGATGCATTGTAATTACAGGAGGTTGCTCACTCTGCCAGGGGACCATTCAAAGAATGATTTGTATTTTCTCAATGGATGCAAAGCATTCTCTGATTGGAAGAGATGAAGAGCAGGACGTAACCACCCTACCTCTCCACCTCATCCAATCAAGAGAACATTTTGCCCTTCGTTAGACTATCAGTCTCCATTGGGGAAGTTTGTGATAGGGTGACAACACAGAGCACCATTGGAAGAGCCTCTTTGAAGAAGCATTCCTCCAGAATACCTTGCTAGTGGCTAGAGGTAGGCCTGGAACAGTCTCCATCGAGTCCTTTGCTCTGCTCAATTTGTAGACAGTCTTTTGCTTCTGTAGGTGGGCTTGACTCTATGAAGCCTAGAGTTGCCACCTCATCCCTTTAAACCCGAACACCTTTGATTTACACAGGTTCTGAGGCTAATTAAATGCAGATGAGGCACCAAGTGAGTTTAATTACCACCTTAATCAGCCACAGAACCTGTGTAATGAATATGTGTTCGGGTTTAAAGGGATGAGGTGGCAACCATAATGAAGCCCCTGGTCTCTGATAAATGTAAAAGTGTCCAAGTAGTACCAAGTAGTGTACCAATTGTAGGGGATGGAGCTGTCCTATTTGTCCCATCCAAGGGACGTCTAAAAAACGGGACATGGAGCTTCCAGCAAAGTCTACTGTTTGATCTATCAAAGACCTATAAATGCAGTTGCAAGCAAAGACCTGCCTCAGTTGCGCACCAATGTTTTTTTTTTTTCTTTTGTTTTAAAAGTGCAGAACGACACCACAACTACGAGCCAAGTGTTTGGCTCATGGTTGCAGTGCGGTCCTATTGATCTAAAATGGCCAAGTTTGACAGTTTCAGGGCTCATTCACATGAGCGTTGGTCAACGTTCTAATTGTTCTTCATAGAACATTTGATAAGCAGTCAGATATTGTATTGCCTTCTCACCACCAGCCTCAGCCCCTTGATCGCCACACTTGGCACAAAGTTGCGGAGCACTTGTAGAGCGGCCACATTCGCTTAAATGGGCTGCAGCTGGCGTGTGCTACACTTTGTGAAAGCCACAGAGGGTATCATTCCTGTTTAGCATTGTGGCCGTGGCATGTGTACACCCCTGGCTGCTGCCTCTGCAGCTAACGGGAGTAGCAGTTGGGGCCGGCAAAAGCTCAACTGTTGGTTTTGCTGCCCCCCAACCGCTAGTGCAAACTTTGCATCTCAAGTTAAAACTCTCACGACCACAAAGCAAAGAATCCCTGCATATATAGAGCTCTGTCAAGGCTGTAATGTTAGAATTCCAGTGGGTGTCCGGTGGCCCGTAAAACAAGGTCTTAGACCTTCATCATTTGCTTTTTGAAGAACCGTTTCTAAAAACAGAGCATCGCGAACAGTGTAGACGTAGAACAGCGCGTGCAACAGGACCATTTTTTGGCTCAACATGCGCCTGTCTACCGGAGTGATGATCGAAACCCTCGGAAATAGGAACATTTGTCTGCTGGCCTCACATGTCCGATGAAATAAGAAGTAATTATGGTAATGCAGACTCATTACGAAGCTGTAACTACTGTTACCTGCTAATTCCGATGTAGGGAGAAGCGCAGTTCTCATTCCCGGGATGTGCTGGTGAGGAACCCCGGGGCAAACCTTATCTGAATATAAACCTGCCATGAATTTAAATTAACGCCACTAATTTCTGCTTTCATTTACTTACCAAACAAAGCTGTTTAAGACAAGCTGTCAAGTTTAATGTTTTTGGCACTTCTCCGAACAACTTGGCAACTGAATCAAAGTCTCTATTGTCTTCCTTTTTTTTTTTTTTTTCTAACACGCTTCCAGTCTTTTTTTTTAACTTTTCCTAAAGTTTATTTTCCATTTGTCAGTTCTGTGCAGTGAAAGCGCTCTCTTACCTTTTGGATATGAATTAATCACTAACTATTCTCGTTTACGTCTTCCGAGGCCTTTCTGGGTTAAAATAGAACTCCAGCTGAAACATTTTTGTTTTAGTTTTTGGATGGAAGTAATGGGGAGGTTAAGAACCGTGTCACCAAATATATTATTGGTGGAACCTACCTGTGATACCCAATGGCGGCTGGTAAGTTTTTTTTTTTTTTGGGGGGGGAGGCCCCCCCGCTCTGTTTGCCGATCAGTCCGGCACTTACCCCACCATGGCAGGTGGCAGGCAGAAGGCCGCGTGGTGCAACGGCTCCGTGTCCTCTCCTCCTTGACGGCTTCCAGCTCCTCCCCTTCTCCTCCTAGGCATCCAATAGGATCGCCTGTCCTTTCAGCCAATCGGGTGACCAGTGTCAAAACCCTCTTCCTGATTGGCTGGGAGGAGGATCAGTGTTACAACAGCGAATATTCATTCGCTGTTGTGACACACCTGGGTGGGATCGGAGTGCACTTTCTGCAACCCGAGCCCACCCTATATTGAAGCCCGTTAGAGCCTCTGGCTCTAATCGGTTCTTCAAAAAGAAAAACACTCCCTCTGCATTGGAATCCATGTGCTGGTGTCTTGAAAGGGGCCCCATGGATGGGGGGGCGGCACCCCGCCCTTGGTAATACCCCTTTGGGCACCATTCCTTCACTGAGAAACATAAACCGATAAGCTCCCGGCCGCAGACCCCGACAACCAACAGCCAGGGTTGTCGGGAAGAGGCCCTTGTCTTCATCAACATGGGGACAAGGTGCTTTGGGGTGGGGGGGCTGCCCTGGGGTGCCCCCCTGCCCCAAAGCGCCCAACCCCCCATGTTGAGGGCATGCGGCCTGGAACGGTTCAGGAGGGGGGGTGCTCGCTCGTCACCACCCCCTTTCCTGACCGGCCGGGCTGCATGCTCGGATAAGGGTCTGGTATGGATTTTGGGGGGGACCCCACGCTGATTTTTCGGCGTAGGGGGTTCCCCTTAAAATCCATACCGGACCTAAGGGCCTGGTATGCTCTTGGGGGGGAACCCACGCCGGTTTTTTCATTTAAAACTTGGCGCGGCGTTCCCCCTCATGATTCATACCAGACAGCTGTCAGCACTGCCTGTCGCTCATTGTGAAAGGAAAAAAAACCACTTTTCCTTTCCCGATGAGCGAGCCAGCTCGGCGCTGGCTCCCGCGACGGGGCTCGCAGGTGTCAAATCTCGCCGATAACAGCGGCGAGATTGACACAATGTCGCGGTCACCTACTGTATGTGTCATGGTCTGGAGTCAGGCTCGGAGAACCTTAGCTATAGCAGTAGAGAGGCTCCCACCAACCAGCTGGATAAGTACAGAAGCAGGTCAAATATCCTCTGTGCTACATAGGTACATAGTTACATAGTAGGTGAGGTTGAAAAAAGACCATGCTACACTGTACCCAAACTAATTTTTTATCATTTTGTTCCCACAAATAGAGCTTTCTTTTGGTGGTATTTGAAGACTGAAAACTTTGAAAAAAACCCAAGTTTTTCTTTCTTTCTGTTAACATTTTTTGTAAATAAGTACGTTTTCTTCTTCAATGATGGGCACTGATAAGGCGGCACTGATGGGCACCGATGAGGTGGCACCAATGAGATGGCACTGATGAGGTGGCACTGACGGGCACTGATAGGCAGCACTGATGGGCACTGATAGATGGCACTGGTATGCAGCACTGATGGGCACACATAGGTGGCACTGATGTGCACTCATAAGCAGCACTGATGGGCACTCATAGGCGGCATTGATGGGTACTTATGGGTGGCATTGATGGGTACTTATGGATGGCACTGATAGGTGGCACAGATGGGCACTGATAGGTGCGCACTGATGGGCATGGATGGGCACTGAAGGGTGGCACCGATGGGCACTGATGACACTGATTGGTGGCACTGATGACACTGATGGGTGGCATTGCTGGGTATCCCTGATATATAATGGTGCCAGTCAGTGCCCATTTGTGGGCAATGATTGGCACAGATTGGGCATAATTTGCACATGTGGATGGCCATGGGGTACATACCTGGCCATCCACATGTTGCCCCCTTCCCCGGTGGTCCTGGCGGCTTCTCTGGTGGTCCAGTGTGGTGATCTGAGGGGGGGCTGCACTGATAAACAATCAGTGCAGACCCCCCCCCCTGTCAGGAGAGCCGCCGGTCGGCTCTCCTCTACTCGCATCTGTCAGACGCGAGTGAGGAAAAGCCGATCAACGACTTTTCCTATTGACATCGCGATCATCCGTGATTGGACATGGCTGATCACGTGGTAAAGAGCCTCCACCGGAGATCGGTGTGTCAGACTGACACACCGCTCCACCAATCACTGTGATGCGCGCCCCCCTGCGGGCGCGTGGCGGCTGTTATCGTGCTGGACGTCATATGACACCCAGTCAGGATAACTGAACCACCGCTCCGCCGTCAATCCGCTACGGGCCGGGCGGGAAGTGGTTAAGGGCTTAAGCTGAAATTCGAATCTGATTGGCTACCATGCCCAGATCCCGAGTGTACAAGTTTTAGTAAAATATCCCCCCAGTGGGTCTAAGGAGCTATGCCAATGCACAAAGCGGCATGTGAAACAGAAAACATCTATATTAGCTGCATTTTCTTGTTTTTTTGTTAATTAATACACAGCTAATCCTTTAAATATATGCCATGCAAATCACGTCCACAGCCCCTTCCCACCCCAACTGCCAATCTTACAATTGAATGTCTCTCCACATTTAGTCTACAATGAAGTTTAGCAGACATCTGAATGAACGTTCTGCTGCACCAGTCTGCGGACGCTGGGTTTTTTTTTTTTTTTTTTTCTTCGGCTCGGCTGATAATTATGATAATGTGCAGTCAGAGTGCGATGTTCATGCGTGTGCGTCAGGGAAGTACAAGGATGGGATGATATGTTTAATGTTTGATATGTTATTCAAGATGCATGAGATTGCAGACGTATTAATTGCATTTGGGGCATGTAAATTACTCGAGCGGCTCGCTTTTTTATTCTGCGAGTACAGCCACATGTCAGACCTGCGTCATCTCTGTCAGCATTATTTAGGGGGAATCCAGAGATCAAAATGCTGATTTTTTTTTTTTTTTTTTTTACATGATATATTTACCTATTAAAAAAATATTAAGAAGGGAATTTTTTGATTAGTTTCACTCTTAATATGAAACCTTGTTTATGAACAGTCCTCCATAGAAGGAGAACTTCACCGGAGCAGGATCTTCTCATCTGTGCTGTGTGGACAAATACCACAGCATATATATATACTTATATATTATTATATATTTATATTGTATTATATATTATTATATATTTATATATTGTATTATATATTATTATATATTTATATATTGTATTATATATTATTATATACTTATATATTATTATATATTTATATATTATATATTGTAATATATATATACTTATATATTATTATATATTTATATATTGTATTATATATTATTATATATTATTATATACTTATATATTGTATTATATATTATTATATATTATTATATACTTATATATTATTATATATTTATATATTATATATTGTAATATATATATATTATATATTATTATATATTATTATATACTTATATATTATTATATATTTATATATAGTATCTATTGTAATATATATATTTATATATTATTATATACTTATATATTATTATTCATTTATATATTATATATTGTAATATATATATACTTATATATTATTATATATTATTATATATTTATATATTGTAATATATATACTTATATATTATTATATATTATATATTGTAATATATATACTTATATATTATTATATACTTATATATTATTATATACTTATATATTATTATATATTTATATATTATCTATTGTAATATATATATTTATATATTATTATATACTTATATATTATTATTCATTTATATATTATATATTGTAATATATATACTTATATATTATTATATATTATTATATATTTATATATTATATATTGTAATTTATATACTTATATATTATTATATATTTTTATATTGTAATATACATATACTTATATATATTTATATATTATATATTGTAATATATATACTTATATATTATTATATATTTATATATTATCTATTGTAATATATATACTTATATATTATTATATACTTATATATTATTATTCATTTATATATTATATATTGTAATATATATACTTATATATACTTATATATTATTATATATATTTATATATTTATATATTGTAATATATATACTTATATATTATTATATATTATATATTGTAATATATTTACTTGTATACTTGTGCCTGCAAAGGGATTCGAAATATTAAAAAGTTTTTCTTCTACCGTGTTGGTGCTCTGAGGTTAATCAGGTCCGCTCTGTTTATGTGTCAAAGCTACACTATAATACCAAAAGTATCGGGACGCCTGCCTTTACATGCACATGAACTTTAATGGCATCCCAGTCTTGGTCCGTAGGGTTCAATATTGAGTTGGCCCACCCTTTGCAGCTATAACAGCTTCAACTCTTCTGGGAAGGCTGTCCACAAGGTTTAGGAGTGTGTCTATGGGAATGTTTGACCATTCTTCCAGAAGTGCATTTGTGAGGTCAGGCAGTGATGTTGGACGAGAAGGCCTGGCTCGCAGTCTCCGCTTTAATTCATCCCAATGGTGTTCTGTCGGGATGAGGTCAGGACTCTGTGCAGGCCAGTCAAGTTCCTCCACCCCAAACTCGCTCATCCATTTCTTTATGGACCTTGCTTTGTGCACTGGTCCAAATCATTTGGTGGAGAGCGGATTATGGTGTGGGGTTGTTTTTCAGGGGTTGGGCTTGGCCCCTTAGTTCCAGTGAAGGGAACTCTTAAGGCGTCAGCATACCAAGACATTTTGGACAATTTCATGCTCCCAACTTTTTGGGAACAGTTTGGGGATGGCCCCTTCCTGTTCCAACATGACTGCACACCAGTGTACAAAGCAAGGTCCATAAAGACATGGATGAGCGTGTTTGGGGGTGGAGGAACTTGACTGGCCTGCACAGAGTCCTGACCTCATCCCGATAGAACACCATTGGGATGAATTGGATCAGAGACTGTGAGCCAGGCCTTCTCATCCAACATCAGTGCCTGACCTCACAAATGCACTTCTGGAATAATGGTCAAACATTCCCATAGATGGTGAGAGATGATGCCATCTCGCTGCTCCCCCGCCCGCCAGCTCCCTGATTGGCCAGCTGTCCGCTCACCAACCGAGCAGCCCAGCCTGCCCATGGAGCCGCCCGCTCTCTCACCCACGGAGCAGCCCGCCCACCCACTCACCTAAATTCTTGGGGGGGCAGTTGCCCCGTTGCCCCCCCCCGCATCCGACCCTGGTAACAGGAAGGGTTAGTATTAGAGGAAAGATTAGTGTTAGGATTACAGGAATGGTTAGTGAGAGAGTTAGTGTTAGGATCACAGAAAGGGTCAATGTAAGGTTTAGTGTTAGGACTAGCGGGAGGGTTAGTGTGACAGTTAGTGTTAGGATTAAAGCAAGGGTTAGTGAGAGAGTTCATTTTAAGATTACAGGCAGGGCCGATGTAACGGTTAGTATTAGGATTATAGGAAGGGTTAGTGTGGGGGTTAGGATTAGGGGAATTGTGTCACGTACCTGCTTGGAAGGTGCAGTGCGGAGAGGGCTCCCCTTGTGGCGAAGTGCTTTACACCCCTGAAGATGGTACAGAAGGTGCAGTGCCCAAAGAAGCATAGGTTGCCAGATGGGTACAGGAGAGTAGAGCCGATGCTCACCTGAAGTATACCGGATAATGCAGGGTACACAGTTGGGCCAAAGTCTCTAGGAATCCTCAGTAACACTTGGCAATGGTGCGTGCAGGAGATGGTAGTGGAAGCCAGGCCGGGGGTCAAACACTGTAGATCCGACAGGAGGAAGAGGCAGGTAGCAGGAACAGGGTCAAGCCAAGGTCAAATACAGGAAGGCAGGCCAGGAACAGGTAGCAGTAGCAAAGTCCATGATGCAAGCCGGGATCAGACACTGGAGGTAGCAACAAAGTCGGTAAAGCAAGCCAGGGGGTCAAACCAGGAGAGCAGATCAGACAGGTCAGGAGCAAGAGGCTCAGGAACATGGGAAGGTGACAATCCAGGAATATGATGGGCTCAGCAGGAGTCTTATATAGGGCAGTAAGTGGCCGCATCCTTCACTTTGTGTGTACGCGCGTTTGCGAATTAGCGCCTTCGCGTACGCATGTTAGCACTGTTGCGGACCTGCATACGCCCATTCGCACTTCTTGCACTAGTGCGCATGGCAATGTGCCAAAAGCATCCCTTACCAGTACTGGCACTATTACCAGTTCTCCTACGACCATTTCCCTGACAAAGGGTTAGTGTGGCAGTTAGTGTTAGTATTAGTGGAAGAGTTAGTGAGAGAGTTCATTGTAGGATTACAGGCTGAGCCAATGTAACGGTTAGTGTTAGAATTAGAGGAAGGGTTAGTGAGAAAGTTTGTTTTAGCATTACAGAAGGGGCCAATGTAAGGGTTAGTATTAGGGTTAGAGGAAGGGTTAGTGTGAGGGTTAATGTTAGGATTAGAAGAAGGGTTAATGTGAGAGTTAATGTTGGTTTTACAGGAGTTAGTGAGAGGGATAGTGTTAGGGATACTGGGGAAAGGATGGTGCTTGGGTTAGTGTTAGGATTAAAGGAAGGGTTAGTGTGAGAGTTATGCCCCGTACACACGGTCGGATTTTCCGACGGAAAATGTGTGATAGGACCTTGTTGTCGGAAATTCCGACCGTGTGTGGGCTCCATCGGACATTTTCCATCGGAATTTCCGACACACAAAGTTTGAGAGCAGGCTAGAAAATTTTCCAACAACAAAATCCGTTGTCGGAATTTCCGATCGTGTGTACACAAATCCAACGGACAAAGTGCCACGCATGCTCAGAATAAATAAAGAGATGAAAGCTATTGGCCACTGCCCCGTTTATAGTCCCGACGTACGTGTTTTACGTCACCGCGTTCAGAATGATTGGATTTTCCAACATCTTTGTGTGACCGTGTGTATGCAAGACAAGTTTGAGCCAACATCCGTCGGAAAAAATCCTAGGATTTTGTCGTCGGAATGTCCGATTGTGTGTACGGGGCATTAGTGTTAGGATTAGTAAAAGGGGTAGTGTTAGGATTACACCAGGGGTCAATGTAAGGGTTAGTGTTAGTATTACAGGAATGGTCAATGTAAGGGTTAGTATTAGGGTTAGAGGAAGGGTTAGTGTGAGGGTTAATGTTAGGATCAGAAGAAGGGTAAATGCGAGAGTTAATGTTGGTTTTACAGGAGTTAGTGTTGGGGATACTGGGGGAAGGATGGTGCTTGTGTTAGTGTTAGGATTACAGGAAGGGTTAGTGTGAGAGTTAGTGTTGGGATTAGTAGAAGGGTTAGTGTTAGGATTACAGCCGGGGTCAATGTAAGGGTTAGTGTTAGGAATACAGGAAGTGTTAGTGTTGGGATTAGAGGAAGGGTTAGAAGGGTTAGTGTTGGGATTAGAGGAAGGGTTAGTGTTGGGATTAGATGAAGGGTTAGTGTTGGGATTAGAGGAAGGGTTAGTGTTGGGATTAGAGGAAGGGTTAGTGGAAGGGTTAGTGTTGGGATTAGAGGAAGGGTTAGTGTTGGGATTAGAGGAAGAGTTAGTGTTAGGATTACAGGAAGGGTTAGTGTTGGGATTAGAGGAAGGGTTAGTGGAATGGTTAGTGTTGGGATTAGAGGAAGGGTTAGTGTTGGGATTAGAGGAAAGGTTAGTGTTGGGATTAGAGGAAGGGTTAGTGGAAGGGTTAGTGTTGGGATTAGAGGAAGGGTTAGTGTTTGGATTAGTGGAAGGGTTAGTGTTGGGATTAGTGGAAGGGTTAGTGTTGGGATTAGAGGAAGGGTTAGTGTTGGGATTAGAGGAAGGGTTAGTGTTGGGATTAGAGGAAGGGTTAGTGTTGGGATTAGAGGAAGGGTTAGTGTTGGGATTAGAGGAAAGGTTAGTGGTAGGGTTAGTGTTGGGATTAGAGGAAAGGTTAGTGGAAGGGTTAGTGTTGGGATTAGAGGAAGGGTTAGTGTTGGGATTAGAGGAAGGGTTAGTGTTGGGATTAGAGGAAAGGTTAGTGTTGGGATTAGAGGAAGGGTTAGTGGAAGGGTTAGTGTTGGTATTAGAGGAAGGGTTAGTGTTGGGATTAGAGGAAAGGTTAGTGTTGGGATTAGAGGAAGGGTTAGTGGAAGTGTTAGTGTTGGGATTAGAGGAAGGGTTAGTGTTGGGGTTAGTGGAAGGGCTAGTGTTGGGATTAGAGGAAGGGTTAGTGTTGGGATTAGAGGAAGGGTTAGTGGAAGGGTTAGTGTTGGGATTAGTGGAAGGGTTAGTGTTGGGATTAGAGGAAGGGTTAGTGTTGGGATTAGAGGAAAGGTTAGTGGAAGGGTTAGTGTTGGGATTAGAGGAAGGGTTAGTGTTAGGGTTAGTGGAAGGGTTAGTGTTGGGATTAGAGGAAGGGTTAGTGTTGGGATTAGAGGAAGGGTTAGTGTTGGGATTAGAGGAAGGGTTAGTGGAAGGGTTAGTGTTGGGATTAGAGGAAGGGTTAGTGTTGGGATTAGAGGAAGGGTTAGTGTTGGGATTAGAGGAAGGGTTAGTGTGAGAGTAGGAGTTACTGAGAAGATTAGTATGATGGTGGTTTAGGGTAGGTCATCTCTGTCTGCTCCCGTATCTCAGCATCAAGCAAAGCTTCTATAGAAGATGGCTAACCCATCAATGAAACAAGCCTTCTGATCACTAGACTCATATTCAATGTGTTCTGATCATAGCGGTGGCTTTTCCCATCTCCAACTCGAGGAACATACCCGGGACCACATACTCCCTCTTCACCAGTCACTGGAGTCTTTGTTTTACAATCACCGGGATGCCCCATAATTTGTCAGAACATCAGCTACTTAGTCGACGAATTAACTTCCCCCACCATTCCAATAGAACAGTGAAGGTAAAACTGCTAATTAGACTTAAGTTCAATTTTATAAACGCACACGCTCATCCATTCTGGAAACAGACTGACCGCACAGCAAGGTTTTTAATTAAGATAAGGCCAATTTGAGTTTTGGATGACTAGCTAAAAATGTAAGTTTTATTGCTGGTATGGTAGTCTCAAGAAACTTCTGGAACACTTCTTCTAAAAGCTTTGTCATCCAGATTAAAAAAAAAAAGAGAGAAGGTTTTGGATAGATGACGCAGTTAACACTTTCTGGTGTTCTGTACAGTAGTTGTATAGGACAATGGTTCTCCATCAGGGTGCCTACATCTGGTGCGCCATCTTGGCCACGCTGAATCTGGTATTTTCGCACAGTGTCAGCCATTTCCATGGTGCAGGTAGCCAGGCCATCCACACCATGGAGACTCCGGACCATAATGGTGCTTCTGCACTGTGGTGAAGATTGGGAGGTAGGATTCACTTGTGAAAGAGAGGGGGGGACCCGATGACTTTGATCTTAACGGGAGAGAATAATTTCAGGACTTCCATGTTAAAGGGGGGTGGGGGTGGGGGCTGAGGACTCTGTTGTGAAGGGGGGACCAAGGACTCTGATTTAAATGGTGGACCAGAGATTTCTGATGTCAATGGAGGAAGAATGAGAACTCTGATGTAAAAGGTGTGGAATTGCGGACTCTGATGTGAAAGGGGGGGACCATGGACTTTGAAGTGAAAGGGGGTAAGAATGAGGACTCTGATGTAAAAGGGGGTGAAGAATAAGATCTATGGTATGAAAGGGGGGACAAAGGAATTTGAAGTGAAAAGGGGGGAAAAAGGAGGACTATGATGTGAAAGGGGGGAAGCATTAGAACTTTGATGTGAAAGGGGTAACTGAGGACTCTGATGTGAAAGGAGAGAAGAATTAGAACTCTTTTTTTATGAAAGAGAGGGGACTGAGGACTCTGATGTAAAAGGGGAGCAGAATGAGCACTCTGATATGAAAGGTGGTGGACTGTAGACTCTGATGTGAAGGGGAACCGAGGACTTTGATGTGAAAAGGGAGGAGAATTAGAACTCTTATGTGAAAGAGAGGGGACTGAGGACTCTGGTGTAAAAGGGGGTGAAGAATAAGATCTCTGATATGAAAGGGGGGACAAAGGACTCTGATGTAAAAAGGGAGAAGAATGAGAACTCTGATGTAAAAGGTGTGGAAGTGGGGGGACTGGGGACTCTGATGTGCAGGAGGGACAGAGGACTCTGATGTGAAAGGGAAGAAGTATTAGAACTTTTTCACTGATGATAGGCGTCCAATCACAACGCCTGTCGTTTCAGCCAATCAGGTGACAGGTAACATATCCGAGCACCTGATTGGCGGAGAGGCGGTTTAGTGTTAGGAAAGCGAATATTCATTCGCTTTTCTAACACAGCTGAGTGACCTGCGAGCGCCCAGCATGGCGCTCGCAGGTCACCTTTAATGACGCCTATTAGAGCCTATGGCTCTAATCAGGTGCTTCAAAAACACCCCCCACCGCTGTAATTCAGGCCCTTTTTCGGGCGCCTGAATAGGGGGTGGCAGCGGAGGCCATAGATAGATTCATGCAATGCATGAATCTATTTATAGGTGCTAGTGGTGTGCCTGGAGAGAGGGGGACGGCGCCTGTGCGCCCTTATGGACGCACCTTCACTGCGTGATATAAAAGGTCAAATAACTATGATGCAAAGGGGGGGCACTGAGGACTCTGATGTGAAAGGTGAGAACAGTGAGAACTCTGAAGTCAAGGTGGGACTGAGAACTCTGAAGTCTAAGGGGGGACTGAGAACTCTGAAGTAAAGGGGGGTGCTGGTGAGTGAGGGCTCTGATGTAAAAGGAAAGAAGAAGGAGTACTTTGATGTTAAAGGGGGGGGGGCTGAGGACTCTGATGTAAAAAGGGAGATGAAGGAGTACTTTGATGTTAAAGAGGGGGGCTGAGGACTCTGATGTCAAAAGGGACATGAAGGAGTACTTTGATGTTAAGGGAGGGCTGAGGACTTTGATGTAAAAGGGGAGAAGAAGGAGTACTTTGATGTTAAAGGGGGGGCTGAGGATTCTGATGTAAAAGGGGAGAAGAAAGAGTAGTTTGATGTTAAAGTGGGGGGGGGGCTGCGGACTCTGATGTAATAGGGGAGAAGAAGGAGTACTTTGATGTTAAAGGGGGGGGGGGGCTGAGGACTCTGATGTAAAAGGGGAGAAGAAGGAGTACTTTGATTTTAAAGGGGGGGGACTGAGGTTTCTGATGTAAAAGGAGAGAAGAAGGAGTACTTTGATGTTAAAGGGGGGGGGACTGAGGATTCTGATGTAAAAGGGGAGAAGAAGGAGTACTTTGATGTTAAAGGGGGGGGGGACTGAGGATTCTGATGTAAAAGGGGAGAAGAAGGAGTAGTTTGATGTTAAAGGGGGGGGGAGCTGAGGATTCTGATGTGATGGGGGCATCAATTTTAGACTGGTGTGCCTCAAGATTTTGCCTTAACTTTCTTGTAACATTCCACATTGGCGCTTCTTGTAATAGAGAAGACGCACAACCTTTTTACGGGTCAGTAAAAATTGGGACGGCTCCTTGGTAACAGAAACATTTGGGAGGTATCACCTTTTTCATCACTTTACAATACAGAAGATAATGGAGCCCATCCTCCCTCCCTTGCTTCATTCTGTTTTGCGAAGCTTCAGACGTCGTCGCTCCTGCCTTCCACCACCCCGCTACCGTTCGGACCTCTTTCATCGAAAAACCTCTTTCTCTCGAAGGAGCCAAGTAGTGGAATTGTCAGCCATGCCCGTGGCATTGGATGCCGCAGATCGGGGGGAAACGCTCTCCAGAAATTCGTTTCATGGTTTCCGCGGTGTGCCGCGAAAACAGGATTGGCGCCGCGTTTGTGGTTCAGGCTGGGCTTTGATAGCGGGATCGCCGAGTCCCTCACCCACCCCACAGCCATTTCATGTAGGAAGATCATTTATTTCCTCGCGGTGACCTCTGACACTGCCGGCGCGTTCTCTCTCCTTCTCGCTCCGTTCGCTGTTTGTGTGCCTGAAATAAGTGGAAGAGAGGAAACCAAAATGACCGTCGGCTAACGAGAATCTCTGGGAGAATGTTAGTCATTCAGAAGGCTTTGAGAGGGGGAGTGAGGAGTATTTTCAGGAAGTTCTCCCTTTATTTGAGTTATTATTGTAACATTGAGAGTTGATGTGATTTTCAGATTTTTTTTTTTTTCCTGCTTGCTATTCCATGTTGTGATAATTGTATTTGAGATGCTAATTTGTTAATGCTCCATCTAGTGCTCACCTGTATCTCAGCAGGCGCGATGAGCGTCTGTGCTTAAAGCCGGAGTTTAACCGCTTCATCCCCTGAAAATTTGGCTGCTCAATGACCAGGACATTTTTTTTTTGCGATTCGGCACTGCGTAGATTTAACTGACAATTGCGTGGTCGTGCGACGTTGCGCCCAAACAAATTTGACGTCCTTTTTTTTTTTACCACAAATAGAGCTTTCTTTTGGTGGTATTTGATCACCTCTGCGGTTTTTATTTTTTGCGCTAAAAACAAAAAAAGAGCGACAATTTTGAAAAAAACACAATATTTTGTACGTTTTGCTATAAAAAATATCCCCAATTTTTATTTTTTTAAAAAAGCTCATTTTTTTCCTCAGTTTAGGTTAACACTAGGGGGCGATCAAGGGGTTAAGTGTGTAACTTTTGACTCCGATTCTTGATCTTTGACCCTGACCTTTGACCCTAACCCTGACACTGACCTGGATCAAACCCTGATTTACTTATTTTTCTTTATTATTATCAGCATTATTATTATTATTTATTTTATTTTTTGTACACACATTTGTTTTTGTTTACATTTTTCTCCTCTAGCAGGAGAAAATGTACAATGTATCTTTTTCTCCATTCTCTGATTTTTGACCCTTAACCCTGACACGGACCTAGATCAAACCCTGATATACCTATTTTTATTTATAATATTATTTTTATTATTGATTTTATTTCATTTTATTTTTTGTACACACATTAGTTTTTGTTTACATTTTTTCTCCTCTAGCAGGAGAAAAAGGTACAATGTATCTTTTTCTCCATTCTTTGATTATTGACCTTTGACCCTTGACCCTAACCCCGACCTAGATCAAACCTGATATACCTATTTTTCTTTATATTAATAATATTATTATTATTATTATTTATTTTATTTCATTTTATTTTTTGTGCACACATTTGTTTTTGTTTAAAATTTTCTCCTCTAGCAAGAGAAAAAGATACAATGTAGCTTTTCTCTGACTCTTGACCTTTGACCATGACCTTAACCCTGACACTGACCTAGATCAAACCCTGATATACCTATTTTTCTTTATAATAATATTATTATTATTTATTTTATTTCATTTTATTTTTTGTACACACATTTGTTTTTGTTTACATTTTTCTCCTCTAGTAGGAGAAAAAGGTACAATGTATCTTTTTCTCCATTCTCAGATTCTTGACCTTTTGTCCCTGACCTTGACCCTAACTCCGACACGGACCTAGATCAAACCATGATATACCTATTTTTCTTTATATTATTATTTTTTTTTTTTTTTTTTACTATTATTTCATTTAATTTTTTGTACACACATTTGTTTTTGTTTACATTTTTCTAGCCGGAGAAAAAGATGCATCTTTTTCTCCATTCTCTGATTCTTGACCTTTGACCTTTGACCCTGACCTTGACCCTTACCCTGACACTGACCTAGATCAAACCCTGATATACCTATTTTTCTTTATATTATTATTATTATTATTTATTTATTTATTTAATTTTATTTTTTGTACACACATTTGTTTTTGTTTACATTTTTCTAGCAGGAGAAAAAGATACATCTTTTTCTCCATTCTCTGATTCTTGACCTTTGACCCTGACCTTGACCCTTACCCTGACACTGACCTAGATCAAACCCGGATATACCTATTTTTCTTTAAATCTTTCAAAGTATTTATTGGATTTTTCAACAACAAGTAAGCTGTACAGTCAATGAATCATAAATGAACATTGGACATAACACATAAAGTTAGACCCCAGTGGGGTAGGTATTTCAAAAAGAGGAGGAATCACAAACGAAACCCAGAAAATGAAATAAAACAATAATAGGTGTGAGGGGTTAGGATCCGGCCTGTGGTTTTAACAGAAATCCGAAAGAACAATACAGTTTACCATAGGAAAAAAGCTATAGAGAGGATAAAACCCTAGGCTTTCCCTGTGGCAGGAGTAGGGGGCCAGAGGGATTCCGTCGGCACCCCAAAAGGGAACTCGCTGTGACCGGCGAAACCTCCCACAGCCCCCCTCAACCGCCCAGTAAACATTACTGAAAAGTGAATATCCTGATAGTGAAACAGCATCATATTACTTGAACCCCTTATAACAGGAACCTACAGGGATCCAGAGTGACACTAAGATCAACAAACTGTCTGTGATTCGAAACTTTAAGACAAGTAATAAGCAAGAAAGAAAGAGAAGAGTGTGAAAAGGAGAGGGGAAGGGGGGGGAGAAGGGAGAGAGGAAAGGAAGCCAGCCCGCGGGGAGATGTCCCACAACCCCGTAACATCAAGCTGAGTTATGGTTGTACGCCCGGAATCAGGGAGATGCCAATGAAATTTGCCCAGGGTTCCCAAGTAGCTTCAAATTGGTCCTTTGAGTTGTCGAGAATGCTAGCGAGCTTCTCTTGAGCCATGATCCAGGAAATTTTCCGGATCGTCGCCTTGAGGGATACTCTGGGTTTCTTCCATGCCTTGGCTATGGTGAGCTTAGCGCCCAGGAAAATAAAATGGATAAGTTTGCGAGAAAGCTTCGGGAGCCTGGGCAAATTGTCATTTAGGAGAGCGATCGATGGTATTTTCGGGATATGGGCCTTGGTAGTTTTCTTTATCAGGAGGAAGATCTTGTTCCAGTATGTCCTCAGTCTTGGGCACTCCCAGAATATGTGGACCAACGTACCCCTGAGTAAACATCCTCTAAAACAACTGGGGTCAGCCGAGGGGAACATTTTGGCTAATCTGTCAGGAGGTAGATACCACCTGGTAAACACCTTAAGACTAGACTCTACCATGGAGATATTCTTAATGCCCCTGTAAGCCCTGAAAAAGGTTGTCCTCCATTTATCAATGTCCCACTGCATAGACAGGTCTGACTCCCACGCTAGCATATATGGCGTCTTGGTTGACTGATTGGCGAGTGACTGATATATGATGGAGATGCCTCCCCTCTGCTCAGAAGACCTGCCACACCAGAGTTCATATGGCGTGAATGAGTGGGGGGCCAATTTAGCCTCCCCGTTGTGGGCGAGGAAGTGACGAATTTGGTGAAATCTGAATCGCTCCGAGGTAGGCATCTCCAATTGGCTCACACAATAGGCCAGGGTAATAGGGCCTAAACTCGTATAGAAGTGTCCGATCCGGTACATCCCCTTATCCAACCACCAACGGAATGCTTTGATGTCTAGACCTGGAACGAAGTCCGGGTTGTTAAATATGTGAGCTAGTGGGTGGCAATTTGAGATCAAGTTCCGATTGTTTCTGAGGGAGTCCCATAATTTAAAGGATTGAGAAAGAGTTGGTGAGAGAATTGAGGGACGTTTTCTAGGGGGGACCCACAGTAGGAAATCTAGGGTGTATGACGGTGCAGCCTGCCTCTCTATTTGGATCCAATCCGGTTTTTCTGTCTTCCCATAGACTATTGATAGCTGGGCGAGTCTAGCAGCTTGATAGTACCAGAAGAGCTGAGGGAGACCTAAACCCCCCTGTGATCTGGACAAGTATAAGGTATTTTGCTGAAGTCTGTGCCCCTTGTCACCCCAGATGAACCTGATGATTTTCCTTTGGAATGCAGATAGGTGATCTTTTACAATGCTTATCGGGAGGGCCCTGAAAAGGTAGAGGAGTCTAGGAAGTAAGGTCATTTTAATTGCATGAACTCTACCTAGCCAAGAGATTCCTCCCTTAGCCCAGTTGCCTAGGTCTGACTCTAGCTTGCGGTAAGTGTGAGGGAAGTTGGCCGAATAAAGTAGCTCAGTTTTCGCGGTGAGCCTGATCCCTAAATAGTCAATAAAAGTGTCGCTCCATCTAAACTCAAAGGCATTCTGGAGGGAAGTGACCACATGCGGTTTGAGGGAAATGTTCAGTGCGGATGATTTTGAGTAATTTACCTGTAGACCCGAAATCCATGAGAACTCCTTTAGGAGTTTGCACAGATTTGGTAGGGAAGTGATTGGTGATGTGATGAATAAGAGCATATCATCGGCGAATAGCCCGCATTTGTGGACTTGTTCGCCGCATTTCACCCCTAAAATATTGGGATCTGATCGGACTGCGATTGCTAAGGTTTCAATCGCAATGGCAAAAATTAAGGGGGATAGAGGACAGCCCTGTCGAGTACCTCTTGCTATAGATAGGGGTTTGGAGTAATGGCCTTGTAAGCGAATTACTGCTTTTGGGGTGGAGTATAAGGCGTTTAGTGTCCCAAGAAACCCAGGACCGAAGCCCCATTTCTCTAGTAAGGAAAAGAGATAAGGCCATTCGATAGAATCGAAGGCCTTATGGAGGTCCAAGGAGAGGAGAAGACCTTCCTGTTTCGGTCCCCCTTCCCAATTCGATTGAAGGATGGAGACAATGTCTATTGCTCTCCTAATTTGGTCCGGTCCTTGTCTCCCTGGTATAAAACCAACCTGGTCCTTGTGTATATATAGATTGATAAAAGATGAGAGACGGTTGGCCAGGATTTTGGTGAGGATTTTGAGGTCATTATTAATCAGGGAGATTGGCCTGTAATTTTCCACTTCCTCGTGATTTTTGTTGGGTTTGGGGATGACCGAGATAAATGCAGTATTCAGTTGTGTATCAAGGGGGTTTCCTGTTTTAATGGAATTGAAAAATTTAGCCAAGTACGGAGCTAGGGTTTCTCCAAATTGTTTGTAGTAAGGGACCGAGAGGCCATCTGGCCCTGGGGCCGATCCGGGCCTTAAACCTTTTATAACCGCCTTGACCTCCTCTACTGAAAAGGCTCCTTCCATTAGGTCCCTGCAATCTTTGGAGATCGAAGGGATCTGCAGATTGTCCAGAAAGGCCGTGGTTGAAGGGCCCTTCCCTGATTGAGGGGATTTGTAGAGATTTTCATAAAATTCCTGAAAGGCTGACATTATTTTACTGGGGTTAGCTGTCGGGGGATGACCTGCGATTCTAAGTTTAGGGAAGGAAGAAGATCGGAACCTCGGGGTGAGTTTGGAGGCTAGCATTGAGCCGAATCTGTCCTTTTGGCAATAAAATTTAGCTCCACTCCACCTGATGTTTTTCTCTGCTTTGGCCGTTAAGGTGAGGTTCAGCTCAAGTCTAGTCGCGTCCAACCTCTCTGAAATGGCCCTGTTTGGGTGTTGTTTGTGTTCAGCTTTTAAGGTGAGGAATGTTTTTTCAAGGCGTTGTATATCTATTAAGCGCTCCTTTTTGTGTTGAGACGCGATCCTGATCAGAGTGCCTCTGATGGTTGCCTTGTGGGCAGCCCACAAGGTCTCTGGGGAGATATTGTCTATGTCATTCAGGGTAAAGTATTCTTTAATGGAGTCTGCTATCTCCTTACAGTAGCGGGGGTCCGAGAGTAGGGATTCGTTTAGGCGCCAGTAGGAACCACCTCGCCCCGAGAGTACGTTGCTCAGGGTAAGGAGGATCATAGAATGGTCCGACCAGGCTGTGTCTAATATTGAGGCTTTTTTGGAGAGGGGTATTAGTGAGGAGGGGATAAGTATGTGGTCAATCCTGGCGTAGGATTGGTGGGGGGCAGAGAAGTGTGTGTAGTCCCTACTTCTGGGGTTTAGTTCCCTCCAGATGTCTACGAGTCCGTGGGTATGTAGCAGTTTTGCTATTTTCGTACTTAATTTCGTGGGGCGTGTGAGCTGGTCCTTGGGGGGTCTAGTTTTGTCCAAGCCCTGGTCAAACGCCACATTAGAGTCTCCACCCATAATGACCTTCCCTTCCAGTAGGGGTTCTATTGCACTGAGGAGTCCCTGAAAGAAGGATGCTTGACCCTTGTTCGGGGCGTAATATGAAATGATTGTGTATAAAACTCCTTCCAGGGTCCCCTTCACCACTAGAAATCTTCCCTCCGGGTCCTTATAATCAGATATATAGGAGAATTTGCTGTTCTTGGAAAATAGGATTGCCACCCCCTTAGTTTTGTTAGGGGCATTTGCTAGGAAAAAGGACGGATAGTAAGAGTGGAGGAATTTTGGGGTGTACCGGATGGGAAAGTGAGTCTCCTGAAGGAGAACTACATCGAGTCTTAAAGATTTATAGTGATCCAAGGCTAGTTTCCTTTTTCTAGGTGAATTCAGTCCTTGGACATTGTGAGAGGCCACCTTGAGATCGATTCCTAGTGTAAGTGTGTCAGTCATCTGAGCAGAGGGGAGGGGAACACAGGATCAGACAGTCACTCACCAATGGAAGTCTTCCATGCATTTCCGGGTAAGATACGAAATGGGTGTCTTCTGTGTTTAACTCAGGGGGGTGCGAGGCTCCCGCTCGCAGGATGGCTGGAAAAAAGAGAAGTGATGAGCGGAGAAAAAGAATAGAAAAGGACAAACAGACAAATAAGAGCAATAATAATAGCAACATGGGTCTCAAAATATGACCCTTGGGATCTTGTGGAAAATTTCCCACAGCAGACCCAAAAAAAAAAACCTTCAGTCCAGCTGGGAGGCCGACTGAAGTCCCAAAACCAAAGGACACTGAGGTTCTTCGGAAGTGAGAGGAGGCACAAGGGATCCACCCCGGACCCTATCTTTATCACTGTAAAACATTAATACATACACACTAACATAAAAGAGCAACTGAAATGAGATTCAAACAGCCCTTAACTCCTGGCGCTACATGCCAGGTTAACTGGTAATATACCATAATATTTAAATCAAAAAGGAAAACACCCCACTCGCTCAAGCACTTCCACCCCCCTCCCTTCCCCCTATCTGAGTTGGTGAGGAACCTGGAGGATCCGGGCTCTGTACTGTGGAGGAAGAGAGAAAAAAAAAAAAAAAAAAAAAAGGAGGAACACCCGTACCCACTGGGCATATCTCGTGTACTTTGGGTCATTATTAGCCAGACCCACGCGTAATCTTGCCCTATACTAGAGTGGGGCTAGGTACCAAGAACACATAAAGACAAAAACCAGTCCACAGACTGCTAAGCCTAAAGTCCCGACAATCCGAACTTCTGCTGGATAGCGACAGAGTTCGCTGGACAGTTCCGCTGTAGGAAAGAATGTAGAAATTCTGGTCCTGGAAGGGTACTTCCTAGTCCCTGTGGGGGGGTTGTTGTTGTGGGGAATTGGTGCTCTACAGTGCATTGGGAGGTGTAGAACGGTTGCTGGGCTTATCAAGCCTTGGAGCCATGGTGGGGTGTGGAGCTCCCGCTCCGTCAACTGTGGGGACCAATACCCCAAGCAAAAGTCCCTGCTGGGACAGAGAAAAGAGAAGAGGCCAGTCTGGCCCTATGATGTTTTTCCCTCCTTGCTTCTCTTGGACGTAAACTTATTCCACAGGGGGGAAACAGGGCTGCCTGGTGGAGGGCGTTTAGTTGAGCCTGAAGAGGGTGCAGAAAAGTCCATTGGGGCTTCCTGTGAGATGAGGTTCAGGGACAGCAGCAGTTTTTCACCTTCTGGGAAGCTGGAAAAGGAGTGGGGTTTACCCTGCAGCGTGAATTTGACTGCAAAAGGGAAGGACCAGCGGTATTTAATGTCCCTTTGTGATAGGATCAAGAGAAGAGGTTTTAGAGACCTGCGTCTTTGAATGGTGGAGGGTGCTAAATCCGCAAAAATCTGGATCTGATGACCCCTGTGTTGCAGTTTGGGATTCTGACGGGATTGTCGCATGACTTCCTCCTTTGTCGCAAAAAAATGTGGTTTCACAATTATGTCTCTGGGAGATCCATCTTGTCTGGGGGGGCCGAGGGATCTGTGAGCCCTGTCTAATTCGAGACGCTGAGTGGGGATATTAGGAATGATCTCAGAGATAATGTCCTGTACCGTGGAGGGAATATCCGTGAAGGTTTCTGGGAGGCCTCTAATTCTGAAATTATACCTCCTGGACCTGTTCTCGAGTTCGTCTATCCTGGAAAGGGCCACATCTAGTTGTTCCTGAACAGACTGTAGGTGGGCTGCATTTTGATTCGTTTTAGAGATCGTACACTCCACTTTTTCCTCTATTGCTTCTATTCTTGAGCCTATACTTGAAAGGTCAGCTTTGATCGTGTTAGTGATCTGATGTGCCGTGTTGGCCAGGCCTTTCTCCAGCAATGAGGAGAATTTAAGAAACATGTCTTCTTGCATTTGGGTAAAGTCATTGAGGGAAAAGCCTGAGGGCTGATGAGCTGCCCCTGAGAGCTGGGCTTGTATGGGGAGGGCCTGGGGAGAAAACTCCTGGGGCGTCATGCTTGTGGAGCCTGTGGAGGCCTTTGCAGAGGCCTGGGGTTTCTGGGAGCCTTGATGGGAAGTCTGAGGGGTGGTTGAGGGCCCCTGTGCTGCCTGGGCATAAGTGAGGGTCGGTGGGGTTAATACTGGCCTGTGTTCCGGAGCTTTGAAGTGCTGGGCCGCGTGTGGCTGTGTGGAGTCCGTGCTGGCGGCCATCTTGGGACTCCCGTCGGCTCCCGCCGTATCGAAAAGCGGGCCGAGATCTCTCCTCACCGGGGGGCCGGACATCTCCGCTGGTTCCCCGGAGGATCCCTGACACGGGAGGGTTAGCTGCAAGCGGCGGTGAGGGCTGTGTTTGCCGTAGTGCGGCTCTGCGGTCCGGGGTGGAGCGGAGCTCCTGGCTCAAGCAGCCATCTTGGAACTCCCGCGCATGCGCACTCACCTATTTTTCTTTATAATAATATTATTATTATTAATAATAATTAGTTTATTCCATTTCATTTTTGTACACACATTTGTTTTTGTTTACGTTTTTCTCCTCTAGCAGGATAAGAAGGTACAATGTATCTTTTTCTCGATTCAAGAGGGAAAAAAAGCAGAGGGACCGGCTGCACAGTGACTGATCACTGTGATATCCAATCCAATTACTCTTTGGATTGTCCCCCCGACTTTTATTGGAAAAAAAGTTGAATCTGGACCTTGGAGCGGTGATGTGACGCTTCCATTTATGTTATATTTAATATGGCGGCCGGCAGTTTGTCAGAAACTGTCATGGCGCAGTCGGTCTCCGGCGTTGAAGAACTGGAAGCTCTCCGGGTTTGTTATCCTATAGTTGCTTTATTTTATTCGAGGCTCATTTACTCTTCAAATATAAGTCTACAGTGTCCCCGCGTGTCCTCTCCATACCGCACAGCCATTCCGCCCGGCTACCTTGCTCTATATTTTGACAAATCGCGTTTTCTCTTGCCGCTGAATTGCTGAAAAGGAGAACAAACTTGATTTAGCCGTGTTCAGACTCGCTGTTATTCAATATATGCCTTGTTATATTAAAGAATCTTCTGTAGCAAACAGCAATATCCTACTCTGCTCTGCCAGTGCGCTGAACTGCGCTTTATACTTCACACCTGACAGACGGATAACTTGTTTTGTAAGCGAGTGATTTAAAGACGCTTCTTTGTACACTCCAGAAACTTCAGTTAGATCGGATGAGGAGATGTTCAGTAGACATGTGCACTGCCGAAAAATTTGTTCGTTTTCGTCTCATTCTTTTTTTTTTTTTTGTTTTGTTTTTTTTTTGTTTTTTGGGTCATTCGTTATGATCGCAATTCGTAAATTCATAAATTTGAAAATTCGTAAATTCATAAATTTGTAAATTCGAAAATTCGTAAATTTGTAAATTCGAAAATTCCTAAATTTGTAAATTCGAAAATTCGTAAATTCGTAAATATGAAAATCAGAAAAGAAGAAAGGAAATCCGAAAATTCTAAAGAATAACTAACTAATAATAATAACTAACCATTAAATTATAGGTATTGGAATTTCCTTTCAAATTTGGCTGTCAGTGAATTTATCCGAAGTTACAAATAATCCGAAATCACGAATGCCGCATCTAAACAAATGGATGAAACTAATAAATAATAAATAATAATAATAATAATAATAAAACATTTTTTATTATTCAACTAACTAACTAATAATAATAACTAACCATTAAATTATAGGTATTGGAATTTCCTTTCAAATGTGGCTGTTAGTGAATTTATCCGAAGTTACGAATTATCCGAAATAACGAATGCCGCATCTAAACAAATGGACAGAACAAATAAATAATAAAAATAATAATGATGATAATAAAACATTTTTATTATTCAACTAACTAATAATAATAACTAACTAACTAATTATAGGTGTTGGAATTTCCTTTCAAATTTGGCTGTTAGTGAATTTATCCGAAGTTAAGAATTATCCGAAATAACGAATGCCGCATCTAAACAAATGGACAGAACAAATAAATAATAATAATAATAATGATGATAATAAAACATTTTTATTATTCAGCTAACTAATAATAATAATAACTAACTAACTAATTATAGGTGTTGGAATTTCCTTTCAAATTTGGCTGTTAGTGAATTTATCCGAAGTTAAGAATTATCCGAAATAACGAATGCCGCATCTAAACAAATAGAGGGAACAAATAAATAATAAATAATAATAATAATAATAATGATAATAAAACATTTTTATTATTCAACTAACTAACTAATAATCATAACTAACTATTAAATTATAGGTATTGGAATTTCCTTTCAATTTTGACTGTTAGTGAATTTATCCGAAGTTAAGAATTATCCGAAATAACGAATGCTGCATCTAAACAAATGGATGGAACTAATAAATAATAATAATAATGATAATAATAATGATAATAAAACATTTTTATTATTCAACTTACTAACTAATAATAATAACTAACTATTAAACTATAGGTATTGGAATTTCCTTTCAAATTTGTCTGTTAGTGAATTTATCCGAAGTTAAGAATTATCCGAAATAACGAATGCTGCATCTAAACAAATGGACAGAACTAATAAATAATAATAATAATAATGATAATAAAACATTTTTTATTATTCAACTAACTAGCTAATAATAATAACTAGCTCTTAAATTATAGGTATTGGAATTTCCTTTCAAATGTGGCTGTTAGTGAATTTATCCGAAGTGACGAAAAATCCGAAATAACGAATGCCGCATCTAAACAAATAGAGGGAACAAATAAATAATAAATAATAATAATAATAATAATAATGATAATAAAACATTTTTATTATTCAACTTACTAACTAATAATAATAACTAACTATTAAATTATAGGTATTGGATTTTCCTTTCAATTTTGGCTGTTAGTGAATTTATCCAAAGTTACAAATTATCCGAAATAACGGATGCCGCATCTAAACAAATGGACAGAACAAATTAATAATAAATAATAATAATAATAATAAAATGTTTTTATTATTAATGCTGTTTACTATTATTAATTCTTTACGTTCCATTCATTTAGATCATTGGAAACTTCCAATAAATTTGTATTTGTTGCCTTCCGTTATTTCAGATAATTAGAAACTTACGATAAACTCGTATTCGTTACGTTCACTAACAGCCAAATTTGAAAGGAAATTCCAATACCCACAATTTAATAGTAATAGTTAAGCTATTATTAGTTAGTTATTATTTCAGATTTTCAAAGTTTCGGGTTTTCAGATCTTCGAATTTCCGAATTGTCAAATATTAGAATTTACGAATATTGGGAAAAATTTGTTAAATGGGATTTCATTGATTCGGATATTTCTGAATTAACAAATTTGTCAAAATTTGTTAAAAAAGGAATTTGGAACAGCAGCATACAGCCAAAACAAAATGAAATAAAAAGGGTGTTTTTGGGTGCAAGGGGGGCACAGATGCAGCATACAGCCCACTGCCATCAGCCCGTCAAAGTCAACCTTTTAGAACAACCACTGTATTTCAGCCTGTCATTGATTTTGACAGGCTGCTGGCAGTGGGCTGTATGCTACACCTGTGCCTCCTTACACCTGCAAGCACCCCATTTTTAAGGTTTATGGGCCAAACTGACAGAAACCTGAGTCCTAAGAAGTGTTTTGATTTATAGATATATTGGAGTTACCCTCCCGCTTCATGGAGACAGTATTGACCTGTGAGGTATGAGTGCTGCTTCTTATAGACTGTGTGGTCTGGGGCAGAGAATTAGGAGTAGGGGACTGGGAGTGGGTGGCTACAATTGGGCTTTAAGTAAACACTTACGGGACAATTTAAAGGCCAACACCAAGCACCAGCAACCTCCCCCCCTGTGGTCCCTGTTCAGGCCCCAAGTGGCACGCTATCCCATTAAATAAGGTCTCCATAGCATGTATTTTATTCTTCCCGGTGTCCTCTTCCTCTTAGCTGGTGCTGGGCAGTCTTCAATAATGCATCAGTAACTATGAATGCAGGAAACCTTTGGTGACATCCTCTCAGGGGCGGACTTATTACTCCCTGCAGTTTTTACCTTATATTTACCTTTTCCAAATTTGCTTAGGCTGATCACATGACACACAAGGCCCTCATCCTCTTAGCTGGTGCTGGGCAGTCTTCAATAATGCATCAGTAACTATAAGTGCAGGGACCTTTGGTGACATCCCCTCAGGGGCGGACCCATGACTTCTTGCATTTTTGCCCTATACTTACCATTTCCTAATGTGTTTAGGCTGATCATGAGACACGTCAAGGCCCTCATCCTCTTAGCTGGTGCTGGGCATTCTTCAATAATGCATTAGTAACTAAGAGTGCAGGGACCTTTGGTGACATCCCCTCAGGGGCGGACCCATTACTCCCTGCAGTTTTTACCTTATATTTACCTTTTCTAATTGTGTTTAGGCTGATCATGTGACACAGGGTCCTCTTCCTCTTAGCTGGTGCTGGGCAGTCTTCAATATTGCATCAGTAACTACGAGTGCAGGGACCTTTGGTAATATCCCCTCAGGAGCAGACCCATGACTCCCACAATTTTTTGCTTTATACTTACCTTTTCCAAACTTGTTTAGGGCTGATCACGTGAGACGCAGGGCTCTCTTTCTCTTAGCTCAGGGGTAGGCAACCTCGGCCCTCCAGCTGTGGTGAAACTACAAATCCCATCATGCCTCTAGGAGTCATGCCTGTGATTGTCAGGGTCTTGCAATGTCTCATGGGACTTGTAGTTTCAAAAAAGTTGGAGGGCCGAAGGTTGCCTACCCCTGCCTTAGCGGGTGCTGGGCAGTCTTTAATATTGCACCGTAACTGTGAGTGCAGAGGCCTTTGGTGACATCCCCTCAGGGGTGGACCCATGACTCCCCGCACTCACAAGATATCTTCATACTTCCAGGTTGAATGATGTGTGGTGGAAGACTGGGGACATCTAATGGTGGAAAGGAACTACTGCAAGGGACAGCTCCAGACAGGAGGGGAGTGTTGGAGCCCAAATCCACCCCCCGGCTTCTGCTACATTGTAATGAAATTTGACAGGGTTTTGGTGGTTGTAGACCAACAGAAAAATTTCTTACACCACGCCCACTTAGCTCCTCTCACTAATCACAATGAAATTTTCCGATGGAAATCACGATTCAGTCGCCATTACCCATCATTGTGGAAGATGTTCATTTCCGTCTTCATTTTCCCTGTTTCAGCGCCAAATCGCATCTTGTTTAGCGCGCTGCAAAGGACACTGGGATCTCCTAAGTAATTCTTTACTTCTATATTTTCATTTTTGTACTTCCCTTAGGATGCCAAATACTTTATTGGAAGTGACATTTCTTTAATGGAGTTTTTTTTTTTTTTTCTATTTCAAGTACTTTAGAGACTGAAAATGTAATTACAGAAATGGAGGCGAAAGGCTTAAAGGGAAATGATTATTTGTGATTACCCAGAAAATATTTATGCTTACTTCGGCATTCTGCATTTAACACAATCCCTTTTGCTCGATGCTGTCATTTTATATATACAGTTATCAGATTTTATGGATTGGCTTATTTTCCTGCTACGCCGGGCCGGGCCGTGTAGATTTGAACATCCCTATCCCTGCGCCAAGGCTCCGGCCAGTTCCAATCGGCAATCCTTATCAGGTTGTCCTTATTGTAAGACATCAGCGGGTTCTGTGGGACCTTTTTCTGCAGCGGGAAGGCAGGACAGTGAAATTATCAGCGATATAAATTGTATTTATTGGTTTTGTTCTCTGCTGGTACAGCTCTTGAAATGCAACAGTCCAATCACACCTAAACATTTTTCATATAAACTGCTAAATGGCCCCAGTTTTAAAAAAGTAATTCCATTTTTATGTTTTTATTTAAAAAAAAAAGCAAATTAATAGAAAATAAAAAAAATTATATATATATATATATATATATATATATATATATATATATATATATATATATATATATATATATATATATATATATATATATATATGTCTGGGTTCAGCTCCCCCTTATACTTACCTGAGCCCAATCTCAATCCAGCACTGTGCAAAAGAGCAGTGGCTCTCTCCTTCCTTACTGGACATGGAGGCAGCAGCAAGAGCCATTTGAGCTATTGGCTGTCAATCAAAGCCTGTGAGGAGAGAGTCAGGGGCGGGGCCAAGCCGCGCATCTTGGATTTAAGCCCGCACGAGTGACCCCATGGCAAACGTTAAGTGTACAGAAGGCCTCCAAAAATGTCATTTCCTACTTGTATGATTGGCTTACTGATTTTCTGTAGTTTGCACTAAGATACAAGTCAGATTTTAGGCACCTGCAATAAGAATTTTATTATTATTAATATTATTAGTATCAGGAGTGGCCAGTCCATAAGGGACGCTGCCCCCCCCCCCCCCTAGTTTGCATGCGGAGATGCGAACTCATAGGTTTCTATGAGTTGTTTTGTTTTTTTTTAACCACATGATTAGAGCCTGAGGCTCTAATTGGCTTGAAAAAGGTTGGACTCGGGGCGCAGAACCCACCCACTTGGGACACTAATATATAGATGTTCGCTATTGTCTTTTGGTTTCTCCTCCTGGCCAATCAGGACAGGAGGTAGATTGGGTTGGCCGGGAGGAGAAGCCGAGGAAGCCGCGGAGGGGGGCTGAGTGTGGTAGGACAAAGGAGGGCTGAGTGTGGGAGACCATGGAGGGTTGAGTGTGAAGGGACCATGGAGAGCTCAGTGCGGGGGAACTGTGGAGGGCTAAGTGCGGGGGACGGTGGAGGGCTAAGTGCGGGGGGGCGGTGAAGGGGTGAATGGGGGGGACCATGGAGGACTGAGTTGGGGGACCATGGAGGACTGAGTGGGGGGGACCATGGATGGCTGAGTGTGGGGGGATCATGGAGGGTTGAGTGTGGGGGGATCATGGAGGGTTGAGTGTGGGGGAACCGTGGAGGGCTGAGTGCGGGAAATCGTGGAGGGCTGAGTGTGGGAAATCGTGGAGGGCTAAGTGCAGGGGACGGTGGAGGGCTGAATGGGGGGAACCATGGAAGACTGAGTGGGGGGGACCGTGGACGGCTGAATGTGGGGGGACCATGGAGGTTTGAGTGTGGGGGGACCGTGGAGGGTTGAGTATGGGGGAACCGTGTGAGGGCTGAGTGCGGGGGGAACTGTGAAGGGCTGAGTGCGGGGACCGTGGAGGGTTGAGTGTGGGGGGGACCGTGAAGGGTTAAGTGTCGGGGACTATGGAGGGTTGAGTGCGGGGGACGGTGGAGGGTTGAGTGCGGGGGACGGTGGAGGGTTGAGTGCGGGGGACGGTGGAGGGTTGAGTGCGGGGGACGGTGGAGGGCTGAGTGCAGGGAGACAGTGGAGGGCTGAGTGAGGGGGACGGTGGAGGGTTGAGTGCGGGGGGACGGTGGAGGGCTGATTGCGGGGGACGGTGGAGGGCTGATTGCGGGGGACGATGGAAGGCTGATTGCGGGGGACGATGGAGGGCTGAGTGCAGGGGACAGTTGAGGGCTGAGTGCAGGGAGACAGTGGAGGGCTGAGTGAGGGGGGACCGTGGAGGGCTGAGTGTGAGGGGACCATGGAGGGGTGAGTGCGGACCTGGGGGGGTTTGTTTGCCACCCCAAAAAGTTTAGCACCAGCCGCCACTGAGTATTATAGTGCAAACAGTTTGAGCAGCGCTTTACAATATAAAGGGAGACAGTACAGTTGTAATACAATAAAATACAAGAGGGTTAGGAGGGCCCTGCTCATAAGAGCTTACAATTTAATAGGATGGGGCAAGTGGTACAAAAGGAATTACCTGTGGGGAATGAGCTGATGGAAGAGGTAAAAGTTCAGTTGTTGGCTGGAGATGTGAACATGGCTGTCAGGAATCAGCAGCAGGGATAGCCAGATCTGCATGGCTACATAAAGGAAACTGAGATCAGAGTGTGTGTGCTGTCAGATTTGTTTACAGTGAAATCAAAATCCATCTAAACACCAGCAAAAAGGAAACCCAGCAAATCTGAAGATACAAGTGAACAATAAGCCAAGGGACAAAATACTGAACAACCTAACTATAATAAAATAAAAACTGTATATACAAAATGAGGAACAGGGATAAACAGGGTAATAACAGAGATGAAGGAAGGAGGGGGAAACAGGACTGGGATCAGGAACAAGGGGCGCAGATATAAGGCAGCAGAGTACAGGGCAAGGACAAGATCAGGAGCAGGATAAATGACACACAGTATCTGGCTAGCAAAGCAAACCACTGACACGAGAGGCACTAATAATGGATGAACTAAATAGCCTCCCAGCAGCCAGCATCAGATGGAGACTGATTACTGTGACCTGCTGGCTGTTGGGAGGGTATTTAGTTCCTCCTCTATTAGTGCCTCTCATGTCAGTGTTTTGCTTTGCTAGCCAGTAGGTGTCTCCCAATGGCCAGCATTAGATGGAGACTGACTATTGGGATCTGCTGGAAGACACCTGCTGGTGGACACTGCAACTACAGCCCTTCGCCTATGAAACAACTGTGCCACCAGCATGGTGATCCAGGTCCTGACACTTGCCAAAGTTCAGCTCATCACAAATGGTCAGCTTTACATGCATTTCAAGGCCAAAGTATACTAAAATCTTACTGCATAACTCGTAACTTTTTCCGTTAATTTAATTGCGTGTCCTCGTTTTTCCAACAAGAACACAATGACATCTATTTTTTGACACTCTTTCAACTTCATCCTGCAGTTTCCCATAAACTTTTCATGTTTCCTGCTAAATTGTTACCTTTAATTTGTCTTTATACCGGTCCAAAACCAGCCGTGCCAAACGTTTCCACTTTATGTTACATCATCACCATTTTCAGTTATTTTCTTTCCCCCAACAGTTCCTCCGCATTGTTAAACGTGTTAAAAGTTTAAAGACAAACTATAGAATCTCTTTGACTCCAGCCAGCTATTGTCATTTGTCAGTTTTTAGTTATATAACTGCTCCAAATTGAGTTGTGCCAGCTATTATGTTGTGATGTCATCCCAGTATGACCTCACCACATGCAGGCAGGTTTGTAAATTGTGTAGACATTACAAAAGAGAATAATGAAGCAATAACGCATGTAAATGTTGCCAAATCTTGCAAGCTCATGGCTTTCCAAAGTTGAAACAACACAATTTCTTCTTTTTTTTTTTTTTTCTGTTTGCATTTCAGAACATGCCAAAAAAGAAAAAAAAAAGAAAAGAAGTGTTGTATGGATGTAGCTCAGCTGCGCTTTTTCAGATGTCTTCATTTTCTCGCTGACACCTCGTGTTTCTTTTTAATTGTTTTCCGCCCTTTAAAAAAAAAAAACAGAAGCGTATTATTTCATTTCATGACAGTGGCTCTAACTGCTCGTAATGTCAGCAGAAAAAAAAAAAAAATAATTCAAGATATATAGGTTGATTTTTGCCCAGGATCTGCGGGATGCAACTCTGGGAGGTTATGGCTTGTCCTTTGCCAATTACCGGCAAACTTTGAAAAGAGAAATATATTTTATTGTCAGAATTTAACACGTTTAACAAAGGCAGAGGTATTATAGAAGCCCTGGAAGAGCAGCTGTAATATATATAGCTTAGCACGCCTTCGACAAAAATCTGGGACAGCGCTGAGAACACAAATTAATTTAATTCTTACCACTTCTTTTGATCTCAATAATATATCATGGAACTTTTCACAGGAAAAAAAAAAAAAAGTGCACTTTTCAAGTTCCAACACTGCTGAAAATGCAATCTATCTTGAATCCTGCACTTAGGAAACTCTCCGAAAAGTCAACCCCGACCACACTTTTCTCTTTCAATATTTTTATTGAGATAAAGTACCCAAAAAGACAATAAAACGAACAAACAAAGCATTCACAAACATGGGAATCCTTAGTATCAGCATACATAAGACCAGGGTCACCGCGGAACAAGAACAAACCATTGGGATTACACCTATTGGGTATTTTTAAAAAGTCACAAAGCAAAACAAAGTTTTGTGAGTTTGACATGTTGAGCTTCCACATTCCTGGAGTTTCTGCACCAATGATGATGATTGTGAATGTTTGAAGAGCTACGCTATATTACCAAAAGTATTGGGACCCCTGCTTTTACACGCACATGAACTTTAATGGCATCCCAGTCTTAGTCCGTAGGGTTCACTATTGAGTTGGCCCACCCTTTGCAGCTATAACAGCTTCAAACAGCTTCATCTTATCAGAAAGGGCTGTCTACAAGGTTTAGGACTGTGTCTATGGGAATATTTGACCATTCTTCCAGAAGCGCATTTGTGAGGTCAGGCACTGATGTTGGAAGAGATGGCCTGGCTCGCAGTCTCCGCTCTAATTGATCCCAAAGGTGTTCTATTGGGTTGAGGTCAGGACTCTGTGCAGGCTAGTCAAGTTCCTCCACCCCCAACTTGCTCATCCATGTCTTTATGGACCTTGCTTTGTGCACTGGTGCTCAGTCATGTTGGAACAGGAAGGGGCCATCCCCGAACTGTTCCCACAAAGTTGGGAGCATGAAATTGTCCAAAACGTCTTGGTATGCTGACACCTTAAGAGTTCCCTTCACTGGAACTGAGGCCAAGCCCAACCCCTGAAAAACAACCCCACATCATAATCCCCCCTCGACCAAATGATCTGGACCAGTGCACAAAGCACGGTCCATAAAGACATGGATAAGCGAGTTTAAGGAGAAGGAACCTTTGGGATAAATTAGAGCGGAGACTGCGAGCCAGGCCTTCTCATCCACATCAGTGCCTGACCTCACAAATATAATCACATTACATAGCATATACAAAAAAACTATGTTGCGCTAAAAATACATTTTGTGCATAAAGTCCAATTGTGAAAAAAAAAACTAAAAAAAACACAAATCCGTGAAATTGCAGATGAATCCAGAACACCCTGGATTCATCTGCTAGCCAGATACACACAGTATCTGGCTAGCAAAGCAAACCACTGACACGAGAGGCACTAATAACGGTTGAACTAAATAACCTCCCAGCAGCCAGCATCAGATGGAGACTGATTACTGGGATCTGCTGGCTGTTGGGAAGGTATTTAGTTCCTCCTCTATTAGTGCCTCTCACGTAAGTGTTTTCCTTTGCTAGCCAGTAGGTGTCTCCCAACGGCCAGCATTAGATGGAGATTGACTATTGGGATCTGCTGAAAGACACCTGCTGGTGGACACTGCAACTACGGCCCTTCGCCTAGGAAACTACTGTGCCACCAGCATGGTGATCCAGGTCCTGACACTTGCCAAAGTTCAGCTCATCACAAATGGTCAGCTTTACATGCATTTCAAGGCCACAGTATACTAAAATCTTACTGCACAACTCATAACTTCTTTTGTTAATTGAATTGCGTGTCCTCGTTTTCCAACAAGAACACAATGACATCTATTTTTTTGACACTCTTTCAACTTCATTCTGCAGCTTCCTATAAACTGTTCCTGTTTTCTGCTAAATTGTTACCTTTAAATTGTCTTTACACCGGTCCAAAACCAGCCGTGCCAAACGTTTCTACTTTATGTTACATCATCACCATTCTCAGTTATTTTCTTTCCCCCAACAGTTTCTCCTCATTGTTAAATGTGTTAAAGTTTAAAGAAAAACTACAGAATCTCTTTGACTCCAGCCAGCTATTGTCATTTGTCAGTTTTTAGTTATATAACTGCTCCAAATTGAGCTATTATTTTGTGATGTCATCCCAGTATGACCTCACCACATGCAGGCAGGTTTGTAAATTGTGTAGACATTACAAAAGAGAATAATGGAGCAATAACGCATGTAAATGTTGCCAAATCTTGCAAGCTCATGGCTTTCCAAAGTTGAAACAAAACAATTTCTTTGTGTTCTTTGTGTTCTCCACCTCGTGCAGATACAGCCACCACAAGCAATATGGACTCCTACCGGAGAGCCTGGACCCTTTATTACAGAGGGTCAAACAGGCTTGATGTAATACTCTTTGCTGGGGTCATCAGCTGGAGATGTGTCCTAAAATCAAATTAAGAACTTTCATTGGATAATCAAACCAGGCTCCACTCACCCCACGACCAGATTTAACCATGCAAAAGAAGGAGACGTCAGATAGTGTAAAATCCCAAAGGACTCATTTAATAAAATGTATTGCACTTACATTTGTTCAGATAAAAACCAGCATTGTACAAAACATAGGTGGCCGTCATAAAAACATCCAGATACTGTAAACAGGAACGCGATAGCAAGAATCAGCTCCTTTACCCGACCGGTTTCATCGCTAAGAGGACTTCTTCCGGGGCAATAGAAGATCTACTGGAGCTCAATTTGCTGGAAACGTTAATGCTGGTTCTGATAGAAAGGTGTCAGAACACATTGAGCATCATAGTTTGCTGTGTATGGGGCTGAGTAGCAGCAGACCGGTCAGGGTGCCCATGCTGACCCATGCCCACAGCCAAATGCACCTACAATAGGCATGTGAGTATCAGAACTGGACCAAGGAGCAATGAAAGAAGGTAGCCTGGTTTGATGAATCACATTTTCTTTTACACTAGGTAAGTGGCCGGGTGCGTGCGTGTCACTTACCTGGGGAAGAGATTGCACCAGGATGTACTAGGGGAAGAAGGCAAGCCAGAAATGTGATGCTTTGTCTAGCAGAGTCCATGCCTTAATGGGTGAGGGCTGTTTTGGAGGCAAAATGGGGACCTACTCAATATATTCGGTGGGTGGTCATAATGTTATGGTGTTTGGTCACAATATTATGGCTGATTGGTATATGTGGCAGCCGCACTGCCCCGTGAAGACCCTTAACCCCTAGTCATTGAGAGCCTCCATGTTGGAGTATACAGTGTGTAGCAAGGGATAAATTGAGGACAGCTATATCTGGAGGCAGTCCAATCCTCCTTAAAGGTGCAGGGGCACACCAACAGAGCACAATGGCAGCTGATGGCATCCAATGTGTCCTCATGATGATACCAAAAAAAATGGCAACCACACCAAGTTGTAACACTGCTGAAAGCAAGGTCCATAAAGACATCAATGAGCAAGTTTTGGTTGGAGGCTCTTGACTTGCCTGCACAGAGTCCTGACCTCGTCCCGATAGAACACCTTTGGGATGAATTAAATCAGAGACTGTGAGCCAGACCTTCTCATCCAATATCAGTGCCTGACCTCACAAATGACCTTCTCATCCAATGTCAGTCCTGACCTCAACCCGATAGAACACCTGTGGAATGAATTAGAGCGGAGACTGCGAGCCAGGCCTTCTCGTCTCGTGCCTGACCTCACATATGTGCTTCTTAAAGAATGGTCAAACATTCCCATAGACACACTCCTAAACCTTGTGGACAGCCTTCCCAGAAGAGTTGAAGCTGTTATAGCTGCAAAGGGTGGGCCAACACAACATTGAACCTTACAAACTAATGCACCGTACACACGGTCGGACTTTGTTCGGACATTCCGACAACAAAATCCATGGATTTTTTCCGACGGATGTTGGCTCAAACTTGTCTTGCAAACACACGGTTACACAAAGTTGTCGGAAAATGCGATCGTTCTGAATGCAGTGACGTAAAACACGTACGTCGGGACTATAAACGGGGCAGTGTCCAATAGCTTTCATCTCTTTATTTATTCTGAGCATGCGTGGCACTTTGTCCGTCGGGTGTACACACGATCGGAATTTCCGACAACGAATTTTGTTGTCGGAAAATTTTATATCCTGCTCTCAAACTTTGTGTTTCGGAAAATCCGATGGAAAATGTGTGATGGAGCCTACACACGGTCGGAATTTCCGACAACAAGGTCCTATCACACATTTTCCGTCGGAAAATCCGACCGTGTGTACGGGGCATAAGACTGGGATGCCATTAAAGTTGGCGTGCGTGTAAAGGCAGGCGTCCCAATACTTTTGACAATATAGTGTAGCTCTTCAAACATTCACAATCATCATCACTGGTGCAGAAACACCAGGAATTTGGAAGCTCCACATGTCCAACTCACAAAACGTAGTCCTTAGCTCTTGACATTATCCTCGGCTTCGTTATCGTCTCCAAGTAACTTGAAAATGTTGCAAAAGTTCTCATTTTAGCTCCTGAGTTAATTAACCCAACACGACTACATTGTCGCATACTTCCATCTCATGTCTGTTGTATGACAGAAGTGATTTGGAGCAGAAGAATCAAATCATCTTCAGAGAAAAAACAGAAGATATCAAAAGTCACACGGGCCGACATAATTAGCATAAGAAAAAGTTTATTTCATCTTGTATGGTTACATTACATCATTACACCAGAAGCCTTCTACTTCCCAAGACTTTCACGAATCAACATTGGCTAATTTATTCTCTCCTTTCTTCATGGAGAAGTAAAAATATCCTCTCTCGAGAAAAAAAAAGTGTCTTCTGGTTGATGTTTTTGAAATGCCATTAACAAGATTTAATTGTGTATTTTCACTGTCAGCAAACTTCAAACATCTCATTAATAGTCCTGCAGCATCGCTATTCAGAGAAAGCGTGAAGTTCCAATATATTTCTGTCAATCACGGGGCTTAATATACGCTGGAAGGTGTAGATTCTGCTCGGCTTTCTTCCCTCAGATCATGGGCAGAGAACGGTAAATAAGACGGATTCTAGGAAATAAGGCATGAGATCAATGTGTTTTCTTCTCCTCCTCCTTTTGCTGAAAACATACTCTAAATACTTTGTACGTTTTTCAGATCGAGAGCTGCCTTTATTTTAAAAATTGCCTTGGATGGCTGTGTTGCTGTCACAACAACAGCTTTAAACCACCAGAGAATGTCTAATAGAGGTGGCATGGTGTGGACCTTATGGAGACACTCCAGATTGAAAATTAGCTATGACTAAGGACTAACGTCCGAAACGCGTAGGCTGTTTTGCAGCGTTGTAGATGTTAACTTAATAAAGAAATACTATTTCGGGTGTCATCCTGGTTGACGGCCATCCCTTTCCTTACTTTGATACATTGAGGGTGTCAGACGCCTCAAGGTCTGAGCAACCGGCAGAGCTTTTATGTGGGAAGATTGTAGCACCTATACACCTTTTTTCCATTAAAAATGAGGGTTTGCTACAATTTTTAAAACATTTTAGGATACTTGCAGTTACCTATCCCATTCTTGACCCCTTCCCACCCAGCCCCAGCTTCCCCTTAAAGCGGAAATAAACCCATCCTAAAAACAGTTACCTTTCCGGCACGTGCTGGAAATGTAACACCCCCATTGGTTGTGCTCTCGACCAAACTGTCAAACCATCCAATGGCCGGTGTCATAACTGATCACATGTGCAGCATCATCATGGCAGTTGTAGATTAAACCGAGGCCAAGATGGCAGCTTCCTTGGCTGAAAAGTATAGGAGGGTTTATTTCCACTTTAATACCTTCCCTTGGGAAGGCCCCCACCCAGCTGTCATCCTGCTATAGACCGGGAGGTGGCCTTCCCATCCAGACTGGGCGTCGTATGACGTCCTGTCAGGAAATGCCGCTCGCGTGGCCCTCATGGGACATGGCCGATGACTGATAAGTGTACCGGTTTGCTGCTGGTACCATGTGATCAGTGTGACCAATCACAGCAGGTCACATGGGAGTTGTACACAATGGATGGCTTCCTTTCATGCCATCTATTGAGTACAATTGTGTTGCTGTGATTGGTCAATTTGATCACTTGGTACAGGGCCAGTCACAGCCCATCTGTACCATGTGATTAGATTTGACCAATCAGAGCTAATCACAACAAAACAAACTAAATAAATCAGTTTCATTCAGTAAAATGCTTGCTTATAGCAATGTAATTCACTGATAGAAGCAATCATAATATGTGAAAAAAAAAATCCTGATCGCTTCCCCAGAGTAGTACAATGTTACTATGGTAATAATATATTGATCTGGTCACCGTGTGTAAAAAAAAAAAAAAAAAAAAAAAATTTAAAAAAGAACAAAATTTAATAAAAAATATTTAAAAAATCCTAGTCACTTCCCTGAGGGCAGACCAAGATGGGGAGGGACAGTCCAAAGGGTGAGCTGGGGGTGGTCCAGAGGATGGACCAAGATGGGGAGGGGTAGTCGAGAGGGCAGGCTGGGGGGATCCTGAGGGCAGGCTGGGTGGTCCAGAGGGTGGACCAAGATGGGTAGGGGTAGTCGAAAGGGCGGGCTGGGGGGGGGTCCTGAGGGCAGACCAAGATGTAGAGGGACAGTCCAGAGGGTTCGCTGGGGGTGGTCCAGAGGATGGACCAAGATGGGTAGGGGTAGTCCAGGGGGTGGGCTGGGTGCTCCGGAGGGTTCACCAAGATGGGGAGGAGCAGTCCAGAGGGTAGGCTAGCGGGTCCTGAGGGCAGACTTAGATGGAGAGGGACAGTCCAGAGGGCGGGCTGGGGGGTGGTCCATAGAGTGGTCTAAGACGGGGGGGGGCAGTCCAGAGGTCAGGCTGAGGGTCCTGAGGGTAGACCAAGATGGGGAGGGACAGTCCAGAGAGCCAGGGGGTTCTGAGGGCAGGCCAAGATAACCAAGGGCCATCCATAGTGCGGGCTAAGGAGGGGTTTTGAGGGCAGCCCAAGATGGGCTACTTACATCACATCTTCCAGGAGGCTTTAGGATTGGCACACAGAGTGGCTAGGAGGTGGTCCAGGGTCAGTCCAGAGGGTGGAAATGGGGTGGTCCAGAGGACGGACTAAGATAGGGAGGGGAAGTCTAGAGGGCAGGCTGGGGTGTCCTGAGGGTGGGCCAAGATGGGGAGGGACAGTTCAGGGTGCAGGCCAGGGAGTCCTGAGGGCAGACCATGGGTGGATCCAATGGGCCATAATAGGTGGCTGCCTAGACCCGATAGAGGCACCCCTCTGAAGAAGACAAAGATGGCGGCATGGGACCTGTTGTGTGGCACCTGAACAGAGGATTGCAGTGGGACAACGCTGGATTCACGCACTACAGATATGTAAAAAAAACATGGGGGGGAGGGGGATTTACAACCACTTTAAGTGACCTCGATCAATCACTTTTCACGTTCTAATTTTTGATGGAAAAACAACTGAACTTTCTGACCAGGTCTGCATGTTTTATGTAATAAGTTTCACTCACATCATTTACATCTACAGACACAGCAAACAGAAGTCTTTCCATAAAACTAAAATTGAAACATCAGCTTCAACTTTCCCACTTGTTTCCAACAATACATACAATAGTTTTATGCCGCTTCCTCTTTATTTATTTATTTTTTTCCTTTTTCCATTTTTCAGTCGTTTTGCAGACGCGATATGTAGCTGGGAAATGGAGGCTTGTGGATGTTATTAGCGTGCTGATTGCAATTTGAACGCAGAGAGCAATTTTTGTGTCCTGCTCCATCTTGCAGAATGGTCCGCTAATTGCAGTTCTTGCTGGCTCGGGTTCTGCGGAGGGAGAAATTAAATGTCATAAATGAGAATTATGCTAATTTCTTTCTTCAACGATGATTTAGTGTGTTTGTTAAAAGCTGCGCAGGCAGCGTTCCTGGGGAGGCGATCGGGAGCAGTGCCGCGTTTCTGTATCAGCGTAAAGAGGATTGTTTCAGAGGAAAAAAAATAAAAGGCTAATCGCTTCTGAAAACAGGTGCAATCTGTATCCACAAGCGGTTTCAGTTCTGTAGCGTGGCAATTTTTTTTTTTTTTTTTTTGGCAAGCGTGCAAAAAGTTTCACTAGTCTTTCCAAACTTCGTAAATGTGGATTTGTAAAAAAAAAGAAAAAACGTAAGGATCTGTGTGATAAATATACAGACAGATTTTATTTAAAAAAGGTTCTAGATATCTTACTTTATTTTACTAAAAATAATGATACATTGTTTAATGTTGTTGTTGTCAGTTTTATTCTTAATAATATTAATAATAATCAAGCAACAATGTTTTTTGTAAAATTTTATTTTCAAAATTAATATTGTTAAAAGTTATAATATTTTAGACTAAGCAACAACATTTTTATAATAAATACATAGATGTTTATTATTATTATTATTATTGCAACAATACATTTTCCTCAAATAATTTTTTTTATTATTATCAATAATAATATACTCATTCACATGGGTGGGGAGCTTTAACAAAGGGGCTTCTAGATTCCGATTAGCTCCCTGTCTGCAGACCCTGACAACCACAGCCCATGGTTGTCGTGAAGAGGCCCTTGAACCTGGGGACAAGGTGCTTGGGGGGGGGGATGTGGCCTGGTACATTTCAGGAGGGGGGGTGGGGCACTCGCTCATCTCCCCCTTTCCTGGCCTGCCAGGCTACATGCTCGAATAAGGGTCTGGTATGGATTTGGGGGGGGACCCTATGCCATTTTTTTAAAAAAAATGGCGTGGGGTTCTCTTTAAAATCCATACCAGAACCAAAGGGACTGGTAAGGATTTGAGGGGGCCCCCAATGCCGTTTTTTGTAACATTTCTGTATTGCCAGCAATGATATTGTATTGTTGGCAATTTAATTTCATTTTTTTTTCTTTTTTTTCTGCAGTTTTGCTGCAGCAGGTTCTATACATGGTACAGATGTGCCACTTTACATGCAGACTAAAGGGACCCCCCCACCCCAGGCTATAGTTAAAGGAATTTTTCATTTTTATTGTTTCACTTCACTTAAGCATCATCAAAATCACTGCTCCTTCAAAAACAATATTTAAAAAAAAAAAATTGCATTGATATATGTCCCCCCAGGGCAGTTACGCTGTTGTCAAAACAGGTCAGCTGTTTTGCTTGACACTTTTTGTAGCCAACTATTAAAATCTCTATATGGACTACAGAGTTTCCGTCTCAATCCTTTTACTTGGCCCCCCATATCCTTTTTATGGTCAATAACTTGCATATAAACCTTCAAAATGGGGACTTTTCATTTTTCATGTTCAGGTCCCATAGACTTTAATAGAGTTTGTGGCTCGGGTCTGAACCTTTTCTCTGTTCGGATGTTCTGGTGCGAACCGAACTGGGAAAGTGTTCGGCCCATCACTTGTCCTTTTGGATTCCCAGTGGTATCTTTAAAATTACTGCAGCCAGGGATCTGTGATTTAGCAGAAGGAGTGTGGTGTGTACAGCCCGCCAGAATCCTGTCACCCTTGACCTCAGTGGTGTTTGGATTTGGCGCTACCGTTGACTTCATTGGCTGAATTTGGTCAGTGATGTCCCTTGGGATTCCCGATGGTACATTTATTTTACTGCAGGTTATTGACTTCTTTGACTACATTTGGTCAATGATGTTCCCCTGGATTCCTGGTGGTAAACTTAAATAACCACAATCAGGGATCTGTAATTTAGCGGCAGGAGTGTGTACATGCCAGCTGAATCCCATCACTGTCGACCTCAGTGGTCTTTGGATTTGGGGCTACCATTGAATTGACTAAATTTGGTCAATGCCGCCCCTTGGGATTCCAAGGTGGTAAATTTAAATTACTGCAGCTGGAGATCTCTCATTTAGCATAGGGAATGTGACATTTACAGCCCACCTGAATCCCAGTCACCATTGACCTCAGTGGTGTTTGGATTTGGGGCTACCATTGACTAAATTTGGTCAGCCATATGCTTTGGAATTGATGCCAGTAGATTTAAATTACCACAGTCAGGGATCTGTCATTTAGCAACAGGAGTGTGCCATGTACAGCCCACCAGAATCCCTTCACTGTTGGATTTGGGGCTACCATTGACTTAATTCACTAAATTTGGTCAATATCATCCCTTGGGATTACCGGTGGTCAATTTAAATTACTGCAGCCAGGGATCTGTCATTTAGCAGTGGGATTGTGGCATGTACACCCTACTTGAATCCCGTCACTTCAATGGTGTTTGGATTTGGGGGCTACAATGGACTTCAATGACTAATTTGGTCAGGGATGTTCCTTGGGATTCCCGGTGGTAAATTTAAATTACTTCAGCCAGGGATCTGTGATTTAGCAGCAGCAGGAGTGCCCACCTGAATCCTCGTCACCATTGAAGTCAGTGGTGTTTGGATTTGGGGCTACCGTGGACTTCATTGACTAATTTGGTCAGTGATGTTCCTTGGGATTCCAATGGTACATTTATTTTACTGGAAGTTATTGACTTCTTTGACTACATTTGGTCAGTGATGTTCCCCTGGATTCCTGGTGGTAAATTTAAATTACTGCAGCCAGGGCTTTGTGATTTAGCAGCGGGAGTGTGGCATGTACACCCGACCTAAATCCCGTCACCATTTACCTCAATGGTGTTTGGATTTGGAGTTACCCTGGACTTTATTGACTGAGTTTGGTCAATGACCTCCTTTGGGTTTCCTGCTGGTACATTTCAATTACTGCAGCCAGGGATCTATCATTTAGCAGCGGGAGTTTGACATGTACAGCCCACCTGAATCCCAGCCACCATTGACCTCAAGTTCCATTGACTTTAATGGTGTTGAGATTTGGGGTTTTCACCAACTTATAGCCTGTTTGACTGAACTGCCCGCAAAATTGAACAAAGAGGGATATTCAAGCAGCACCACCCACCACTACAACATTATACGGTAAACATGTCATTTTGTTCTGGCATACCTTAAAAAAAAAAAAATAGATAAACTCGCCATTATAACAGCTTGCATAGTTAAATTTCCATTAATTTTCAGGTGTAGCGATTTCCCATTCCTCTGCAGCTTGAGCGGTCGAACAGCTGCGTCCCGCTAACATATTCATGAGATTCTGCTGCAAGCTCGGCAGTTTTGTCCTTCTCACCTGCAAACCAGACAATTTCCCCGTGTGTATTTACATAAAAACAGACTCAAGTATTTTTTTTTTTTTAAATGAAGGGGAGGAATTTTTGGATACCCCAGAGTGAGTTAAAGTCTTTTAATAGCCAAAAGTGTTATTTTTTTATTTATTTTATTTCTTCTTTTTTTTTTTCTTGGGATGGAGCCGGGAAAATTTAGAACCTCTGTTCGGTTGGTATTGCACTTTGTGTCCCTGCTAGGTAGATTCTCCCTCTCTATTAATCCCAGTGGCCATTGTAACTAGAAGTGATGGGAAAATCCAAAAATGTTACCGTGGTCAGGAGTGGGGACAGCTGTCCTTGGGAGCATTTCCATCAATTTGATGAGGCTTCCTCTCACTTCTTGTTGTGTCTCCAAAAAAAAAAAAAAATGAATTTGTAACCCTTCCACATTGTTTTAAGGCACACTTGTGCTACACAAGTTCAAGATATGTTGTGTTTGGGCTGCCCAATCAAAATAAATAACAGTTTTTAAGTCACTTCTAATCTATATATTTGAAAAGTAGTCACACCACTTCTAGTACATGTCTATTATGGTCCTATAATGGTATATAGGGGTGTAAAAAAAAAAAAAAAAAAAAAAGTCATAGCTATTTGTACAGTGAAACTGCTCCTACAACCATTCTGCGCGAATGAAGCAAAATCAAATGTTCTTCTATTTCCTCTACAGGTCAAATCTTGTTAAAAAAAAAAAAAAAAAAAAACAATATGGGAGTGGCTTGTGAAAATACCACATTATGGCCATTAGATGGAGCTGAGGATCATTTATTATGATCTCCATCTCCATCTAGTGGCCATGATGCAGTATTGTCACACACCACTCCACAGGTTGAATGTGATACAGTATATTAAAAAAAAAAATAGAGTGGTTTGTGAAAATATAGCATCATGGCCACTAGATGGAACTCAAGATCATATTTTTTTTTTCAAACCCTATATATATTTTAATCACATTCAACCTGTAGAGAAAATAGGAGAACATTTTTTTTTTGCCCCATTCGCAACAAATGCTGTAGCAGTTCTGCTTGATGAATTGTTATGCCTTTTTTTTTTTTTTTAATGAAACTTATAGTGTGTGTCTGTCTATCTATCTATATAGATAGATAGATATCTACATATTTATATTAGTAGATGTCTCTTTGCCTTAACCTTAATAAATAAGGCCAAATATGTCAATATGAATATGCAAAAAAATTATATATATATATATATATATATATATATATATATATATATATATATATATATGTGTGTGTGTGTGTGTATCATATTGACATATTTGGGATTATTTATTTTATATATATATATATATATATATATATATATATATATATATATATATATATATATATATATATACATTAAGTAGATGTTTCTTTGTTAAGTTATCATATTGACATATTTGGGATTATTTATTATATATGTATACATTAAGTAGATGTTTCTTTGCCTTGATGAATAAGGCCAAATATGTCAATATGTATATGCAAAAATAAATAAATAAATAAAATATATATATATACAGCTATTCACTGAGGCAAAGAGGTGTCTGCTAAGTACATTATTTATAAGCAATCTGTAAGAAATTAAGAATTTTTATTACACTAATTTGACTATTATACCAATGAAAACATCAAATAATTCACATTGCCATGCTAAGCCCTTTGTTCAATTAGCCTCTTGTATTATTATAGCCAACCTAAACTAAAGTGTTTTCCTGTACTTATGTCCCCACTGCCAGTAATATATGGGACACCGCAATACAAATTGAAAGCCAGTGCAGAGAATTTACTCCACTGTCATGTAATACACCTTTTTATTAACAATTGTAACAATCTGTTAATTGGAAAAACATGCACACAATCTCCCACTTGACAAGCCAGAATTTTTGCAGACAGATGCAGGCAAAGAAGGAAACTTGCACCTGAGATACACCTGAGATACAGAGATGAGCACAAAAATCAACTGCAAACAACATTTAGATTGTGCTCTATTTATTAATGAACGCATCCAGGGAGATGGCATTATGCTGAAGCGTACCACGCCACAGACATGACAAAAGTTTATTCTTTTCAATATACTGTCCTCAATTTTCCCAAAAGTTTTTAAAAAAATATATACTTTTTTTTTCCCCTTCAGTTCCAGCTGGGTTCAGTAATTGAAAGACTGTTCTTTATATCTAAGTGAAAATCATTATGTGGAGTGACCTCCTGACTCGGAGAGCAGCTTGCGTAACGATCGGATATATACCAAAAATAAGTCGGCATTTCTGTAATTCATGCTCAAGTACCTCGGCAGAGGTGAGGCTGTCTGCTATACGCGCAGATCTTCTATTTTCTTTTTCCATTATCCCGTAACCTCCTGATCCCCCTCACTGCCACCTTCTAATAAGTTGCTTTTATGCAGTATTTGATTGCCACGTAATTAATGAGCAGAAAGATGCGGCAAAAGACCGAATGTACCAGACTGGATTCAGATGACACATTGTTGACCCGTTAAAGTGGAAGGAAAGTGTCTATTTCTAATACAAACACTTGGAACACTGCAAGTTACAACATTTGCATGCATGCAGTCTTGCAAGTTGGTCATATCTCTTACTTCATCCATATTTTCCATTATCCATGTGTCATCTCTTAGAGTCCTTTCTACTATTCCTCCTCAGTGTTATTGGGAGGAGATGAACAGGTACGTAACTATGAATCATGGGCCCCATAGCAACATTTTATTTGGGAGCCCTTGGCCATTGCTCTTGCGGTGTCAGGGAGTGTTCTGACCTGTGGTGAAACTACCAGGGTCAAAAATAGGCCCGGGAATTTTAGACTGGGCAGTTCGGTCATATGGGGGGGGGGTGAAGATGAGGGGCGGGCATTCAAGGGGGTGGTTGGTGACAGGATGTTCATTCAGAGAGGCATCCCAATCCAGCAAAGAGACATCCCCATCCAGCAAAGAGACATCCCAATCCAGCAAAGAGACATCCCAATCTAGCAAAGAGACATCCCAATCCAGCAAAGAGATAGCCCAATCCAGCAAAGAGACATCCCAATCTAGCAAAGAGATAGCCCAATCCAGCAAAGAGATAGCCCAATCCAGCAAAGAGATAGCCCAATCCAGCAAAGAGATAGCCCAATCCAGCAAAGAGATAGCCCAATCCAGCAAAGAGATAGCCCAATCCAGCAAAGAGATAGCCCAATCCAGCAAAGAGATAGCCCAATCCAGCAAAGAGATAGCCCAATCCAGCAAAGAGATAGCCCAAACCAGCAAAGAGATAGGCCAATCCAGCAAAGAGACATCCCCAGTCAAGCAAAGAGACACCCCCAGTCCAGCAAAGAGACAGCCCAGCGACTTGAGTCACGTGTTTTGACTTGTCATGCAACTTTATGTGTCCCAGTGTGAATGGGGCTTATAAAGAGCCCCGTAACCGGAGTAAAGTGCCCCAGATCAGAGGAAAGGGGACCCCCTGGCAGTCAGGGGGGCTCTTAATGGTTTCTTGCACCTGTACCCTGAAGATTCTAGATACGCCTCTGGTTCTGACCCCTTAAAACTGATTTGTCTGAAGTCATGTACTCTTGCATGTTGACCCTGGAGTTGATGTGTTGAAAGCAAAAAAAGATTGGGCGAGAGTAAGGATGTGAGCGACTTTGACAAGGGCCAAATTGTAATGTCTAGACAACTGGATAAGAGCAACTACAAAACTGCAGCTCTTGTGGGATGTTCCTGGTCTACAGTGGCCAGGACCGACCAAAAGTGGAAAACCGGTGGTATAATTATAGGTGGGCAAGGCTCATAGAAGGATTTAGGGAGTGAAGTCTGGCCGGCTCTCTCCTCCACTCCCGGCTCTCTCCTCCACTCCCGGCTCTCTCCTCCACTCCCGGCTCTCTCCTCCACTCCCGGCTCTCTCCTCCACATCTGGCTCTCTCCTCCACTCCCGGTTCCCGCCTTTGCTCCCAGCTATCTTCTTCACTCCCAGCTCTCTCCTCCACTCCTGGCTTTCTCCTCCACTCCCAGCTCTCTTCTCCACTCATGGCTCTCTACTTCACTCCCAGCTCTCTCCTCCACTCTTGGCTTTCTCCTCCACTCCCAGCTCTCTTCTCCACTTCCGGCTCTCTCCTTCACTCCCAGCTCTCTCCTCAACTCCCACCTCTCTCCTCAATTCCCGCCTCTCTCCTCCACTCCCTACTCTCTCCTCCACTCCCGGCTCTCTCCTCCACTCCCGGCTCTCTCCTCCACTCCCGGCTCTCTCCTCCACTCCCGGCTCTCTCCTCCACTCCCTGCTCTCTCCTCCACTCCCTGCTCTCTCCTCCACTCCCTGCTCTCTCCTCCACTCCCTGCTCTCTCCTCCACTCCCTGCTCTCTCCTCCACTTGCAGCTCTCTCCTTTACTCCCAGCTCAATCCTCCACTCCCTGCTCTCTCCTCCACTCCTGGCTCTCTTTCACTCCCATCTCTCTACTTCACGTCCAGCTCTCTCCTCCACTCCCGCCTCTCTCCTCCACTCCCTGCTCTCTCCTCCACTTGCAGCTCTCTCCTTTACTCCCTGCTCTCTCCTCCACTCCTGCCTCTCTCCTCCACTCCCGGTTCTCTCCTGGACACTTCTCCACTTGGTGGTGCAGGCTCTGCTCTCTCTCCCCCTCCTCCTTCCTGCTAGTGCAGCTCCTGTGTGTCTGTGAACACAGCCGCCTGCTTGTTAATACAGGAGTGCTGCACTGCCAGGAAGGAGAAGGGGGAGTGAGAACACAGCCTGCACCACGTCCCGGCTCCTTGCTGCTCCCATCGCTGGGCGGACGGGACGAGTGATGCCTTTGTTCCCCCTATGCCTACAGTAAACCTTTCACAATTCTCTGCCTGTAGGCTCCTGAGATTTATATCCGGCCCTGTATACAGATGGTATATCAGACTTCACTATGAAGCTCCGCTTTCTATTATGTCTGCCGTCTACGAATATGATGTATGGGGGGGACAAGCTTGTCATCTATTGTTTCCTTATTATCTGAACTAATACGCAGACACTCGCCACCTCTATCAGAGATTTGTAAACACCCGGTTTGGTTAATGTACAAATTGTTTAACTGCCAAGACTGCTCAAGGCATATGGAGATTTATTTATTTCGCGACTTGGCACTTTTGAAATGCTGAGTTAAACAAAAAGCTGTTTTTTTTAAGTGGCAAATGAAGGCAATGGGATGCATATTCAAACAGAAGGATATTTGTTATTCTTTGTAATTTGAAGGGAGGTTACTGTTCCTGAAAACAAAGGCGCTGAGTCGCCCACCACCCCGGCACAGCGATTTCCGCACATTGTAGCATTAAGCAACTTTCCATAATTGTGTTATAAAAGTGGAAGAGAGAAACTTGAAATTAACTTTCTTTTGTACTGAAGGAAGCTTTCTAAAAAGAAAACAAAAAAATGTGATTGCAACCTGTCTACTGCAAAACTTTTTCATCCAGTTTGGTGTGTGTTCTGCGCTGTGTGTGGTCGCTTCAATTTGAAGTCTGTTCAGTTATTTCCTTAACCACTTGCCTGCCGGGCACTTTTACCCCCTTCCTGCCCAGGCCAATTTTCAGCTTTCAGTGCTCTCACACTTTGAATGACAATTGCGCGGTCATGCAACACTGTACCCAAATGACATATTTATCGTTTTTTTCCGCATAAATAGAGCTTAATTTTGGTGCTATTTAATCACCACTGCATTTTTTTATTTTTTAATAAACAAATCAAAAAAGACTAAACATTTTGAATCAAAAAATGTTATTTTAGTTTCTGTTATAAAATTTAGAAAAACGGGTAACTTTTCTCCTTTACTGATGGGCACTGATGATGAGGCTGCACTGATGGTCACTAATAGGCAGCACTGATGTGCGCTGATGAGGTTGCCCTGATGTTCACTGATGAGGCGGCACTGATGAGGAGGCACTGATATGTAGCGCTGATGTGCGCTGATGAGGCTGAACTGATGGGCACTGATGAGGCTGAACTGATGGGCACTAATAGGCAGCACTGATGTGTTCTGTTGAGGCTGCACTGATATGCGGCACTGATGTGCGCTGATGAGGCTGCACTAATGGACACTGATAGGCTGCACTGATGGACACTGATAAGCAGCACTGATGGGCACTAATAGGCAGCACTGATGTGCGCTGTTGAGGCTGCACTGATATGCGGCACTGATGGGCACTAATAGGCAGCACTGATGTGCGCTGTTGAGGCTGCACTGATATGCGGCACTGATGTGCGCTGATGAGGCTGCACTGATGGGCACTGATGAGGCTGCACTGATGGGCAGTAATAGGCAGCACTGATGTGCGCTGATGAGGCTGCCCTGATAGGCTGCACTGATGGGCACTGATGAGGAGGCACTGAGGAGGCTGCACTGATATGCGGCACTGATGTGCGCTGATGAGGCTGTACTAATGGGCACTAATAGGCTGCACTGATGTGCGCTGACGAGGCTGCCCTGATGGGCTGCACTTATGTGCACTGATGAGGAGGCACTGAAAAGGCTGCACTGATATGTGACACTGATGTGCGCTGATGAGGCTGCACTGATGGGCACTTATAGGCTGCACTGATAGGCACTGATGGGCTGCACTGATGGGCACTGATAAGGCTGCACTGATATGTGACACTGATGGGCACTTATAGGTGCCGCTAATGAGGAGGCACTGATTGGCAGCACTGAAAGGCACTGTTGGGGCTGCACTGCTAATCAGGACACTGATGCTCAGTGCCTTGATTATCAGTGTACATGTCCTCTGTCAGGATTGCTGGTTACCGGCTCTCCTCTCCTCACGCTGTGACAGCACATGAGGAAAGTACTACCGATAACCTGCGAGTCTGTTTATAATGTGATCAGCTGTGATTGGCCCTTTACCACGATCTTCGATCGGCTGTGTCTGAAGGACACAGAGATCACGAAGCACACCAGATGTGAGCCTCAGGGGGAGCGCAGGGGGCGTGGTTCCGTGAGGATGTTCATGGACGTCCGCAGATCGAATACAACTAAAAGAAAGCTCTATTTGTGGGAAAAAAGACGTCAATTTTTTTTAGGTACAAAGTCACATGATCATGCAATTGTCAGTTAAAGCGACGCAGTGCCGTATCTCAAAAAACGGCCTGGTCTTTAACGGGGTAAAACCTTCTGGTCCTTAAGTGGTTAAGGAATGAAAATCCTGGTAATAAAAACCTAGTAGGTTTATTGACGATGATGGCGCTCATATGTAGTAGGGACTATTATCCACTTTAGCGTCCATTCACATTTTGCACCACCTCTGGTTCACTTCCTAACGCGCTCTGGGAAACGCTATCCTTTGCTTTATGAAACATTTTCTCCGTTTTCCACTATAGTTTGTTCCATGCGCGCGCCAACGGCGACTCATGTGACTGCAACTCAATACATAAAGCCATACACACGTAGTCAGTAGGTTCAGTTGCCATTGAGACTAAAGCCTCGTACACACGATCTAATTTTACAACAGGAAATGTTCGATGACAGGCTGTTGGTGGAAAATCCAACCGTTTTTACGTTCCATCGGACAATTGTCGGATTTTCCGCGGACAAATGTTGGATGGCAGGTTTTAAAATTTTCCGCGGACAAATGTCTGTTGCTGGATTTTCCGAGTGTGTGTACACAAGTCCGCCGGACAAAAGTCCAAAGTACAAACACGCATGCTCGGAAGCGAGAAGGAGCCGGAAGCGGTCGGTCTTGTAAACTAGCGTTCATAATGGAGAATTAACATTTGTGACGCGGCAAATTATGAAATCTGGAAATGCAGCGCACAATTCTCTTCTTCTTTAATGGGATGATAATGAAGCTGCTTTGCTGGTGATACTGATGGAGTTATTGCAAATAAATTTTCAAAGGCTTTTTTTTTTCTAGTGATATCAAGAATAATATTATTATGCTTTTTTTTTTTTTATTTGGGCAAGTTACCACAACACCATTATCCTGCAGTTTTTAGGATCAAAGATACAACTATGTTGGTGTCCCTTGTTAATTTTACATTGTATTTTTTTAACTGTAACTGCCGACTCCCAAACTGTCATTTGAAGTAAAACACACAGCCAAATATTATTCTACACATTTTTTTTTTATTGTGCATTAAAAAAAGAAAACAAATAAAATTAGACATGATATCTGCCAATAGAACTTACCCAAAAAGTGCATTCTATGCATCCAAAAATATAGAAAATATACCAAATCAAATCATTATTATTCAACCAAAAAAAATAATGTCAAAGCAATAACTCCAAGCCCAATAATAAATAACACGTTATCTCCTCCGATTCCGCAACATGTCTGGTTGACGAACGGCCGTTCAGAAACGAACTGAAAAGCGCGAAATGAAAAGCACAAAATGAAAAGCACGAATCAACACTCACCAAACTTCTACTAACACAAAATTAGCAGGAGGAGCCCAAAGGGTGGCGCTAAAGAGCTGAAAAACCACGTAGTACATCTAGTACATCACTACGTTTGTATTTGTTGGCTGACAATGCCTTCCCGTTTGTATGCAAGACAAGTTTGGGCCAACGCCCTTCGGACAAAAGTCCACGGTTTTGTTGGCCAACAATCCGAGCGCGTGTACGACGCTTAACAGTAGAATGAAGAAGATGCACCGTCTCAGTATTGGTGGTGATTGCAGCACCCCAGACACTGGCTTTGCTCCTGTATATCATTTTATTATATTTTTATGTTTTTATTGTAATAAACTTGTCATTCTCATCAGCACGTCAAGGCGGCATCTGTTGAGAAGCTAATGGTAGATGTTTACCTTGAAAAGATTCAATTTGCAAGTTTTGTTTCTATTTCTTCTGTCATGAATTTTCAATTACCTCTCACTTAGTTTACTTGTACGAGTGCACTTTTTTTTTTTTTTTTATATATTTTACTTTAAATATCTAATTTTCTTAAATGTTCCTTTTCAAGGCCATATGTCTGCATATATCTCCGGCATTTATTTGCATAACAAAGTAAAATTAGTGTGAACATAAGGAACGCATTCATGAACAAATTCTGCTTCCTAATTATAATATGGAATCTGAATTAAAATTCTTGTTTTTTTGTTGTATTTTGATACATAAATCCCGTTGTTACACGGGATAAAACGAGCCACGCCCCCACAATTCACATGCTCAGTGCCTTGATTATCAGTGTACATGTCCTCTGTCAGGATTGCTGGTTACCGACTCTCCTCTCCTCACGCTGTGACAGCACATGAGGAAAGTACTACCGATAACCTGCGAGTCTGTTTATATTGTGATCATCTGTGATTGGACACAGCTGATCACATGGTAAAGGGCAGCTGTGATTGGCCCTTTACCACGATCTTCGATCGGCTGTGTCTGAAGGACATAGAGATCACGAAGCACACCAGATGTGAGCCCCAGTGGGAGCACAAGGGGCGTGGTTCCATGAGGATGTTCATGGACGTCCTACCGTAACAACACAGTCGCTCTGTAGCCGTCATTCAGCTATAGCGCGGTCTGGGTCCTACACTTGGATCAGGGTCCTCAACCCTGATCCAAGTGTAGTGCACTACCCCCGTAGGAGCTGCTGGGTACTTCATTCCTTTTTACCAGTGTGGTTCTATTACCCCCCCCCCCCCCTTCCTTGGACTAATAACACAGCAGACAGTCTAAAACTTTTCCATTGGTGCATAGCTGAAGAGAATGTGAGATATGTACCATCTGTATCCTCAGGAAGTATGAGCTGCCTTTATAATCTTGGTTCCTGTAATGGTGGTTATAACCTTTTCCCTTGATGAACCGACAGCGCCCCTCTGAAAGGCACCTTGGGACTTTTAAGAAGTGCTAGGCCTCACCTGCCCATCTTGACTTCCGCCGTCCTCCCTGGTCGGTTCAGGAAAAGTCCGAGATAGCCCCGATCTACAAATTCCTCTTGACAGTCACTTCCTGCTCCACATGTTCAGAACCATCCCATACGGTAATGTCTGATCCATGACTCCTGGAGATTCTTTAAGTGTCTCTAGCCACCTCCTTTCCCGCATGGCACGTTTCTCCCCCCCCCCCCTGAGGGGAAGAGAACTCCAGGCTGCACCAACTTCTACATGATGTCTTCTTCTGCAAATCGTTTTCCCATCCACCCTTTGGACATGTGACCCACAGTTTATATAGGCTTGATAGCCCCTGCCCACTCAAATTAATGATTGGTTCAGGGTACCCCATACAAACTATCTGCATCCTGTTTCCGAACCACCATCCCTCCAGCACCTCTCATTGGAGGAAGAGGGCATCACTCTTAACAGGATACAGGTGGTCACACCCCCAGTTCTACTCTGTCACCTCTCCCAACCAAATCAAACCCAACCAGGCTTAAACCAACAGGGTAAGGCACTGGAATTTTTACCTAACACTAACCTTCACCAACTAGTTAGCAAACACCTAAGTAGGTGGGCGCTACACAAGCAGTAGACTAGCTTTTGGGAAGAGTTATGCAAATATCAAAATGCCTTGATGGGTGGATGTCAATCTGCAAGAGTTGGGGTTCCTAGGCAGGCTGTATTTGCATGCAGACCACCCTCGGTTATGCCCACTTGTAATACCGAGCCTCCATAATTGAAAGAACTAAAATCCAATAAATGAAAGGGGGCAGGTCAGGGACAGTCAGGCTTGGGCAGAAATAGCTGGATGAGGCTGGACATCCTCCAGCCAGAAAATAAGAAGGTCTCTATCTGATTTGCTATAGAAAACATAGGGGGAACACCTCCTAAGTGCAGTATTAAGAAATATTTATCAATACAATGACAATTGGCAGCTCACATTAATGGGTTAATACACCGGCTCTTCAAAAGATATGAACTGCTGCATCCAGTCCTGTGGCCGTCTCTCTTGAGTGGCTGCCCTCTTGGTGTGTTCGGCACAATGCTCTATCGAATCTGGAAGCAGGCTACATGTCTCTGCCTCACCGGACGGAGATGATGTCACAATGGGGGGGGTGGCAGGGCGTGGCTACGCGTTTCAGGACATGCACACTCCTTTCTCAAGCCAAACTAATGACAGGAAGAGCCACTACAGGAAGTCATGGAACAACAAAGCCCAGTGGAACCCAGAACAGTCAAAAATAGTATAAAAAAATGCTTGTTACACAATGATAACAAAGTAAAAACACCATGAAAATGAAATGCAAGTCTTATTCCCCTTGGTTTTTTTACATTCATTCATCATTGTGAATATTCTGGGTTCCACTGGGCTTTAGCTAAGATCCACTTGAAACATTTGTTTGATGTTGCATTTTTCTGAAGCTGAATATCATATTTATAGATAATATAAATATATAAATTATATATATATATCTATATAGATCTATCTATCTATCTATCTATCTATCTATCTATCTATCTATCTATCTATCTATCTATCTATCTATCTATCATATAGATATATATAATGTATATATCTATATATATCTAGATATCTATATATATTTATATTTATATTATCTTACCTGCTGTTCAGTGGATCTTAGCTAATTTATTTATCTTAATAAATGACGAAACGTGTTGGGTGGAGACAGAAGCCATGATGCTTGTAAATCATCTTGTAAAACAACCCATTCAGTTTAAAATAGAAAAGAAATGAAAAACATTTTTTTATAGATATAGACTTTAAATAAATATATGATTTTCTTTTTTCTCTTTTTTATAATTGATCACATTCCCTCTGTTCTCAGTTGCACAAGAGCTGGGTGAGAAGAAGCAACAGCACACTGAGCTTCCCAGTGAATGGCTGTGCAGCGGGGGGCATGCCAGGACAAGTCTGATCAATGGAGGCGAGTACACTGAGTTCCCAGCATAGCTAGAGATCTGAACACGGTGTGCTCTCCTGCTTGGTGTGGACAGTTTTTTAGTAGGAAAGTAGAGGGCAGGAACACCAGGGGTTTCACACCAAGAGAGCAATATATAGCGAACAGGATACTTTCTCATACAAGTACATGGTACAGCAGGCACATATCAGGAATATAAAGTGTTGGGGTAACAAATGCTTTAGGAAAAAGAGCAAGGTCACCTCCCTGCCCTCCCAGCTTGGGATTGCACAGTAAGGGAGCAGAAAGCAGCTGATGAGCTCATCTCTTCTTGCTCTCCTTTTGTCGGCATGTGCCTTGTCAGTACTTGTGCATGCAGGACACCTGATTGACCACAAGTACCGCCCCTCCTTCTCCCAGTCTATGAAGGATTAAAAGGGGCTGAAAATGTGTGTGTATATATATATATATATATATATATATATATATATATATATATATACACACACTATATTGCCAAAAGTATTGGGCGGTCTCCTCTTTAATTCATCTTAAAGGTGTTCTATTGGGTTGAGGTCAGGACTCTGTGCAGTCCAGTCAAGTTCCTCCACTCCAAACTCTCTCATCAATGTCTTTATGGACCTTGCTTTGGGCACTGGTCCAAATCATTTGGTGGAGGAGGGATTATGGTGTGGGGTTGTTTTTCAGGGGTTGGGCTTGGCCCCTTAGATCTAGTAAAGGGAACTCTTAAGGCGTCTGCATACCAAGACATTTTTTGACAATTTCATGCTCCAAACTTTGTGGGAACAATTTGGGGATGGCCCCTTCCTGTTCCAACATGACTGCGCACCAGTGTACAAAGCAAGGTCCAGAAAGACATGGATGAGTGAGTTTGAGTCCTGACCTCAACCTGATAGAACACCTTTGCGAGCCAGGCCTTCTCGTCCAACATCAGTGCCTGACCTCACAAATGCGCTTCTGGAAGAATGGTCAAACATTCCCATAGACACACTCCTAAACCTTGTGGACGGCCTTCCCAGAAGAGTTGAAGCTGTTATAAGGGTGGGCCAACTCAATATTGAACCCTACGGACTAAGACTGGGATGCCATTAAAGTTCATGTGCGTGTAAAGGCAGGCGTCCCAATACTTTAGACAATATAGTATGTGTGTGTATATATATATATATATATATATATATATATATATATATATATATATATATATATATATATATATATATATATATATATATATATATATATGTGACTATATATATATATATATATATATATATATATATTGTATAGAGATAGAGAGGAGGGGGGGGAAATGGGGGGGGGGGGAAGGAAAAAATGGGCAGTCCCCCTCCTCAAATATATGGGACTTTTAAGGAAAAATTCTGAGTTGCGTAGGTGAGAATCAAACAAGCTTGATAAAATTTAACAATGTTTATTGAAATATAGTAAAAAATAGTATTATCAATACATATACAAACATATAACCATCCAGTAGTAGAGTCCAGAATTCGTGCGTGACTAAAGCCAACATGTTTCGCAAAAGAAATTTCGCTTCATCAGGGCTAGACACGATGCAATTGATTCATTTACACTACTATTACAATTTCAAGGAATAAGACTAAAACCGCCATTCATTGGACACCAACCGCTGAACCAACCAATACAGACTGTCTCTGGGTGCCAGATCCCAGACAAACAGTACCAGTAGGAGGCCTGGACCACACATTCAGGGCACTATATGCTGATAACCCGTGCCCTAAGCGTAGAGAGTAGCGGGAGGGGGGCTGTAACAATTCCTCATTGCAGGATCGGGCGTCCGCCCGTTTGCGATGGATGGCCGCAGGATGCGTCTATATATATATAAATAAGTGACGAAACGTGTTAGGCGGAGACGGAAGCCATGAGGTCACTGCGCATGCACATTATAAATAAATATATATACTGTGTATATATATATATATATATATATATATATATATATATATATATATATATATACTGTATATATATATATATATATATATATATATATACTGTATATATATATATATATATATATATATATATATATATATATATATATATATATATACTGTATATATATATATACATATATATATATATACTGTATATATATATATATATACTGTATATATATATATATATATATATATATATATATATATACTGTATATGTATATATAGTGCTTAGACTGTACAGGATTTATGTTGAAACCCATTGACACTATAGAATTCCTCCTGTATAATAATAAACTTTGTAAGGTTATCAATTATAGCTTTGGGGTGAATCTATTTTTCATGGGAACTATCGACAGAAAAGACCAACCACAATTTCTTTTCTTTTCTTTTTTTTCTTTTTTCATCCACCGCGGTTGCTCCTTAAACAATTAAATGCTTAATGGTTGACCTATATATCCTTACACTCTTCCCAGATGTAATTACTTAAAAAAAAAAAATCAGGCAATTTACTCTACGGACGTTTCAGCCTTTAAAATAACATAAAATGTAAGCGGGTGTATATAGCGATGCTTTTGTTTTACATCTTAACCATCATAAGCTGCAGTTTATTAGAGGAGAGCGTACCCGCGGCTTAAATTTGATTTCAGATAAAATGAGTTTTTCGAACCTCTGTGCAATTGTAAATAAACTTGCATATCCACGAGAGGGAAAGGAAAATGCAAAGGCTTGACTTTTTCACACGGAGATGCCAAAATGGATGCTGCCAAGATTTAAAACCTAATTTCCTGGCATTGGTTCGGGGGGGTGGGGGGGTGGGGTGGCGCCTTTTTGAGCTTAATGCCCAGTTTTATTGCGGGAGGAAACAGGAAGGCACTCGCTGAAATTACCAAGCCGAACTACCTCTGACCCTTTGTACTGTTATACAATATTGAAATTTAAAAGCACTGCCAGGACAATAATTTCTGTCTTAACGAGCCTCAAATTAAGGGATAAAGCTTTCTGTTCACTTACCTTTGCCGTAGCGTGATATACGTTAATTGCTAACTTTGCATCTAAGTTGTTTTATTATATTTCTTCTTTTTTTTTTTTTTTTTATGAAGATCAGATGGGCACGCTTGTAATTTTCAATCGCAGGGAGTCTAATTAAAACTTCCATTATTAACCATCTATTTTCTAGTGGCTTCCTTTGTTCCGTATTAAGGCAGGATGTTCATATTCATTAAGTTATTATCGTGTTAGTGCCCTGGTAAATACAGAGCAAATTAGACAGACAGGCTTTGAAAATGTGTGTATGGGTTGCATGAGAGAGGTTTTGAAACCTCAGATTAAATCTTCTCTGGAAGCAATGGGACCATGATGGCCAATGGGAAGACCAATACCAGGTTGGGATGGAACTTTTATTGGCTTTCCAAGACTTCATGATTCATTTCCAGCCATGTCACAATATGTAGGAAAAACTGTTCCTTTCACCATTAAAAAGCCATCCAGTTCCAGGCGATGGAACCATGATGGCCAATGGAAAGCCCAATAATAGGTTGGGATGGAACGTTCATTGGCTTTACAAGACTGTATGAATATATCCCTGCCATGTCACAATTTATGGGGACAACCGTTCCTTTCACCAAAAAAAAGACATCTAGTTCCAGGTGATGGACCCATGGTGGCCAATGGGAAGCCCAATAACAGGTTGGGATAGAACTTTCATTGGCTTTACAAGACTGCATGATTAAATTCCTGTGATGTTACAATATATAGGAACAACTGTTTCTTTCACCATTAAAAAGCCATCAAGTTCCAGGATGATGGAACCATGATGGCCAATGGGAAACCAAATAATGGGTTGAGATGAAACTTTTATTGGCTTTAAACTACTGCATGAATACATTCCTGCTATGTCACAATCTGTAGGAACCACTGTTTCTTTCACCATTGAAAAGTCATTCAGTTCCAGGTGATGGAACCATGATGGCCAATGGAAAGCCCTGTAATATGTTGGGATGGACTTTTCTTTGGCTTAACAAGACTGCAAAAATAGATTCCTGCCATGTCACAATATGTAGGAACAACTGTTTCTTTTCACCTTAAAAAAGACATCCAGTTCTAGGTGATGGAACCACGATGGCCAATGGAAAGCCCAATAATAGGTTGGGATAGAACTTTCATTGGCTTTACCAGACCGTATGAAAAAAAAATTCCTGCCATGTCACAATTTATGGGGACAACCGTTCGTTTCACCAACAAAAATCCACCCGGTTCCAGGTGATGGAACCATGATGGCCAATGGGAAGCCCAATTATAGGTTTTGATGGAATATTCGTTGACTTTACACTACTGCATGAATACATTCCTGTCATGTCACAATATGTAGGCACAGCCATTCCTTTCACCATTAAAAAGCTATCCAGTTTGAAGCAATGGAACCATGATAGTCAATGGGAAACCCAATAATCGGTTGGGGTAGACCTTTCATTGGCTTTACAAGACTGCATGAATACATTCCTGCCATGTCACAATTTATAGGAACAACTATCATCATTAAAAAGCGATCCAGTGACTGGAATAAGTCCGTTAGGCCTGTGCAGGCAGAAATAAGCATTTCCTTAGTCCCCTCAGTGATCAGACTGCAACATTGTAACATTGTAGCAGAGGGTGATCTGTGATCAGGCATCAGCATTTACATGATCTTGTCATCTCTGAGCCGCTATTTCAGTCCATAAAGTAAATGCTCACCCTGGAGGACACCTGACCTAAGGTGGCTCTGTCCTTCTTGAGAGAAAAGCAGATGAAGGTATTGTCAGGGGAAATGCTGTGATCTCTGTGGGAGGTGAAAAATACCTGGAAGTGCTACACTTAAGTGGCTGGATCCTCCATTCTCAACCAGGGTTCTGTGGAACCCTAGGGTTCCTCCAGAGGTTCCTAGAGGTTTCCTGAGCTGTGGCTGATTGACCTCCCATCTGTTGGGTCTGCATATTTTCAGGGCTAATGTCACTTGGCAGAGCCAGCTGCATGACATGATAGTTTTATCTGTCTGTAAGGGTGGCATTTTGACCCGCCACTGTAAGGATGGCATTTTTCCCACTGACCCCAAACACTATTAATTTTAGCATTGTTTCTCCAAGACCTGAAATTTTGTGTAAGGGTTCCTTTGGGGTTAAACGGATGAGAAAGGCTGGGCTAGACTTAATTTAGCCCATGCTCTGAAAAGCGACCTGCAGCTGAACATTTTTTGGAGTGCGGTAAAGCCACTGCTTTCAGGTGTTAAGAAGGCAATCCTGCCGTCTCCTGAATGCCTGTTTTTTGTTTTGTTTTTTAAAAATGGAAACTTGCAATGGAGCTAATATACCCCACAGTGTTGGGCTTTGGCTTGCAGTTGCAGCACATCCCTATTGACATGAATGGCCGAGTTTGACAGCATGTCAGCTTGACATACCGCCTTCAATTTGTTGCACCCGCGACACAGAGCATCAAGGCCATGGAATGTGAACAGTCTCCTCCAGCTGTTTTTTGGACTTTAGGTGAGCAACTGGAGAAGTGCCAAGTGTTGAGCTTTGGCTCGCAGTTGCGGCACGTCCCTATTGACTTGAATGGCTGAGTTTGACAGGCTGTCCGCTTGACATACAGCGTTATATTTTTTGCACCCATGGCACATCAAGCATCAAGGCCATGGCATGTGGACAGTCTCCTCCACTTGTCTTTTGGACTATAGGTGGGCACCTAGGAAAAGGGGGGGGGGGGTTGGTGTTAAAACTGTGGATTGCCTGCCTCTTTTTACCACCCCTGGTTGCCTATGAGAAAGAGCCCTTACAACTCTCTTAGCATGCATCCTTTTAACGCGAAAAATATCTCTGATTCTAACTAATTCCACTTTGACTAGGAAGCTGGCATATGGACTCCAACTGGAGCCATTGTTAGATGGGGATAGGACCCTATGCTTTGGGATTTGAAACTGGGTCTCTGAAAAGATACAATTTCTGAGTAAAGATATTACACATCCATAAAGAAAAGTTAACTTGGTTCTTGGACAGGAATGGATTGAATAATTGTTAGCATTCGTCTAATTTAAATGTGTTTATGAAATCATATTTTTGGCAGAAAAAAAATCTCTATGCATAATACATGGCGCTGTCTTATTTCTGATGAAAGTAAATGTAATTATTTTGATAGTTGTGACATTTTATCAGCAATACTCGTGAACAATAAACAAAGCAGTATAATTAACCCCTCGGCTGTAGTGCAAATTTTAAGCTGTGCAAGAGTGTAACAAAGAATCCCCCCTACATCCCATAAGTAATGGCCGGCCTTGCCTCATGTACAAGTAAGTGTGATTGGCTTGGCCTTATCTGTACTTGTTCCAAAACCCGTAAATAGTCACCTACAACTTTTGTACACCTTGCCTTTCCAATTTGCAAATGCAGAAATCTCATTGGTCAGTTGTATAGTTTAGTAGGCTGTGGACCATTTTTCAACATGGATCAGGTGTTCACAACTCGAGAGAAGGTGGGGGAAGCTCAATAAGTTAAGGGTGCACTTGATCCTGCAGGTCCAAAAAATGGAGGGTACCCATTTACTGCAGAAAACAAGCAAGACATGAACTCACAGGACTTATGGGCTGAAAATGATGAGTTTAATAGTGTTTAAAAGCAGGTTAACAACTCATAGACACCCAATGGTAAGAAGCGCATCTCAGGCCGGTGGAGTAGTCACTTAGTTGCAGCTCTCACATGCCGCAGTGGGGCTATGATACAGTTCTTGCAGTTAACTCCAAAGACTGGATTCGCTCCAGATATCTTCAGCGAGTGGGAAAGCCTGTCACCTCAGGACATCTCTAGGGAAACGGTACAGGAGGTTTCCAATTTGAGGGGTCAGGAAGGTGGTACATTTCAAGAAATGTACCTCTTTATCAAGCCTACTTTGATGAAGAGTTCTAAAAACAGTCTTGCCTTTGGAGTCAATAAAGAGGTATTTCAAAGGTGTCGCCTGCTTGACCCCCAACTTGAAAACATTCCGCACCTTAGAGGTGTTCTCGGGTGACTGGTATTGCAAACCAATGGTCCAGGTCCCATCTTTGGAGTTAATGAACTGTTGCAAGGACTTTATCACAACCCCACAACCAGCCAAGGTGTGTGGGCTGTCTTTAGCTGAGAGTACTCCACTGGCCAGAGATGCTCTTCCTACTCTTGGATGTCTGTGAGTTGTTCACTTGCTTTTGAACACTATTTTTATTGCACGAGATCTTGTCTTGTTTTGTATATAGTCTGTGGACCACTTTAAACAAATTCACAGATGTGAAAGACCACTTTTGCCCACATCTTTCAATATAATGAAGCCGGTTACTTGGTAACATCCATTCCATGGATTCTTTATTGGCTACATGGCATGATACAGCAGTAACAGGCCAACACATTTTGGCCTAAGCCTTATGCCCCGTACACACGGTCAGATTTTCCGATGGAAAATGTGTGATAGGACCTTGTTGTCGGAAATTCCGACCGTGTGTGGGCTCCATCACACATTTTTCATAGGAATTTACGACACACAAAGTTTGAGAGCTTGCTATAAAATTTTCCCACAACAAAATCCGTTGTCGGAATTTCCGATCGTGTGTACACAAATCCGACGCACAAAGTGCCACACATGCTCAGAATAAATTAAGAGACAAAAGCTACTGGCTACTGCCCCGTTTATAGTCCCGACGTATGTGTTTTACATCACCGCGTTCAGAACGATCGGATTTTCCAACAACTTTGTGCGACTGTGTGTGTGAAAGACAAGTTTGAGCCAACATCTGTCGGAAAAAATCCATGGATTTTGTTGTTGGAATGTCCGATCAATGTCCGATCGTGTGTACAGGGCATAACTCATGCTATGAGTAAGGCTTTCGCTGAAATGCGTTGGGGTGTTACTGCTGTATTCTTCCATGTAGCCAATAAAGAATTCATACAATGGATGTTACAGAGTAGCCGGCTTAATTTTTTTTGAGGATTATTGCTACATTCCAAAGGCCTTTGGGCCAGAGGACCGTCTCCCTGTCATTCAGGTAATTTGCGGTAGAGCATGTTTTCTCTTTGGGACTGTGTTTTTTGCCTACATCTACCTGTATGTCTTACAGGTTAAAATTCTTCATCCAAAGGCAGATGATACTCTTGGTTTTGGTCTCTTTTCTCACAAATTGGGTTCCTTGTTGTAATTTTCCTCTGCTCCCTTGCTATGCTTTCTCTCTGTATTATAAGGCCATATTTGTTTTTCTCACTTAAGATTTTGCTCCTTTGTTTTGACCTTTTCCACGCCTTTGCTCTTATTTTTTTATAAGGTCCCTATATATATCTGAAATCAAATTTAAGCCGCGAGGTACGCTCTTCTCTACAAAAAAAAGCAGCTTCTGACAGGATGTAAAACAAAAGCTTCCTTATATATACCTGCTCTTTTTTTTTTTTTTTTTGTTAAAGGCTGAAATGTCTGTAAAGTAAATTACCTTCTTAAGTAATTAAATCTGCAAAGACTGTAAGGATGTATGGGTCAAACATTAAGCATTTAATTGTTTAAGTAACAACTGCGGCAGACAAAAAAAAAGAAAATTCAGGTTTGTCTTTTCTGTCAGTCGTTCCCATACTAAATAGGTTCATTGTGAAGCTACAATTTGCTGACTTTGCAATTCGTTATCTGTACAGTCCACGTTTCCCTCCTAAACTGCAGTAGCATAAATAACCGAATTTGACTTCATTTTGTAACTGCAGCACTCAGACTAGGAGATGAAGGAGTAGCATTTGTGGCCAATCAGGTGTCCTGCATTCACATGTGCTGACACGGAACATGCTGGGGAATGTTGGAGGATGAGATCATCCGTTGGTTTCTGCTCCCTCCCAACTGCATGGCTGCACATACTGGTCAGAACCATTCAGCAAGTCCTCCCCCTTCAAATATGTCTTCACCCTCTTCGTTTTCATGAGATGTTCTTGAAAAATGGACACCTGCACCCTGAAAAATTGTTGACAAAATTTATTGATGTAGGATGACCCAACATCTCCATTCATGGTTGCACTGGCGCCTTACCTACGGACAATGGAGCAGCAAAAGGGACGGAAAGTCTTTTCCTCTTTGGTAATTTTAAGCTAGATAGAGAGCCGAACAAATGTTTCTTAACATCTGAAAGTACTTATTTGATTCCACTAAGACCAAAAAGAAAACAAAAGCCAACCATTCTTTTCTGGTGGCCAAATCAAGACAGTTGACTTCTTGCTTTGATTGTTGTGTCCAGGGCGTTTACTCTTGAGTCTATTAGACGCTGTGCGAAGCACTGAAGCCCTGATGAAGGGTGGGTTGTTTTGGCCACATGAAAAACAATGGCTAGCTTTTTCATTTGTGGAATTAAGTAGATACTTTTGGTCTTCATTAAACATTTGTTTCACTTCTCTGTGCTCAAATATACTGATTTTGGCTGATCTCTACTCCTCGGGAGGCGCTCCTTTTTTTGTGGAGAGCTATCAGGGCTAAACTATTGGTCTGAACTAAGGGCTTCAATATGGATTGATTGGAGATCCCAGGCCAGCACCTCACTGTTATCTCTACTTTGGTTTTCCTCTTAGTTGTCAGCAATGGCTGAATATGCATTGCATACTCTGCCATGCTTAGTTCTGGCAGAGTCAGGAAAGTTGTAGAAGAAAATGTTCTACCACCCCACTGCTCACTGGCACCTATGACAACAAATCCTATAGAAGAACAAGGAAAGATACCTATGGACAGGGCTTTTTTTCTCAGAGAATAGGTGCAGGAACTCAACCGTGCCCGCCACACACACATACCTGCCAAATGGCTTCAAATAGTAGCTCTTCCCTCTGCATACAACCCCTCCCTCCACTGCCCTCATCCCCCCCCCCTTAAAAGCTCCACCATCTGTCATATGTCTTACATTTGTTGCAATTTTAAGCTGAAACACCTATCTGGCTGTAGTACCTCCCAGCATACTATACTATATTACAGTCACATGCAAGGGAGATCATGCAGTAGGAGCATCAAAAACTGGTCACCAGCGAAAAAATAGAGACCACAGAGGGTGCAGCCTACCACGCACCCTCTCCTGCCCATGACTGCACTGAACCCCGGGCACCTGTTCTGTATCTCCCTTGTCCCTGTCCGGCACTCAGTGGGATCTGCACAGGGGATCTGACCTGTGGGAGCTACTGGGAGATAAGCTATCACTTCTAAATGCAGAAGCTGGACTTCAGTGTTACCAAGTGATAGTGGTGAGCAGGGAGCAGAAGACCTGAGCCAGAGGTGGTGGAACTGAGTTTCCCCCTAGTTCCTGCTGAAAAAAAGCCCTGCCTATGGACCACCTGGCACGTGACTAAGCACCTAGAGACCATTGATGGTCTATTGACCTTAGGTCTTGAACCTAGTTTATAATACAGGGTGGCTAATACAATCTAAATGATATCTGTAAACGTTCTAAGTTGAAACAAGGGGAAGCAACCAATAATTGGCTTCAAACCATTGGTCTAAAAGAGTTGCAAAAAAATTATTTGCCCACCTGTAAAGGGGACCTAACTTAGGTTGCTGTCCCTTGCTTGGGAGGAATCACTCTCACACAGTATATGTTGCACCAATATTCTTTATATAAGTCTTGAGCAATGTTTTTAACCTGTACTTTGGCGCTGATATATATATATATATATATATATATATATATATATATATAGCGATCCAGAGTAATATAGTCTCAGTATTTAACCAGATGTGTTACTGGGAGGACATCTTCGATCAGAGTCATTTCTTGTAATGTGTACAAGATAATTCTGCAGCATGTACTGGTTCCATGCCTCCGTATAAATCACTAGAGTGTATGAGATGAAAAACTTCCTTGAGATATCCCTTCCCATCTGGAACCTCTCCGTGCACCGTATCGTCCCTCACATGAGGGTTCCTGTCACTGATTGTTCACTCGCAAGCATACCAAAATGAGATGGAGTCCCTTATTTAAAAGGTACCTTCAACCAAGATGGCCACCAAAGTTTCTCGAGAGTTCTGTGTCCAATCAGACTACTTTTCTCTCTCAAGACACTGCACAGAATATCTAGGGGACCAGTTCCCTCACATGGCTCCCCTTCCCATACATTAAGCCAAATACAGGTGGGAAGGCTAACTGCACCCGCCTAAAACCTTCTTAGAAAAGATATTGAGACTTTGTCTATTCTTCCCGAAAAATGTCATCCTGTTCATGGTCACTTTAGCCGCGAACATGCATAATCCTTGATGAAAGCTCTTCCCTTCCAATTTTAATGTCCTCTTATAATTGCGGAAAGTCTGCAGCATTGTCTTCTTGCGCTATAGATGGTAATGGCTTACCACAACATGTAATATTCATCCCGGAGTGACAGACACTATAAAATCTTTATTACATTGTCAGTCATTTCCTCCCGTGTTATTAATAGATGACACACACACTTTGATAAGTTTAACGCCAGATTCTGGAAAACATGCAAATTGCCTGAATAATTTATGGCACAATATGTGCCGCGCTGCCGTGTGTTTTATCAAACAAGGAAAACAGGTAAATAGCCACATTAATAATTTTCTTTTCATCTCCGTGAAACAATAATCCCTGATCTGATAGAGGGGAGGAAAGACTGCTACTGCTCATTTGGGGCTTGATATGAACTTCGAGTTTGTACGGGCAGAATTGAATAATACATATATGTATCTGGTTTATGGAAAATTACTCTATTAATTCCACAAAGTTCTCCTCCCACAAACTGTTCAGTCCGCAATATCTTTTTTTCTACATTTCTAACATTTTCAAGGAGATCTCCTACTTTCTCGTAAGGGAAGTCTGAGAAATAGTCAAGAAATATGTGATACCAGCGATGGTCTCAGAAATGTGTGTGCCCGAATATCTGTAATTAGGGTTAGGGTTTTCAGTCCACTCCTAGGCTTCTCATCCATGCACGGGGCTCCCACAAATCTCACTCTTTCACCTTCTAGAAACACTCTGTTGCCTAAATATCTGCTACGGAAAGGCTGAGAAATAGTCAAGAAATATGTAATACCAGCGATGGTATCAGAAATGTGTGTGCCCAAATATCTGTAATTAGGATTAGTGTTTTCAGTCCACACCCAGGCATCTCATACATACATATATAGGGCTCACAGAACTTTTTGACCCTCCAGCAACACTCTGTTGTCCAAATACATACACAATATTTCCAAAAGTATTGGGAAACCTGCCTTTAGTCTTAATCCATAGGATTAAATATTGAGTTGGCCCACCCTTTGCAGCTATAACAGCTTCAACTCTTCTGGGAAGGGTGTCCTTAAGGTTTAGGAGTGTGTCTATGGGAATGTTTGACCATTCTTCCAGAAGAGCATTTGTGAGGTCAGGCGCTGATGTTGAACGAGAAGGCCTGGCTCACAGTCTCTGCTCAAATTCATCCCAAAGGTCGGGTTGAGGTCAGTTCCTCTACCCAAAACTCGCTCATCCATGTCTTTATGGACCTTGCTTTGTGCACTGGTCCAAATCATTTGGCGGAGGGGGATTATGTTGCGGGGTTGTTTTTCAGGGATTGGGCTTGGTCTCTAAGTTCCAGTGAAAGGAACTCTTAAGGCTTCTGCATACCAAGGCATTTTGGACAGTTTCATATTCCCAACTTTGTGGGAACAGTTTTGGGGATGGCCCCTTCCTGTTCCCATATTACTGCGCACCAGTGTACAAAGCAAGGTCCATAAACACATGGATGAGTGAGTTTGGGGGTGGAGGAAAATGACTGTCCTGCACAAAGTCCTGACCTCAACCCGATAGAACACCTTTGGGATGAATTAGAGTAGAGACTGCGAGCCAGACCTTCTCGTTCAACATTAGTGTCTGACCTCACAACTGAGCTTCTGGAAGAATGGTCAAATATTCCCATAGACACACTCCTAAACCTTGTGGACAGGCTTCCCAGAACAGTTGAAGCTGTTATAGCTCCAAAGGGTGGGCCACCTCAATATTGAACCCTACGGACTAAGACTGGATGCCATTAAAATTCATATGCGTGTAAAGGCAGGTGTCCCAATACTTTTGGTTATCTAGTGTATGTATAATGGACATGGGACTTTACTAAGAAATGCCATACAGTAGTAAGAAGAATAAAACCATAGCTTTTATTACATAGGTACAGAATATACTTACAAATACATTTTTTAAAGAAGCTTGAGATGTATATTTGTGAACAATTAGATTGTTTCTTTCATTTATGGATTTACCAACATTTTTAATATGTCAACAATAGCACAAAAAATGCAAATGACTGGACTATATCGTAGGTATTTTCATACCATGAACATTCTCAACGCGTTTCGTCAACCTCCATTCACTTCATCCGGATAAAATATTTTTTGCCTGAATATCAACCCAGGGATCCAGGTATAACTTGCAGTGCCGCTCTAAGCTGACACAATGATCTCCCCACCAGTTGCAGTGAAAGGAGCAGGCGCCTATGCACCATATAAGGGGTGTAGAAGCATCAACAGAGAAAGGAAGGAACACCGCTCACCGACCCAGTGCATGAATATGTGAGTGAGTGTAGCCTCAGCCAGTGCCGCTCCAGCCACGCCCCCTGACACACATGGGCTTGATCACAAGCTGTAATCAAGCCCTGATGTGGGGGGCGTAACATGTCAAGGGGGCGTGGCTGGAATGGCACTCACTGCAGCCACACTCATTCACATATTCATGCACTGGGTCAGTGAGCGGTGTTCCTTCCTTTCTCTGTTGATCAATATCAGCCCAATTGTAACAAAGAGGAAGTTAAATCGCCGTCGATGGATACATGAGAGTCTTCACAGGGTGTCTGTTCCAGGAGCTGTAGAGGGGTGGGAAGCCATAGGCTGGGGCTACCATAAAGGACCAAAGGAGGAAGGGCACGCCGCAGAATAGTGGATGACACATAAAATGTGTTCAGCCATAGAACTGCCAAACCACCAGGTCTAAACTTCAGCAATCCACCAGACTGAGGGACAAAGAGGTGCCAGTCTGTGCATGAAACCCCATAGATTGTGCTTTTCTTTTGCCCAAATCTGCTACTAGGTCTGGAATTTGGGGGTTTTTTTTGTCCACTCCTAGGCATCTCATGCTTGCATGGTGCCCCCTAGTATCCTCACTCATTGACCTCCTGTCAACACTCCGTAGCCCAAATTTCTGCCACTAGGTTTAGGATTAGGGTTTTCAATTCACTCCTAGGCATCTCATGCTTGCATGGGGTTCCCAGAATCCTTACTCTTTGACCCGTGGCAATACTCTGCAGCCCAAATCTGTAGGGATCGCCTATGTTATAAATGGACAGGAGTCAGGATTCAATTTCAATCTTTATGTAGAGCTCACCCCTGAGTTGTGTCCCGGGTTCTCCCACCACTGTTGCAGTGGCAGCCAGGCAAACGGCAACATTTACTCCTCTGGCTCAGTAAGCAGTCTAGAGCAGTGATGGTGAACCTTGGCACCCCAGATGTTTTGGAACTACATTTCCCATGATGCTCATGCACTCTTAAGTGTAGTTGAGAATCATGGGAAATGTAGTTCCAAAACATCTGGGGTGCCAAAGTTCGCCATCACTGGTCTAGAGGATGATTTTTTAAAGTTTATTGCAGATTAACTTAGATGGGGCTTAGGGAAGATGTGAGATACTCCGAAGGGCCAAACAGAAATGTAAGGACACACTTCCCTTTGCAGCTACTTCTTAACCCAGTCCTTTGAGCAGTAGGACATGAAGTGGACAGCAATTGGACACCATTGGCAATGCTCCAGGCCAGGCAAGCTTTAAACTTACTGCACCATGGGGTTAACAGCAGCATAGGTCCGTAGGATCCCTCTCTCAGGTCTGTACTCACAGTGTCCCTGGGACTTGGATGCCTCCCTCCAGACTCAGGCAGAACGTTTCCTCAGACTGGATCCTCAGTGAAACCCCTCTTCCAGCTCTCAAAGAATTAACAGCAGGACCCCTCGCTTTGCACAGCTGGGACCTCAAACAGACAGGCAGGATCTTCAGCTGGACTGCCAGGAAAGGCAGCAGCCCTTCTGGCTGGAAACCTCTCCTGCTCTCTGAGGTTCCCTAACTACCATCTGGGTACACCTCCCCATGGATTGGCTGGAGCTGCATAAATATTCAGGCTGCTCATTTGACTCTCCCACCCACTGTGTTCCGGAAGCTTCCAGAAGACGGGGGAGCAATCAAACTTGCAGCCTGCAGAGCCAAAGAGCACCCGAAAGCAATCACGTTCTGCTCTGCTGATTACAGGAGAGCTACGGAACTAAATTTGCCTAACCAAAACTAGCAGCCTATCTGGGATGGTGCTATATTTAAAATGTTATAAACATATTAAGAAAAAGTTATACTTTCTTATTACAGCAATGATATAATTATGTAGCATTGTAAAGGAACATAGCAGTGAGCTAGCCCAAAGGATCCTTTTAGCAGTTCTATTTTTTTTCTGTAAAAAATAAAGCCCTAAAAGCGGATTGGAAGGCAAGGTTCTACAAGCTGCTATTTGAGCAAATTTCGCAGATTTGGATATTTTAGTATGCCTGTAGAGGCTAATTATAAAAATAATCAAAATAGTTGTTTTTCTTTTTTTTTTTTTCAGAATCCACTGCTGTATTTTTCGGAAATTTTAGGAATAGACATTTGCTAAAGTAAAAATGAAAAAAGATCACCGTAAATATTAGGACAATCATGAAAGCCATGGAACTAGCATTTGCAAAAGGGAAGGATAGAAATGACAAACCCATTTATTTATCTTGGTTTAGCTCTTATTTTTAGGTGGTGATAGACTTTGAAGGATGGACAGATCCAACTGCTCACAAAACACAGTACACTACAGCGCTATCTCTGTGCCAATCTCGTGGTCATGGGATGTTATTGAGCAAGTAATTAATGTATTAATAAGCAACAATAAAAAGTCTTATTCCCGAAGGTATAGGAATAAATGCCAATTATTATGAGACTGGCTGACACTGTTGGTGCTTGCAAGGCTGCCTTTTTGTCAGGGCTGGGCCCAGCCCTTCCTTCTCTGAGCTGGCCGCTCAGCTATCGACTAATTGCCAGCTCCTATCTCTCCACAGTTAGTCAGCTGTTGATGATATCCTGCTCGTCAGTCCTGCCTACTTAAGCCGTCCAGTCCAGAGGATCTCTGCCTTTGCCTTGGTCAACATCACAGAGACATTCGCCTGCGGTCCTGTTTAAAGACTTGCTTTGCTGACATCCCTTCTGGCTCCAGATCCTGCTTGCTGTTCCACTACATCGATCCCTGACTTCTAGCTTGGCTGACTATCCATTCCGGTTACTGAACTTTGGCTATGTTTTGACTACGTTTGTTCTTTTTACTTTTATTCTTAAAGAAGTGTGATTTAACTGTACTTGTGTCTCGGTCTGATTTCATGGTTTCTGACACTTTTACTATGAACTGGGAATCCACAATCTGGAATTCAAGAGGGGAGGGAAAAAAAGGCGCCAAGCAGGCATAGTGTAGCACAATTTATTAAAAAAAATAAGAATCAATATGAACAACAATAGCACTCACAAACGGGTGGGGTTGAGGATGACAGTTCGCGGTGGATGGGAAGTCCAAGTGTGAAAACCAGAGCTGGGGTCTCTGTCCGGGAATCGGAAGAGAGCAAGCCGTATGGAGGAAGCCAAATGATCCTGGGACCTGTCTGAGGGGAGCCGATGTCAGGGCAGTCCTGTGTTACCATGATGGTCCGTCCGGTGTTCGGATATCCGCCCAGAGTGTGCGTCTCAAGCCTAATTCCCCGTACACACGATCTGATTTTCCGACAACAGATGTTGGATGTGAGCTTGCTGGCTGAAAGTCCGACTGTGTGTACGCTCCATCGAACATTTGTTGGCGGACTTTCCGTCAACAAATGTTGGCTAGCAGGTTCTGAAATTTTCCGCCAACAAAACTTTGTTGTTGGAAATTTCCGATCATGTGTACACAAGTCCGACGCACAAAAGTTCACACATGCTGGGAATCAAGCAGAAGGAGCCGCACTGGCTATTCAGACTGATAAATTATATTATTCCTGTGCTACCATGTATATATCTGTGATGTTGGTAACGGAAAAGCAGCTTGCGCCGAATAGGGTCCAACCTGACCCCAGAAAAAGAGAGATAAAATAGGTAGGGATGGTGCTGCGCTAATCCTAATGTTCTCCACACTTCCCAAGTGTGGGTATATAGTAGTAATCAGTGGCTAAGGTATAGACAATAGTGGCCGTGGAATGAGGAGCCTACTGATCACACGATGGCTGTAGTGCCTAACGTGCTGTGTAGGATTGGACGTGAATATGTGAAAATAAACAAAAGTGTCTAATCACTCTAAAATCATACATATAAAAACCAAAAATCAGTGGGATCAAAAAAGGTCTCCAATGCATAAAACAAAAAAGAAAAATGGTGTATACAAAGTTACACTAAGTGTCTGTGGAGATCTACAGTTGCTGCAAAAAGATATCTTATACCTAGAGTGGGTGCTTAAAAACACAATATTCAAATCAAAACGGTGACTTATATAACAGCACCAACTGTATTAAAATTAAAGAAAGTGACTTGTGCAATCTAAACACCTCTAATATTGTTTAAAACGTGACATAAGGTAAAGAAGAATAAAAACACAATAGTGGTAGGAACAAAAATTAATTCAAATTAGACGTGCAATATTATAATGAATGTCCATAGGGATCCATACAGGATATAATGTAGTATTCAATGCCAAAAAAAGTGCAAAACTGCAGGTTGAAAGTTTCTCAAAGAAAGTGACTTGTGCAACAATATAGTGTTCAAAAATCCAAACAGTGATCTGTGCAAACTCAAGCAGCTTCAGATGCTTTAAAACATGCCAAATGGTGAGGAGATACAGACTGGATTGTATCACATAATGATAAGCTGAGGTAGAGATGTGAGGTGTATACAGGTGCTTCCCATGCTCCTACACTGTAAGGTAATGGCCCCTTACCTCATTCACCTGAGGTTACAGCATATAATCAATCAGGCACCGCTGGTATCTCCTGTGGGGGTGGCTCCTGCGCACAGCGCTGTCTCTCACTTAACCTCAGATCATCCACATATATAGTAACCAAAGGAAACAAGGATGCCGTATAGTGTAGTAATTTTTATCCACAAAGCTTTATTATCAATAAAATAAATTCGGTACTCACACAGAACAGAGCGGAATATGCAGTGTATCCGGACGAGCGGCAAGCTCGTACACTGCTGACAGTGGAAGGGTGTGCCTATCCCGGGATAGGCAAAACCGGTCGTGTGTACGCGGCATTAGTCTTTCCAAAAATTTCCAACATGCCCGATCTCTCAAATTCGCTGGCAGCATGAAAATCTGCCATTGCTGCAGCCCACTAATATTTTGCGAGAATTGAATGAAAATTCTTAGTTAAGATTTTCGTAAGAAAATTCTTTCGGAATTCGACCCATGTATGGCCTGCTTAAATCCAGCAATCCGAGTTCAAATCTCAGTGGGACCTTCTTTGGAGACTCAATGGTTATCTATTGCTGCCAACTAGGAGGTGATGGATCTCATGAAGACTAAAGAGAGATTGAGGGATCAGAGTTGGTCAAGGTCTAGGAAGAAGCAGCAAAGTCCAGAGAACCTAAGGATTAAGTCGACCAGCTCTGGTGACTTTCTTGGATTGGAATCGTTAGTCTCTCTCCCCCATGTGGCCTGGAGAGAGAGATGGGTGATCGTTTGCTGGTACTAGTTGAACAGTCATAAGCGTGCATCTTAATGAAGACTAAAGAGAGATTGAGGGATCAGAGTTGGTCAAGGTCTAGGAAGAAGCAGCAAAGTCCAGAGAACTTAAGGATTAAGTTGACCAGCTCTGGTGACTTTCTTGGGTGGGAATCGTTAGTCTCTCTCTCCCATGTGGCCTGGAGAGAGAGATGGGTGATCGTTTGCTGGTACTAGTTGAACAGTCATAAGCGTGTATCTTAATGATGTTTTGCCCGTGATGGGGAAACCATTCTGGGTGGGGATAGTGTGGCTCTGGGATGTGTGGTAGCCCATCTACTGCTGTTGACAGGTGTTACTGAAGAGCATGCAGAATACTGCTGAAAGATCTTGTTCTGCTTTTTGTGTAGCCCCCCCCCCCCCAAGCCCCCACCACCATGTTACAGCCGAGAGAAAATTTAACCCAAGACGCCAGCATTGCAATATAACTATGCTAACCACTAAGGGACCCTAAAGCCTACTGATGCTTGAATATTGTTGCATTGCTTGCTAAAAAATCAGGTATCATATGTCAAGTTTCAGCTGCCCAGAGCTGCGTGGTGAAATTCAGTGTCCAGTGACTTATATCTGCTCATCTCCCCGAGGAGTCGGGAAGATAATGAGTTTAGGTATCTCACCAATTCTTCATTCATTGCAGATGATTTTCTTCCTCTGGTTTTCTGGTCACGGATCATTGAGCCTGATAGAGAAGGATTTACAGTGTAAGGCCAAGGAATTAGAAAGGTCTCGGTGGCGGGCCGGCCTCATATGACTCCTGGAGGCCGCAGCATAAACTTATGATTTGCGCACAAGGTTTACGGCACCTTTGAGCATTGTCCTTTAAGTCCTGGCTGCTGATTTGATGGCTGTCATCTGCAATATTTACATTTCACTCCACTGCTCCTTTGACATTGATTATGCTCATTTTTTTTTTTTTTGTTCCCATTCCAATAATTATATAGTATTTTATTAAAACGGAACTCTAGAAAGCAGATTGGCATGCAGCTGAAATTATATACAAGGGGAATGCTTTACCCGCCAAAATACGCTCACTGGCCACTTTATTGGGTACACCTTGCTAGTACCGGGTGGGACCCCCTTTTTCCTTCATTCTAAGTGGTATAGATTCAAAAAGGTGTTGGAAACGTTCCTCAGAGATTTTGGTCCATAGTGACATGATGGCATCACGCAGTTGCTGCAGATTTGTTGGCTGCACATCCATGATGCCAATCTCCCATTCCACAACATCCCAAAATTGCTCTATTGGATGAGATGTGGTGAGTGTGGAGGACATTGGAGTACAGGGACCTCATTGTCCAGTGGTGAGATGATTGGAGCTTTGTGACATGGTGCATTATCCTGCTGGAAGGAACCATCAGAAGATGGGGACACTGTAGTCATAAAGGGATGGACATGGTCAGCAACAAGACTCAGGTAGGTCATGGAGTTTAATCGATGATCAATTGGCACTAATGCCGCGTACACATTAATGGACTTCCCGGCAGACTTGGTCTGGCGGGCCGGACTCCGTCGGACAGTTCGATCGTGTGTGGGCTCCAGCGGACTTTTTTTTCTCCAAAAGTCCGACGGACCTAGAAATAAAACATGTTTCAAATCTTTCCGACGGACTCGGGACGCTCGTCTGTATGCTAGTCCGACTGACAAAAACCGACGCTAGGGCAGCTATTGGCTACTGGCTATCAACTTCCTTATTTTAGTCCGGTCGTACGTCATCACGTACGAATCCTTCGGACTTTGGTGTGATCGTGTGTAGGCAAGTCCGTTCATTGGGAAAGTCCATTGGAAGTCCGCCGAAAGTCCGTCAGTCCGTCGGACCAGTCGGGTCGAAAAGTCTGCTCGTGTGTACGCGGCATCAGGTGTCCAAAGTGTGCCAAGAAAATATCTCCCACACCATTACACCCCCACCACCAGCCTGAACCGGTGATACAAGGCAGGATGGATCCATGCTTTCATGTTGTTTACGCCAAATTCTGACCCCACCATCTGAATGTCGCAGTTGAAATTGAGACTCATCAGATCAGGCAACATTTTTCCAATCTTCTATTGTCCAATTTTGGTGATCCTGTGCCAATTGTAGCCTCAGTTTCCAGTTTTTAGCTGATAGGAGTGGTACCCGGTGTGGTCTTCTGCTGCTGTAGCAGTCTGCCCATTCTCCTCTGACCTCCGACATCAACAAGGCATTTTCCTCAACAGAAATGCCGCTCACTGGATATTTTCTCTTTTTCCCACCATTCTCTGTAAACCCCGAGAGATGGTTGTGTATGAAAATCCCAGCAGACGAGCAGTTTTTGAAATACTCAGACCAGCCTGTCTGGCACCAACAACCATTCCACGTTCAAAGTCACTTAACCGCTTCCGGACCAGCTGCCGCAGTTTTACTATGGCAGGTTGGCTCCCCTGGGCAAAACGACGTCGCTTTGCCTTTTGGCCGCCGGAGCCGATGAAAGTGCCTGGCGGGCTCAATGGCCGCGGGGCACCCGCGATCGCTCGTGACAGAGCGAGAACCGGGATCTGTGTATGTAAACACAGATCCCAGGTCTCTCAGGGGAGAAGAGACTGATCGTGTGTTCATACTGATTATGAACAGCCATCTGTCATCTCTCCTAGTCAGTCCCATCCTCCTCACAGTTAGAACACAGTGAGGGAACACACCTAACCCCTTGATCGCCCCCTAGTGTTAATCCCTTCCCAGCCAGTGACATTCATACAGTAATCAGTGCATTTTTATAGCTCTGATCACTGTATAATTGTCACTGGTCCCAAAAATGTGTCAAAAGTGTCCGATGTGTCCGCTGGAATATCGCAGTCCCGATAAAAATCGCTGATCACCGCCATTACTAGTAAAAAAAATAATTAAAAAAAGGCCATAAATCTATCCCCTATTTTGTAGGCGCTATAACTTTTGCAGAAAAAACAATTAATATACGCTTATTGCGATTTTTTTTTTTGTTAAACCAAAAATATGTAGAATACATATCGGCCTAAACTGAGGAAAAAAATTGTTTTTTTTTTTTTTTTAAATTGGGATATTTATTATAGCAAAAAGTAAAAGATATTGTTTTTTCTTTCAAAATTGTCGGTCTTCTTTTGTTTATAGCGCAAAATAAATTAAAACTGCAGAGGTGATCAAATACCACCAAAAGAAATTTCTATGGGAAATAAAGGATGTCAGTTTGGTTTGGGTACAGCGTCGCACGACTGCGCAATTGTCAGTTAAAGCGACACAGTGCCGTATCGAAAAAAATGGCGTGGTCATTGAGCAGCCAAATCTTCCGGGGCTGAAGTGGTTAAACCCCCTTTCTTCCCCATTGTGATGATCAGTTTGAACTTCAGCAAGTCGTCTTCACCAGGTCTAGATTACCTAAATTCATTAAGTTGCTGCCATGTGATTGGCTGATCAGTAATTTATGTTACCAAAGCAATTGAACAGGTGTACCTAATAAAGTGGCCGGTGAGTGTATTTGCCATCGTTAAGCCACTGTGATCCAGAAAACCCTTGTCAGACCGCATAGTCATAGATTGCAACCTCTAATGCACAGCTTAGTCAAAAATATACGCTCAGCCTGCTGATTGGTAAATGAAAGAGCAGCAGCACCCTCATCAATTCTTCCTCTGTTCACAAAGCTCCTCCCATAAGCAGTCTGTGCAGTGCTGTTCAAACCATGAAAAGAGGGTATTTTAGAGCTGCATGGCATACTAGTTACATTTAAATTGAAATAGATGTATTTATTGGTGCTTTCTATGACCAGTGATTCGTTTTTAGGGTGCATTTTTACCAACATATCATGGTAACGTGCAGGCACACACACATAACATGTATTACTGTGATGTAGAGCTGCAGGATTCTGGGAAAAATAAGAAATCACAGTTTTTGTGCTTGGAATAGAGATCACGATTCTCGCGGCGTAACATCATCTTTTACGTTATACACAAAAATTGTGCTAACTTTCCTGTTTCGTTTTATTTTTAAATTCATTAAAGTGTATTGATTCATTAAAGTGTATCAATTCTGGGAAAAATAAGAAATCACAATTTTTGTGCTTGGAATAGAGATCACGATTCTCACGGCGTAACATCATCTTTTACATTATACACAAAAATTGGGCTAACTTTCCTGTTTCGTTTTTTTTTTTGTAAAAATTCAATATAGTATATTGATTCATTAAAGTGTGTCAATTCTGGGAAAAATAAGAAATCACAATTTTTTTGCTTGGAATAAAGATCACAATTCTCGTGGCGTAGCATCATCTTTCACATTAAACACAAAAATTGGGCTAACTTTACTGTTTCGGTTTTTTTTTTGTAAAAATTCATCAAAGTGTATTGATTCATTAAAGTGTATCGATTCTGGGAAAAATAAGAAATCACAATTTTTTTGCTTGGAATAGAGATCACGATTCTCGCGGCGTAACATCATCTTTTACGTTATACACAAAAATTGGGCTAACTTTCCTGTTTCATTTTTTTTTTTTTGTAAAAATTCAATAAAGCATATTTATTCATTAAAGTGTGTCGATTCTGGGAAAAATAAGAAATCACAATTTTTTTGCTTGGAATAAAGACCACGATTCTCGTGGCGTAGCATCATCTTTCACATTATACACAAAAATTGTGCTAACTTTCCTGATTCGTTTTATTTTTAAATTCATTAAAGTGTATTGATTCATTAAAGTCTATCAATTCTGGGAAAAATAAGAAATCACAGTTTTTTTGCTTGGAATAGAGATCACGATTCTCGTGGCGTAACATCATCTTTTACGTTATGCACAAAAATTGGGCTAACTTTCCTGTTTCATTTTTTTTTTTGTAAAAATTCAATAAAGCATATTGATTCATTAAAGTGTGTCGATTCTGGGAAAAATAAGAAATCACAATTTTTTTTTGCTTGGAATAAAGATCACGATTCTCGCGGCGTAGCATCATCTTTCACATTAAACACAAAAATTGGGCTAACTTTCCTGTTTCGTTTTATTTTTAAATTCATTCAAGTGTATTGATTCATTAAAGTGTATCAATTCTGGGAAAAATAAGAAATCACAATTTTTGTGCTTGGAATAAAGATCACGATTCCCATGGCGTAACATCATCTTTCACATTATACACAAAAATGGGGCTAACTTTACTGTTTTTTTTTTTTTTTAATTCATTAAAGTGTATTTTTTCCCCCAAAAAAATTGCATTTGAAAGACCGCTGCGCAAATACATGTGACATAAAATATTTCAACGACTGCCATTTTATTCTCTAGGGTCTCTGCTAAAAAAAAATGTATAAATGTTTTGGGTTCTAAGTAATTTTCTAGCAAAAAAAATAATGATTTTAACTTGAAAACAACTAGTTTCAGAAAAAGGTTTACTCTTTGTGGTTATACTTCCCTCATTTACAGACCGAAGGTCATTCCCTTGATCTAAAGAACAAAACATTACAATGTTTATAGTTAGGGCTTGATCAGAGAACTCTGCATAGAATCTGGAAAATGCTTTGTTAAAGGGGTTGTAAACCCTCATTTTTTGTTTTTTTTATATTTTAATTAACAAACATGTCATACTTGCCTCCAATGTGCAGTTCGTTTTGCACAGAGTGGCCCCGAACCTCCTCTTCTACAGTCCCGCGGCAGCGCTGGTGGCTCCTCCCCGCATCGAGTGTTCCCATTGGAGAAGCGCTCTCCTTGGTGGACACCCGAGCGGGCGCTCTCCCGAGTCCCGCATCTGTCTCCAATCACACAGAATGCAGGACTCGGTCCCGCCCCCCCCGGCGCCGCGTCATTGGATTTGATTGACAGCAGCGGGAACAAATGGCTGTCAATCAATCTATCCAATCGGGACACGAGACACCAGCTACAGATGGTGTGCTTGTTCCCGGACGGAGGATGTCCAGGTAAGTAAATGCATAAACCATGAGTGTTTACAACCCCTTTAAGATCGCGAAGGGGGAAAGAATCGTGATCTCGATTCTTAACGACTAATCGTGCAGCTCTACTGCGATGTAATGCCATTAATTTTGAATGGCATCCCAATGCCCTAAGGTAACATGGTAGTGCATTTCGGGGTGTGTTGCATCACAAAAAACAAAAAACAAAAAAAAACATTAGGCTGTGTTGGCAACCGAATAACTTTATTAAAAGGGTTCTAAACCTCTGCTCTTTGGGCATTCTCCTTCCTTATTGGCTGAGACAGCAGTCAATCACAGCCAGTGAGCCAATGAGGAGAGTGAGGGGGGCCGAGCCACAGCTGTGTGTGTAAATGGACACACACACACAGCAGCGGCTCAGGAGCGAGCCTGCTTGGGTGCCCCCCAGAGCAAGCTGGTTCCCCCGCGCCGTGTTCTGGTGTGAATGGGCCCTTAGTTCTATTTTAACATACCCAGCTGTGTTGCAAACTACAATAGACCTACGTTACAAAAATTGCTAAATCATATCTACGAAAAATAAAATAAAAGAAACAGTAGAGAGAAAAAAAAAAAAAACGGAGAAGAAAAAAAGTAATGTGCTTCCCTAAAGATCATTTATTTGTACAAAACACTTTTACTACACCATTGTTACCTAGTAGACGATTGTAACCGCTCGTTGGCATTGACGGGGAACTGAAGTGGAAATTAATTAGATGGGTTTTGTAGGGATACAGAAATAATGGTTGTTTTTTTTATAGTTTTTGTTAGAAGTGCTTCTTAGATTTTGTGCTCAAGGTTAAACAAAAAAATAAAATAAAAAATTTAATAAAATGAAATAAATAAAACGGCTTCTTTCTGAAAGTGATATTGTTAGGTTGGACAATGAGATGATCATATTTGTAAAGAGAACCCATGACCCGTTTTGTGCCGTTATGCTTTACACGGCGTTAAATAAACGTAAGGAAAGGTGGATGGAGGGCGTCTGATCAACCCCTAACATCAAAGAATGTTTGGTTCATATATAATGGAATGCAAACATAGAGATAATACCGATACTACGTTTCATACAAACAGGTAACAAAATATGTACTAAAAAAGTTAAAAAAAAAAGTTAAAAATAAGTTAGAAGTAATTTTATATATTTATATATACACATTGTTTATATTTCTTATATTCTTTTTATGCTTCTATTTTTTCGCTTCAATGTTCATTTTAATTATTGTTTTTATTGACACTGTATCCTTTAGTATTTTAAGTGTACATATGTGATTTTTATCTATCGTATTAATTTGAACTCATTATACGTCTCCAGTCTGTATTGTATTGCATATACTTGCCATGTGCTCCATACTCTATATATATTTTTGATCTTTATTCCACCTAGAACGTTTGGACGTGGACTGTTAGGCCCCGTACACACGATCGGACATTGATCGGACATTCCCACAACAAAATCCTAGGATTTTTTCCGACGGATGTTGGCTCAAACTTGTCTTGCATACACACGGTCACACAAAGTTGTCGGAAAATCCGATCGTTCTGAACGCGGTGACGTAAAACACGTACGTCGGGACTATAAACGGGGCAGTAGGCAATAGCTTTTGTCTCTTAATTTATCCTGAGCATGCGTGGCACTTTGTGCGTCGGATTTGTGTACACACGGTCGGATTTTGTTGTCGGAAAATTTTGTAGCCTGCTCTCAAACCTTGTGTGTCGGAAAATCCGATGGAAAATGTGTGATGGAGCCCACACACGGTCGGAATTTCCGACAACAAGGTCCTATCACACATCCGACCAAGTGTACGGGGCATTATGGAGCTTAGAATAATTTAATTATACATCACAGGCTATACCTCCCAACTAGCCACTCCTTCTTATGTACACATGTTGGCCTACTGGCTCATACAGACTGTACTCTGGTTCTCAAGGCTCTGATGAAGAGGTTATCCTCGAAACGCGTCAGCCAACTTTAAATGCTTGCCTTAACATGGGCATATCTTACTTTTAACCTATTTTTAACTTTTTTTAGTGCATATTTTGTTACCTGTTTGTATGAAACGTAGTATGGGTGGGTAAATGTGTAATGCATCAACTTCCTATTGATTGCAAAAGCAGAAGAACACATCTTTGGACATCCATTTAGATGTGCATGTTCCCTGGAGGGAGCTGGCCATTGGCTGCTGTAGACTTTGGCCATCTGTTGCTTGATTACAGACCCCCTAATGCAGGGATATGCAATTAGCAGACCTCCAGCTGTTGCAAAACTACAAGTCCCATCATGCCTCTGCCTCTGGGTGTCATGGTTGTGGCTGTCAGAGTCTTGCTATGCCTCATGGGACTTGTAGTTCTGCAACAGCTGGAGGTCCGCTAATTGCATATCCCTGCCCTAATGGTACAGTAATCCAGCAACTGATCAGCACAGCACAAGTCTGCACCATCCAGTGGCCAGCGAGGAGGAACATGCTCCTCTAAAGGGATGACAGGGATGTGTTCTTTTCCTTCAACCACACTCATCACTGATCATCACTTACGCTGTCTTCTGTCCCTGCACCCTAATGGGTGGCTACAAGATATTGAGACAGCAGAATGAATTGTAGACACAGGCATAAAGGAAATGAATGCAGATGGGGATCTCTAAGGTATTTGTAAAGACTAAAAGGGAATTTTAAAGAAACAGGATGAAACAAATGAGAATGGAAAACATGAGGCATATGTGTAAATTTTTGTTTTTTGAATTTGTGTCTTGTATACCTGCCTGGAGGTCAGCTTTAATATACATTTCCCTAAACCCGAGGAAGTACTTGCATCTTTGGCAGAGGTTCTCTTGTTCGGGTGACCATACAGTAATATCCACAATTCCAAGCTTACCCATAATCCCTTGCTGTCTCTCTCTCCAATAGGGCGGCTTGAAAAACAACAAGCATGAGTGTACGCTGTCCTCGCAAGAGTACGTCCACGAACTGCGCTCTGGAATCGCAGATGACAAACTCCTCAACTGCCTGGAGTCTCTGAGGGTTTCCTTAACCAGCAACCCAGTGAGGTAAGTCTTCAGTCTTCATTAGAAGCTTCCAGGATGGGGCAAGAGAATTCATGAGTCACATGATGACATTTTTCTAAAAAATATCATGTTTTTTTAAAAACTTTTGACCACCTTACACTTCTGTTATGAATGTTCCTGGACTGGAGAATTGTACAATTCTCTGCAAACTGATATCTTTATGTGCAGACTATAGCTGGTCATACATGTGGCACTTTCCAGTCAGTTCCAACCACTTTCCATCCAATTTTGGGCAGTCAACGCTCTGGTTGAGATACACTGGCATAAGAGTTGAAGGACAAAACCATAGTGCATGGTGAAGGACATGAGAATCCATCACTTTAGGAAGTGTCAAATGCTGAACAGAGACTGACCGAGGCTGCAGTACTAGAATGGAGGGAAGGTAGGCAACACAGGCCACAAGAGAGGTAAGTATAAACACTCTTCTATTGCATGGACCTTTGTTTTGGAGTTTTTTAACCCCAAAAGGGTCACTTTGAACCCCGCTACACTCCAACTGTAGCACTACCCCCGCAGGAGACGCTGGTTGTAAAGGGTCCTTTGCTTTCTCCCTTAGCCCTAGGCAGAACCTCACTTCTGCTGACACCACTTCCCGGCTGTTACACAAAAAGGGCACACACGGTAAAGTAAACAAGTGGTATTGGCAAAATTATAATGGCAGTTAATGCAGTAACTTAAACACTTTGGGTCCAAATAATCCTTGGATATAGATTCTGCTGGCTTAGTTGGGGCCCTTTACATTGGCGTGTAAAACAGGGTGATGTTACTTTAAAGTATGGTGCCAAAGGTGAAGTTCACTTTAAGATGGGAGGTCAGCGGGGAAATTCAATTTAATATATAATGTTAAAGAGAGCGCTCCATAAAGCAGGGTTAAAATTAGTCGGTAGGGGTGCTCCTTTAAGTTGGCTAAGCAAAGGGAAATGCTGTTGAAGCAAAGGGTCAGTTAAGCAGGAGGTGAAATGTTAATCCACTTCAACAATCTGGTCTCAAAGGCAGTTCTACTGTAGAAGAGGGCATCCGCTTGCAGTAATAGATGAGATGTATTAAGCTCAAATCAAAGGCAGTGTCCTATTGAGACTATGGCCGTGTAGGCCTGTGGGGCAAAAAAGCTAATTTTGTTGAATAGCAATGAAGTGTGGGTAGAGACAATCTCACCCAAGTCCTCTGTGGCAGTCCAGAAAGAATGCAGTTTGTCACGCAGTGGGGGGGGGGGGCCTTCAATGGCGATACGATTTTGGTGGCCTTGCCACACACTTCTCACAGTGGTTCCAGATGCTGCAGGAGTCTTCTCTGAATGATCTCCTCCACTCAGCACAGCAGTCAGCTCTGTGGGATATCATTTCCACCTGACCTGGTCCAGGCAGCAAAGCCCAGAACAAAGTCTCACTCATAATCCTTCCTGTTGGCACGTCTCTTCCCAACAGCCCCGATCCTTGCTTTTTAAAAGCCCCTCCCCTTGGCTGGAGGTTGTTGGCTTTGTATTTTGTGACTTCAGCTTGCTGTAAAAAAAAAAGTCCTGCTTCCAGACTACATTTCCCAGCATGCTCTAAGTACTTGTATTAGGCTATGGCGAGGCAAAGTGCTGTTGGCTGCCATCTTGTGGGCAAACAGAGTTCTCCATCTCAGTAACTATGCACAGTGTCAAGGGTTTTACGGGTTTTAGTGAAGGTCTTTATTGTATTCTCTGTAATGGTTTTCTTTGGAAAGTATGTGAAAGTAATTGAAAATATGAATTTTGCTTGTAGATATTATCCTCATATGTCACATATTTCTTTGTGTTTTTTTTTTCTAGTATAATATAGCATAGTAACCTTGAAAACATACGCACTCCTATCTGTTATTCCATCTGCAGTCATATAGCTTTCATTAGTAGATCATATGCCATATTCTCCTTCCAATGTGATTTTATTTGTGATTAGAGAAGGAAAGACACTCAGAAAACATTAACTGTATGACAGAAGGTTTTCTGCTGTTTTTATGTTGTTGTTATTTTTATTTTTTAATGTGCTTTTCAGGGTTTAGTCTTTTTATGGCATAGATGACTCATGGCAATATTGTCTTTTAAGTTATTTCTACTCCCTGTTGGTTAGAAGATAATTCTATACAAGTGATGTGTCCCTATTCGGGGAGAGATTTTAACAAAGCAAGCTGATTTTTGTAGATCCTCCACACCAAACTGGTCAAATCTGGGTTGATTTACTAAAACTGGAGAGTACAAAATCTGGTGCAGCTGTACATATAAACCAATCAGATTCCAGGTTTTGTTGTCAAAGCTTAATTGAACAAGCTGAAGTTAGAAGCTGATTGGCTACCATGCACAGCTGCACCAGTTTTAGTAAATCAACCCCATCATGTCTTTATGGAGCTAGTTTAGGGGCATAGTCATGCCGAAATAGGAAAGGGCCTTCCCCAAACTGTTCTTACATGGTTGTGAGCACGCGATTATCAAATATGTCCTTATATGCTGTAGCATTCAAGCGGAACTGCACCCAAAAGGTTTTTGAATACTAGGGATTTTTTTTAATTCGGTGCCGAGTAAACCGGAAGTGATGTTGTGACGTTGCTTCCTGGTTGCTACATCGGGGGTCCGATCAAAGCCGATTCCGGCTTTGTTCGGGACTCCGGACAGCCAGCAGATGTGCCAGCTGGTTGCTTGGGCCTCCCGGTGGGACAGGAGACCCAGAGGGAGCGTCGGGAGTGGGGATGTTCCCTCCTGCTTCTTATGATAACAGCCGAGCAACTGGTGAGCCACATCTGTTGTTATCACCCACCAGAAAGCCGACCTCCAGCTCTAAAAACACGGTACCAGGATGAAGCCTGCAGCTGCAGGCATCACCCTGGTACAGCCACTTCCTCAAAATGACGTACCGTTTTGCGGGAAGTGGTTAAACAGCTTTGCTCATTCCCTCCGTGCCCTCGCCAGGGCTAATATCTCCAGTGTGTTCCTGCTGTGTTCCTGTGTATCACTTGGCTTGGCTGACTTCTCTTCTGATTCCTGCTCCTGATTTTTGGCTCCTGACAGCTTTGACTTCTGGTTCCCTGATCCTGGCTCGCTTGATTACCCGCTCTGGCTTCCAAACCCTGGCTTTTGTATTTGGCTACGCTTCTGAACTGTTGTTATTTTTGCTGTTACATTAAAGGTGTGATTTTAACTGTATTTTCTGTCTCCACCTGGTTTATGGTTCCTGACATTACGCAATGGTCATGAATTCAGAAGAGAAGTCAGCCAGGCCAAGTCATACACAGGAACACACTGGATATGTTGACCACGCAAGGGCATGGAGGGAATGAGCAAAGCTGTTTAAATAGTCAAAAGGGGATGGCTGTAGGCTGGACTAATGAGGCAGGTAATGGTAACCAGGTGAATCACTTGTGGAAACAATGAATGGCTGGTAATTAACCAACTGCTGAGCAACCTCTGTGCACTGAAAGAAAGCTGATAGTAAGAGCCCAGCCCTGACACCCACTCCCACTTCCGGTCAGATCACTGTTGATGATCTGAGCAGAAGTTCGCCCCCCCCCCCCCAAGAGAATTGGCCCGGGTGAGGGCATCGCTGGAACCCTGGACAGGTAAGTGTCCTTATGATAAGGGTCAACAGCTACAGTTTTTGTAGCTGCTGGCTTTTCATTTTTTGGGTGTGGGAGACTGGAGCTCCTCTTTAACAATACCGTTCACTAAAAAAACCTTAAAGCCCAGCTCCAAGCAATTTTTTCCCCCCGTGCAGTGGAGCAGTGCCTGCACTGCAGGTGGTAACTGCTCGATTTGTGTAGGGGTGCACACACTCCCCCAATCCTTCAACCCTCGGGAAAATGGCGCTCTACCAAGTCCGGGGTGGTGGTGGACTATTCCTGACGTCTTCATGTTCAGATCCTGTATCTGGGCGTGATGACGTCAGGAACAGTCCACCGCACAAGACCGCTGGAGCGCAGGTGGGGAGGGAGAGGAGCTGAAGGGACCGATCTTGTGCTGAGAGAATTGGAGGATCTTGGCTCTCCGAACCCCTAGTACACACAGAGCCTATACTCACCTTATCTTTCAGTCCTCGGGGGAAATGGCGCTCTACCACGTCGAGTGGTGGACTATTCCTTAAGTCTTCATGTCCAGATCCTGTCTATGGGTGTGATGACATCAGGAACAGTCCACCGCACAAGACCGCTGGATCGGTGGGGAAGGAGAGGAGCCCGAGGGACCAATCTTGTGGTGGGAGAATTGGAGGATCTTGGCTCTCTAAACCCCTAGTACACACAGAGCCTATACTCACCTTATCCTTCAGTCCTCGGGGGGAAATGGCGCTCTACCACGTCGAGTGGTGGACTATTCCTTAAGTCTTCATGTCCAGATCCTGTCTATGGGTGTGATGACGTCAGGAACAGTTTACGGCACAAGACCGCTGGAATGCAAGGGGGGGGGCAGGGGCCAAAGGGACTGATCTTTGCTGGGAGAATCGGAGGATCTTGGCTCTCCGGACCTCTAGACCAAAACAAGCAGTTAACTCATGCAGTGTGGGCAAAGACCTGCTACATGGTGTCCAAAGTTCTGCTTAAAATTTAATAATCTGTGGGGGGGGGGGTTTACATACTTTTGTCCACATAATCTATGACCACCTGCAACAAACATCATTTTACCATCTCGGAAAAGAAGCCTCTGCATCTAAGCTACACTGAACAAATGGTAGTACAATGAATGCGGTTAAACTCACTTTGAAATATCTTTGTATATTTGGGGGGTTTTCGTCCTCTTGAACAGTGAATAATTCTTCCTGATTTCCTTCCCCAGAAAACATGATAAAATTAAATTACTGCAGAAGAATCGATAAGTTTTTTTGGAGAGATCTTCTATAGAGTAGGCTTAGCATGAGGCATTTCCTAGTGAAAAGCCTATTTGTCATGTCAATTTATGAAAGTTGTGGGTTTGCAAGAAAAAATGTTGCAGTAAAAAACAATTATGTTTATTACTTGAGTCATTATTCAAAAAAAGCAGAAAACAGATTAAGAGCGGCGAAGGGACAAGAGCTGTTCTCACCGGCAGTTTTGTGACGGCTGCCCGGTCAGCTGGGGGATCTTTTCCCAAAGGCCTTGTACACATAGAGCTTCCATGTGCAGCCTCCCTAGGGCCCCAAAAATACTTGGTCTAAAGGGCTTACTTTATCTATGATAGAGATTTTTTAGGCTTGTAGGTTGCAATATATATACTTCATATTAATTTATAATATACACTATATTGTCAAAGGTATTGGGACGCCTGCCTTTACACACACATGAACGTTAATGGCATCCCAGTCTTAGTCCGTAGGGTTCAATATTGACTTGGTTCAACCTTTGCAGCTATAACAGCTTCAACTCTTCTGGGAAGGCTGTCCACAAGGTTTAGGAGTGTGTCTATGGGAATGTTTGACCATTCTTTCAGAAGCACATTTGTGAGGTCAGGCACTGATGTTGGATGAGAAGGCCTGGCTCACAGTCTCCGCTCTAATTCATCCCAAAGGTGTTCTATCGGGTTGAGGTTGAGGACTCTGTGCAGACCAGTCAAGTTCCTCCACCCCAAACTCGCTCATCCGTGTCTTTATGGACCTTGCTTTGTGCACTGGTCCAAATCATTTGGTGGAGGGGGGATTATGGTGTGGGAGTTGTTTTTAAGGGGTTGGGCTTGAAGGGGACTCTTAAGGTGTGAGCATATCAAGGCATTTTGGACAATTTCTTGCTCCCAACTTTGTGGCAACAGTTTGGTGATGGCCCCTTCCTGTTCCAACATGACTCAACCAGATAGGACACCTTTGGGATGAATTAGAGTAGAGACTGCGAGCCAGGCCTTCTCATCCAACATCAGTGCCTGACCTCACAAATGTGCTTCTGGAAGAATGGTCAAACATTCCCATAGACACACTCCTAAACCTTGTGGACAGCCTTCCCAGAAGAGTTGAAGCTGTTATAGCTGCAAAGGGTGGGCCAACTCAATATTTAATTGTTGGAACTGGAAGGGGCCATCCCCAAACTATTCCCACAAAGTTGGGAGCATGAAGTGTCTTGGTATGCTGACACCTTCCCTTGACTGGAACTAAGAGGCCAAGCCCAACCCCTGAAAAACAACCCCACACCATAATCCCCCCTCCACCAAATGATTTGGACCAGTGCACAAAGCAAGGTCCATAAAGACATGGATGAGCGAGTTTGGGGTGGAGGAACTTGACTGGCCTGAACCTGATAGAAAACCTTTGGGATAAATTATATATATATATATACAATGTATTACTGACATATAATCACACACATAGGTTGGACTTGATGGACTTGTGTCTTTTTTCAGCCTCACCTACTATGTAACTATGTAACTTTATATATATAGCTTATTGTGTTTATATATTGTGTGTGTGTATATATATATATATATATATATATATATATATATATATATATATATATATATATATATATTTTTTGGGGGGGGGGGTATTTATTATAGCAAAAATTTAAAATAATTGTTGTTTTTTTTTTTTCAAAATGATCACTCAAAGGGCGACTGCGCAATTGTCAGTTAAAGCGACGCAGTGCCGTATCGAAAAAAAAATGGCGTCTGGTCATTAAGGGGGAAAATCTTCCGGGGCTGAAGGGGTTAATGAAGGCAGAACAACTATGATTAGGGATGGTGCGGCAATCTAGTTGTAATGTGGCTGTGTGTGAGGAGTCGGGTTCAATTAAGGTAAGCGAGAACGGGCGAGAGAAGAGCAGAAAGGCGACCATGTATCTCTTTCGGAGGAAGTGGGGCTTTAATGCAATTGTCTTTCCCAGCACAGAAGATGATAAATTAGTTGCTGGATGTATGTAGTCAGATATAGTGTGCTGGGCATGCTGAGTCACGCTATTGTATATTCCATGTAAACTTAAAGGAGCCCTCACCAACATTGAGGTGGCCAAGTTTTGACCCCCAGCCTCAAAAAACGAAGTGGAGATCAGCAAATGCAGCAGAAGTGCTTTAGAACTTATTTCTTAGACAGTTGGACATTTATTGGTCATAAAATATACATAATACATAACATCATCAGTGCCATAGTGGCATCCATTTTTATATTTTGTGACCATTTGAAAAAAATAGGCTATCAAGCATCTTCTTTCTCTACCAGGGGCGGACTGACAGCTCATGGGGCCCCCGGACAATAGGAGATTATGGGGTCCCCGGGCAATAGGAGATTATGGGGCCACACAGTATACACAAACACACACACAGTATACAATCACACAGTATACACATACATGTACACACAGTATACACAGACATGTTTCTATTGGCTGAGAAGGTACTGGAGAGGTGGGGCAGATATAATCTTGGGATTTTTAGACCAAAAGGATGTCGGTAAAGGACATTTCAGAGACAGATGTAAAAAAAACCACAGATTTTTACATACTGTCCCTGGTTTTACTGAGGCTGGCAACCCTGATGGGGCCCCCTAGTGGCCCAGGGGCCCTCGGGCAGTGCCCGAGTGGCCGAATGGTCAGTCCACCCCTGTTCTCTACTGGTGCCTTTGCTCATCTCTGCCCAATTTTTTTTTTTTTTTGTGGCAAAAACCTTTCCATCTCATCCTGAACTGTGATCCAATTACAATAGAGTGCTAAGCCTCGTACACACGATTGGATTTTCCCACCAACAAAACGGTGGACTTTCGTCCGAAGGGGCGTTGGCCCAAACTTGTCTTGCATGCACACGGCACACAATTGTCGGCCAACAATCACAAACGTATTGACGTACTACATGTTTTTTTTTTGCTCTTTAGCGCCACCCTTTGGGCTCCTTCTGCTAATATCGTGTTAGTACAAGTTTGGTGAGTGTTGATTCGCGCTTTTCTTTTCGCGCTTTTCAGTTTGCGTTTTTCATTTTGCGTGTTTCATTTAACACTTTTCATTTAGTGCTTTTCAGTTCGCTTTTTTAATTTCGTGCTTTTCAGTTCGTTTCTGAACGGCCGTTCGTCAACCAGCCATGTTGCGGAATCGGAGAAGATAATATGTTATTTAATATTGGCCTTGCAGTTATTGCTTTGACATTATTTTTTTTGACTGAATAATGATTTGATTTGGTATATTTTCTATATTTTTGGATGCATAGAATGCACTTTTTAGTTAAGTTCTATTGGCAGATAGCATGTCTAATTTTATTTGTTTTCTTTTTTTTATGCGCAATAAAAAAATTGTGGAGAATATCACTATGTATTTACTATATACTATACTATATTATACTATAATATGTGTTTTACTTCAAATGACAGTTTGGGAGTCGGCAGTTACATTTAAAAAAATACAATGTAACATTAACAAGGGACACCAACATAGTTGTATCTTTGATCATAAAGTGGGGCTCCAGCCGTTTTTTTTTTTTAGTCAGCAACTACAAACACTGTAGCTGCTGACTTTTAATAAGGGCACTTACCTGTCCAGTGGGCCCTCTATGTTGCCCCCCCCCCCGAGGCCGATCCGCCCATCGGATCGGGTGCCGGCGCCGCCATTGCAACTAAGGGAAACCAGCAGTGGAGCCTTGCGGCAGACCGCTGTCCGCGTAAAATTTTAAAGCCTGCCATCCAATATTTGTACGTGGAAAGTTGGCCAACAATTGTCCAATGGAGCGTACAAACAGTCAGATTTTCCGCCAACAGCCTGTTATCACACATTTCGCGTTGGAAAATCCGATCGTGTGTACGGGGCTTAAGATTTTCCAGAAATACCCCAACGAGCGTGACCAAATTCACAGCAATAGTCTCCACACGCTCACATGGCTACCTTTGCTGCAGAGAACATCGCGTCATCATGGTCAAAGGCAAGTCTGGTCCAGTATTAGGATCAGACCTGCATATTCTATAATCCAGTTGGGGAACATTCAGAGCCATTCTGAGACACCCTATACCACAGGGCGGGGGGGGGGGGGGGTTCTTTTGCTTTTTATTGGCTAGCCAGATTCAGTGGTGGCTGGTGCTCCATTTTTTGGGGGGCTTTCGTTTTCGGCAGCAGACAGCCAACCTCATTCAAGACATGGGTCAGAGGCTCAGCATATTCTGAGGGTCCACACTTACCCCATCCAGGTCATGGTGTTCCCTCAGAATATGCTGAGCCTCTGGCCCATGTTTTGAATGAGGTTGGCCGCCTGCTGCCGAAAACAAGAGCTCCTTGTCCGGATCCACGCTGGTGCGGTGGGACAGGCTGCGTTCTAGCTGCTCCCGGGTGAAGTACCAGCGGACTGAATGCACCATGTCTGAGTGGGAGAGGACGCTCAGCCCTATTCTGATGAAACACTGGCTTCTCCTCCCGGGCCAATCCGGTCTTAAGACCCGCCTCCCGTCCTTATTGGCCAGGAGGAGAAGCTGGAAGACAATAGCGAATATTGATTCGCTAATGTCACAAGTGGGTGGGCTCGGGACGCAGTGCTCTGTGCCCCAAGCCCAACCTTTTTGAAGCCAATTACAGCCTCAGGCGCTAATCATGTTTTTCAAAATAAAATAAAAAAAACTGATAGAAACCCATGTGCCCCTAATGGACCAGCCACCGCCGGCCAGATAATATATCTTGGACTGGGGAACCCTACATTTTCTGGGTAGCTACAATTAGAGTAATTTACAGTAGATATTCCATGTTCTGATGTCTGAATTAGTCCCTCTTCAATATATATTCCAGTGGAGACGTCTGGTGCCCTTTGTGCTCCTTGGTTTCCCACATGACGGGATGATCAGCACCTCATAATGGTTGGCTAATAAATTGTGCTGCAGTGTATATTCACATTACAATCTCACAAATGAAGAGAATTATCCCCAACAGGTAGTGCAATTATTAATAAAAACCTGAAATAACAAACTTATTATAATCTATTCTATATATATATATATATATATATATATATACATACACTGTATTACCAAAAGTATTGGGATGCCTGCCTCTATACGCACATGAACTTTAATGGCATCCCAGTCTTAGTCCTTAGGATTCAATATTGAGTTGGCCCCGCCCTTAGCAGCTATAACAGCTTCAACTCTTCTGGGAAGGCCGTCCACAAGGTTTAGGAGTGTGTCTATGGGAATGTTTGACCATTCTTCCAAAAGTGCATTTGTGAGGTCAGGCACTGATGTTGGACAAGAAGGCCTGGCTCGCAGTCTCCGCTCTAATTCATCCCAAAGGTGTTCTATTGGGTTGAGGTCAGGACTCTGTGCAGGGCAGTCTAGTTCATCCACCCCAAACTCGCTCATCCATGTCTTTATGGATCTTGCTTTGTGCACTGGTCCAAATCATTTGGTGGAGGGGGGATTATGGTGTGGTTTTGTTTTTCAGGGGTTGATCTTGGCCCCTTAGTTCCAGTGAAGGGCGTCAGCATACCAAGACATTTTGGACAATTTCATGCTCCCAACCTTGTGGGAACAGTTTGGGGATGGACCCTTCCTGTTCCAACATGACTGCACACCAGTGTACAAAGCAAGGTCCATAAAGAAATGGATGAGCGAGTTTGGGGTGGAGGAACTTGACTGGCCTGACCTGAACCCAATAGATGAATTGGGGCGGAGACTGCGAGCCAGGCCTTCTCCTCCAACATCAGTGCCTGACCTCACAAATGCTCTTCTGGAAGAATGGTCAAACATTCCCATAGACACACTCCTAAACCTTGTGGACGGCCTTCCCAGAAGAGGTGAAGCTGTTATAGCTGCAAAGGGTGGGCCAACTCAATATTGAACCCTACGGACTAAGACTGGGATGCCATTAAAGTTCATGTGCGTGTAAAGGCAGGCGTCCCAATACTTTAGACAATATAGTGTGTATATATGTATGTGTGTGTGTGTATATATATATATATAAAAATAAATGACGAAACGTGTTAGGCGTAGACGGAAGCCATGAGGTCACTGCGCATGCACATTATATATATATATATATATATATATATATATATATATATATATAAAGGATATATATAAGGTACAGACTGTCCATTAAAGTGGCTGTAAACCCTTTTGTCTTACTTTTATCTATAGGTAAGCCTAGAACAAGGCCTACCTATAGGTAGTGGAAATATCTCCTAAATGTGCGCTGTTTATAAGATCTTTCACTTCACTTGTAGTGCGCTGATGTCGTCATTGGCGCATGCGCTGTGAACAAACGGACCACCGTGCCGTTTCTTCCCCCAGCGTGTGCCGTGACTGATGGCTCCTGCGTGCATGGGCGGGAGTGACGTCACGCGGCTCCGGCCAGCCACAGACCGGGAGTCCGCGGCCCCGGAAGCAATGGGAGCGAAGATGGACGCGACCTGCACAGGGGACATCGCGGGCTTCGTTTGCAGGTAAGTGTCATATAATGGGCTAGTATGCGATGCATACTAGCCCATTATGCTTTTAATTTGCAGGCCTTGCGGAGAGCAAAAGAGGAAATAAAAACCCATCGGGGTTTACTTCCTCTTTAAAAGCAAGCGTCCCAATACTTTTGAAAATATAGTGTATGTGTAATATATATATATATATATATATATATATATATATATATATATATATATATATGAGATCTTTCCTTTAAAAAGATTAAAAAAAAAAAAACTGTAACATTACAATTACATTTCCAAGACGCCCCGGTGGCTGCAGCACCATCACAACGTATATCACAGTATCTAGATTAATGATGTCAAGCCGCTCCAATATTGACTTCATCCATAAGAGTTAAAACCCCACCTCAGATGGACAGGGCCAGCAGGCTTTCACAGAACTCATTAGAGATGGTGGTAGACAGCCAGGCTCCACATAATACAATTGTATCAATTAAACACTTCATAGACCTGTTGAGATTAGCCTTTAAACTAACTTCAACAAGCTGGAGGAAAAATATGTATATAATCATCGTAGCTGCAACTCCAGTTCTTCCCTCTGAGGAAATAGGATAATTCCTTGGCTTTATTGCAGTACATAGTGCTCGTTCCTACATTCATCGCTTAGCAAAAAGAACAGGCTGAGATTATTTTATTGAACAATATGACTAGGAAAGTGAAAGTTATGTTGATATTTTGTTTTTGTTTTTTTTGCTTTGCAGTAAGAAGAATAATAAAAATAAAAAATAAACCTTGATAAGGGCTCATGGGATAAAGATACATCAAAAGTCGTAATACAACACTTGGGTGCATGTGGAGTGGTGAAGTTGACATGTATGATCAAACTCCCAGTCCTCCTCCCATGGGGGGGGCATTGCCTCCTACTCAGGGGCGGACTGACCATTGAGCCACTCGGGCACTGCCCGAGGGCCCTGGGCCACTAGGGGGCCCCATCAGGGTTGCCAGCCTCAGTAAAACCAGGGACAGTATGGACCAGGGACAGCCAATAGACAGTATGGACCAGGGACAGCCAATAGACAGTATGGACCAGGGACAGCCAATAGACAGTATGGACCAGGGACAGCCAATAGACAGTATGGACCAGGGACAGCCAATAGAAACATGTCTGTGTATACTGTGTGTACATGTGTGTATACTGTGTGTGTGTGTATACTATGTGGCCCCATAATCTCTGATTGCCTGGGGGCCCCATAATCTCCTATTGCCCGGGGGCCCCATGAGTTGTCAGTCCGCCTCTGCTCCTACTGTATATAGGAGGTCAAGTGATGATAGTTGGTGGAGCACTCATCATGGAGTGGTTGGGACTTGTTTCTGATAGGGTGATGGTAAGGAAGGTTGAAGAAAATCCTAGGCATGTTGGCGGGCTAAATGTATGACGGTAATTCCGCGCTTAGGAATATAGAGACAAGGAAAGACTGCTGCCCCCCTATAAATGAAAATCACCTAGGTGAAATCCAAAATGTAAAATGTTTTGAACAGGGGAATGTTGACGGGCTGGCTCCTCAAGATGTATGAGCATTATGTGTCAGCAAACCCCCCCCCCCCCATCCCTCAAATCTCCCCAACACAAATGCCCCTCCCCAAAAAAGTCACCCCTCCTAGCACAAAACCTCTACCGCTCAATTTTTCTTTTTCGAGTACACATCTCCCCCCCCCCCACACACACTCCAAATCCCCTCCCAGCACAAGTCTACCCCCTAAATTTCACCTCCTAGCAATAGCAGGCGCCCCAATAGCTTTGGCCTTCTCATCCAACATCTGTGCCTGACCTCACAAATGCGCTTCTGGAAGAATGGTCAAACATTCACATAGACACACTCCTAAACCTTGTGGACAGCCTTCCCAGAAGAGGTGAAGCTGTTATAGCTGCAAAGGGCGGAGCCAACTCAATATTGAACCCTACAGACTAAGACTGGGATGCCATTAAAGTTCATGTGCGTGTAAAGGCAGGCGTACTAATACTTTTGGTAATGTAGGGTATATGGCTCTGTAATGGCTACGTAAGTCTTTTCTTGTTTTTGAATAGAGCAGGGAAGGGATAAAACCCTGACATCTGGGGAGAGTTGTAAAATGAAGAAAATATGGGGAAAGTTGTATAAGTGACATTCGTTACCACAGCGGGTCCCCTTTGCTCGGTATGAAGTCACACTCACAAGAGGTCTTTTAGTAAGAGGTAAAATTAAATTTGTACATCTTTGGGACGTCTGACTCCCCTGTAGTGCCGGTAGCACAGCATGTAAGGAAACAAGGAGGTCCCCCGCTGATAGAGACGAGTCTGCTGAACATTCTTATCATTTTCTGCAATTAGTTTCTTTCTTAAAAAAAAAAATAGAAGTTGTCTGCGCTGAATGAAGAGAATAGACTGAAGAAAAAAAATCAGAGAATTTGTTGCAAAAAAAAAATCGTAGATATATATGTATATATCATGTATGGTGCGCATAGCTCCCAACTGTCCCGGATTTCGAGGGACTGTCCCTGATTTGGAACAATGTCCCTCTGTCCCTCTTTCCTCCTGATTTGTCCCTCATTTTGGTCTGATCCATATAGATGTATATAAAATCCACTTTTTATCTTTCAAAAAGTGTTCCCCAGCGCTAAACCTTTCATCCAAATTCTAAATTGCTGCATTTGTATATTTTAAAAGCCAATATAAAGGAATAGTAGTGGTTAAAAAAAAGCCCTTGTGGATTTAATTAACCTTTTTTTTCTGGTTAATTCTCCTTTAAGGGGGTGTGACAGGAGGCGTGTCCTATGCCTACATACGTTTGTTAGTAGGTGTCCCTCATTCCCATCTCCAAAATGTTGGTAGGTATGATGGTGCGTCCGATAAAAATGATGTGCGTTTATCTCAAATTGGTTCCAGCTGAATCTCCAGCCATCCCTTCAGTCTCACATAGTTGTAGCGGCTCCTCTCCTGGGCTGAAATGGCTTGCTCTGATTTCACTGCACACTGTGAGCTTCTCAACCATGTGCATTAGAAGCCGCAGCCCGACCCATTTCCTGGCTGGAGGACGTCCAGCATAACCCAGCCCGACTGTCCCTGGACCTCCCCGACTATCCCTGGCCCACCGCGACTGTCCCTGGACCTCCCCGACTGTCCCTGGCCCACCGCGGCTGTCCCTGGCCCACCCCTTTCATTCATTGGATTTCAGTTCTTTGAATCAGAAAGGCTCAGCATCAAATGTGGGCGGTACCTAGGGCAGCCCCCATGCAACATTTCATATTCCTGATATGTGGCTGCTGTACCCATGGCCGTCCGCATGGAGGGGGGCGAGGGGGGCAAAGGGGGGGCCAAGGGGGGCAAAATTGTCAGTCTTTTTTCGTTTATAGCGCAAAAAATAAAAACCGCACAGGTGATCAAATACCTACCAAAAGAAAGCTCTAATTGTGGGGAAAAAAGGACATCAATTCTATTTGGGTACAGTGTCGCACGACCACGCAATTGTCAAAGTGACGCAGTGCCGTATCGCAAAAAATGGCCTGGTCATGAACGGGGGGGGGGGTAAAACTTTCCAGAGCTAAAGTGGTTAAGCACCTCTGGAATGGCACTGAATGTAAGAATAGATTGAAGAAAAAAAAAATACAGAATTTGTTGCAGAAAAAAAACGTTGATATACCATGTATGGTGCGTCTGATTAAAAATGATGTGCATTTATCTCAAATTGGTTCCAGTTGAATCTCCAGCCATCCCTTCAGTCTTGCACAACTGTAGCGGCTCCTCACCTGGGGCTGAAATGGCTTGCTCTGATTTCACCGCACACTGTGAGCTTCTCAACCATGTGCATTAGAAGCCGCAGCAAGTCAAAGCCTGACCCATTTCCTGACTGGAGGACGTCCAAACATCACCCGGCCCGACTGTCCATGGCCCAGCCCGACTGTCCCTGGCCCAGCTCGACTGTCCCTAGCCCAGCCCGACTGTCCCTGGCCCAGCCCGACTGTCCCTGGCCCAGCCCCACTGTCCCTGGCCCAGCCCGACTGTCCCTGGCCCGCCCTGACTGTCCCTGGCCCGCCCCGACTGTCCCCAGCCCACCCCTTTCATTCATTGGATTTCAGTTCTTTGAATCAGAAAGGCTCAGCATCAAATGTGGGCGGTATTTAGGGCAGCCTCCGTGCAACATTTCATATTCCTGATCTGTGGCTGCTGGACCCATGGCCGTCCGCATGGAAGGGGGGCAAAGGGGGGCAAAATTGTCGGTCTTTTTTTGTTTATAGCTCAAAAAATAAAAACCACAGAGGTGATCAAATACCAAAAGAAAGCTTTATTTGTAGGAAAAAAGGACATCAATTCTATTTGCTTGCAACCTCGCATGAGCGCGCAATTGTCAAAGTGAGGCAGTGCCGTATCGCAAAAAATTGCCTGGTCATGAAGGGGGGTAAAACATTCTGGAGCTAAAGTGGTTAAGCACCTCTGGAATGGCGCTTGTAAAAGACGAGACGCTCAATGCATTTTATTCTTCCTCCTCCTACTATATATACTGCAGTCTGAGTTACCCTGTATCATAATTACTAATGCTGTCAGCTCACGTTCCCTAAGCACAGGACTAATTATTGATGCAATCAAAAGAATAATTGTTTTGTAAATAAGCACCTTGTAATAAGCTCACTGAAGACACGGATACACTTCCAGCAGAGCGTAGAAGTTCTATTCAGCAATAATGAAAGTCTAGTATAGAATATTGATGATGGATACAGACCGACCGACCCTTCTACTCTGATCTTCTGCGTGAAGCTGAATTCCAGGTATGGCAATTTTCACATTGTGACATTGGTCCAGCTCGGACCATTGTAAAGCCGCGTACACACGATCAGACTTTCTGACGGGAAATATTCGATGACGGGCTGTTGGCGGAAAATCCGAGCGTGTGTACGTTCCATCAGACAATTGTTGTTTGATTTTCCGCGGGCAAATGTTGGATGGCAGGTTTTAAAATTTTCCGCGGACAAATGCGTGTTTTCGGATTTTACGAGCGTGTGTACACAAGTCCGCCAGACAAAAGTCTAAAGTACAACCACGCATGCTCGGAAGCAAGGACGAGCCGGAAGCGGTCGGTCTTGTAAACAAGCGTTCGTAATGGAGAATTAACATTTGTGACGCGGCAAATTATGAAATCTGGAAATGCAGCGCACAATTCTCTTCTTCTTTAATGGGATAATAATGAAGCTGCTTTGCTGGTGATACTGATGGAGTTATTGCAAACACATTTTCAAAGGCTTTTTTTTTCTAGTGATATCAAGAATAATATTATTATGCCTTTTTTTTTTTTTTATTTAGGCAAGTTACCACAACACCATTATCCCGTATTTTTTAAGATCAAAGATACACCTATGTTAGTGTCCCTTGTTAATTTTACATTGTATTTTTTAAAATGTAACTGCCGACTCCCAAACTGTCATTTGAGGTAAAACACATAGCCAAGTATTATTCTACACAATTTTTTATTGTGTATTAAAAAAAGAAAACAAATAAAATTAGACATGCTATCTGCCTATAGAACTTAACCAAAAAGTGCATTCTATGCATCCAAAAATATAGAAAATATACCAAATCATATCAATATTATTCAACCAAAAAATAATGTCAAAGCAATAACTCCAAGGCCAATAATAAATAACACGTTATCTCCTCCGATTCCGCAACATGTCTGGTTGACGAACGGCCGTTCAGAAACGAACTGAAAAGCACAAACTGAAAAGCGCAAAAAGAAAAGCGCAAATCAACACTCGCCAAGCTTCTACTAACACGAAATTAGCAGAAGGAGGCCAAAGGGTGGCGCTAAAGAGCTGAAAAACTACATAGTATGTCACTACGTTCGTAATTGTTGGACAACAATTGTGTGACCGTGTGTATGCAAGACAAATTTGGGCCAACGCCCTTCGGACAAAATTCCATGGTTTTGTTGGCCAACAATCCGATCATGTGTACGAGGCTTGAGTATTTATGTGCCACACCCATGGGATCCCTGTGGAAGCTGGAAAGCACTGCATTTAGCACCACTACTATAGCGATTGGGTCCCGTGCTGAGCTGTTGCTTTGCTGTATTGTAAACCAGTGGCGGCAGGTAGTAATTTTTTTTTGGGGGGGGGCAGCAAAACATAACAACCCCCCCCCCCCATCCCCCACTGTTCCAAGTTTTCTCCATTTGTGGATAATGGCTCTCACCGTGGTTCGCTGGAGTCCCAAAGCCTTAGAAATGGCTTTGTAACCCTTTCCGGACTGATACATGTAAATTTCTTTGTTTTTAATGTTTAATGTTTAATGTCTAATGTTTTTTGCGTTGATGTGTTGCTTTTTGAGATCTGTAAAGCTCCATTCACATCTTGGCATCCCGGATCGTGGGCGGAATCGGGGTGATCACGAAAGACGGGGAAATCATAGGATGCCCGTGAGATCAACATCACTTCCAATGGCACCTCGATTGTGACGCGATTTTGCTGCGAGTGTCACGTTATATACTAACCCAATAGAATTATGGGAATACAAAATATGTATTTAAGTTCTGGAAAATTTTGGATGGTGTCGCTGTGGGGTAAAGGGGGTGCTAAATGGCATTAGGGGACTCTGCAGCAGACTTTGTGGCCCTTTGAAGGTAAGGTTTCTGAAGGGATCTGGGGGCAACCCTTGGGGATTGGGACTCTGGCGGAGGCAGTAGGTCTCTTTAGGTTGGCTGGGGGTTTTTCAGAGGCAATGTGGGAGACTGTAGGGCCCAGTGGGGGGGGTTGGGGATCAATGTTTGAGGCTAGGGAGGTCCATAGTAGGGCTGGAGGGGGTTGGCAGACTTGGGGGCCCTGTAAAGGCTAGGTGTCTGAAGGGATCTAGGGGTAACAATAGGAAATGGGGACTCTGGCGGAGGCAGTAGGTCTCTTTAGGTTGGCTTGGGGCTTTTCAAGGGCATCGTGGGAGACTGTAGGGCCCTGTGGGGTCCTAGGGACACTGTTTGAGAGTAAGGAGCTCCATAGGGGGACTGGAAGGGGTTAGGAGACTCTCTGCAGCAGATTTGGTGGCCTTGCAAAGCTAAGGTTTCTGAAGGGATCTAGGGGCAACCATAGGGGATGGGGATTCTGGTGGAGGCAGTAGACCTCTGTATGAGGCTGGAGGCTTTCTAGAGGCAATATGGAGGACTTTAGGGCCCCGCGGGGGATGGGGGACACTGTTTGGGGCTAGGGAGCTCCATAAGGGGGCTGGAGGGGGTTAGGAGACTCTCTGCAGCAGATTTGGTGGCCTTGCAAAGCTAAGGTTTCTGAAGGGATCTAGGGGCAACCATAGGGGATGGGGATTCTGGTGGAGGCAGTAGACCTCTGTATGAGGCTGGAGGCTTTCTAGAGGCAATATGGAGGACTTCAGGGCCCCGCGGGGGCTGGGGGACACTGTTTGAGGCTAGGGAGCTCCATAGGGGGGCTGGAGGGGGTTAGGAGACTCTGCAGCAGATTTGGTGGACTTGTAAAGGTACGGTTTCTGAAGGGCTAAGTTGATTTGCTTAAGGAGTAATGAATATTAAAGTAGAACTAAAGGCAATTGTTTTCCCATTTTGGATAGAGTAGGGGGGGTTATATCCCCTGTCTGTTTTTATTTTTCCCTTTTGTGTTCCTTTGGGGAGATTTCTTTCAATCCAAGGCCAACAATGGCAGCTCCCGTTCTCTTATCCTCAAAGCTTTTCCTTGCTGGGATTTCTCTATTGCTAAAGGCGTCGATGATGGTTTTCCTAACCGCATTAAAGTGCCCCCTTCTCTACCTGGTAATTGGATGCTTGATTCCCATCGACTCGTGTAAAGACTAAAGCCCCGGCCTTCAAAAAAAAGAACGCCGACACTTCCAGAGGTGACAGTTTTGCGTCCCGGCAAACCGCTAAGCCGCTCTGATAAGCCGACTAAAAAAATAAACAGCTTTTGCGGGGAGAGGTTCTCGCATTGTAATCTGCATACCCCGAGGCTCCCAGCCAACAGTATTTATAGTATCAATTAATTAGGTGATCGTGCTTTGATTTTCATTCGATTTATGTGGTTAAACAGAGTGATTGATGGGAGCGGGGGGGGGGGGAGGGGGGGACGTGAATGTTCATCTATTGCTGGGATGAAACAAGAAGCGAGTTTTGTTGGCATAAAAAAAAGTGTCTAAACGGTATTACCCCGGTAGTTTATAGCGGTAAATGAAAGGTAAATGCAGCTAATTAAAGTCAAAGAAAGAACTGAGTAGAAATTTTGTTCCTCTGGGTCTCTACTTTCCGCTTTAAAACTTTCAAACAACTTCTTTTTTTTATTTTTTTTATTTTTTTTTATTTTTTTATTTTTTTTTGTGTAGGCATGAGGAAGAATCACAATTAGGAGCCTTTTTCACAGCGCTGGTGTCCTGGGCATAGTCCTCAATAATTTATGTCTCTTATCTAGTGATAGTTTTCTCCTACTGCATATAAAATTTTCAGTTGATTGGAGCTGATCGTTTTCTTTATGACAAGGCATGGGCTTTAACCGCTTCCCGGCCGGCTCCTGTATATATATATATACGGCGGCAGAATGGTTCGGCTGCGTGAATCGCCGTGTATATATAGAGCTGTAGCGCGTGCGCGCGCACGCACGCTGCACGGTGGGGGGACCCGATGCGCGTGGCCAGCCACCCGTGATTACGGGCACAAGAGCAGGAACGGGGATTTGTGTGTGTGTGTGTGTAAACAACAAATCCCTGTCCTGCCAGTGGAGGAGAAACAGATTGTGTGTTCCTACTAAGTAGGAACAACGATCTGTCTTCTCTCCCAGTCAGTCCATTTCCCTCACAGTTAGAACACACCCAGGGAACACACAAATCCCTGTCCTGTCAGTGGAGGAGAAGCAGATTGTGTGTTCCTACGAAGTAGGAACAACGATCTGTCTTCTCTCCCAGTCAGTCCACTTCCCTCACAGTTAGAACACACCCAGGGAACACACAAATCCCTGTCCTGTCAGTGGAGGAGAAACAGATGGTGTGTTCCTACTAAGTAGGAAAAACGATCTGTCTTCTCTCCCAGTCAGTCCATTTCCCTCTTAGTTAGGCCCCATTCACACCTGAGCGTAGCATTTTTGAGCGTTTTTCAGGCATTTTGTTGCGCGTTTTTGTCGTGCGTATTTGCAGGTTTCCATGTAGCATTTCCGGCGTTTTTGAGCTTTGGCGTTTTTTTAATTTAGCCAATAGGAAAAATGATCACCTGTTTCATCATTTGTTGCTATCTTTTTAGATTTTTTTCATCTGCTTCCTGGGTGAAAAAACGCCCCAAATCTGCCCGATTCGAGCGACAAAAAAGGGTCCAGAACTTGTTTGAGCTTCAGGCGTTGGGCTTCAGGCGACTTGGAGTGGAGATGTGAACCATCTCCATAGAGAATAATGGATTTTTTTTCCCCTCAAGCGTTTTGTAGCTTCAGGCTTCAAGCTACAAAACGCTCAGGTGTGAATGGAGATGGAGCCTTAGAACACACCCAGGGAACACACACTTAACCCCTTGATCGCCCCCCTAGTGTTTAACCCCTTCCCTGCCAGTGACATTTATATTGTAATCAGTGGCTATTTTTAGCTCTGATCGCTGTATAAATGTCACTGGTCCACAAAAAAGTGTCAAAAGTGTCCGATTTTTCTGCCGCAGTATCACAGTCCCAATAAAAATCGCTGATCGCAGCCATTACTAGTAAAAAAAAAAAATGTATGTGTATATATATATATATATATATATATATATATATATATATATATATATATTCTATTTTGTAGACGCTATAACTTTTGCGCAGACCACTCAATATACGCTTATTGCTATTTTTTTTTTTACCAAACATATGTTGAGGAATACCTATTGGCCTAAACTGATGAAGACACTTTTTTTTTTTTTATTTGTTTACATTTGGGATATTTATTATAGCAAAAAGTAAACTCTCTCTCTATGTATATATATACACAGTGGGGACGGAAAGTATTCAGACCCCCTTAAATTTTTTATTCTTTGTTATATTGCAGCCATTTGCTAAAATCGTTTAAGTTCATTTTTTTCCTCATTAATGTACACACAGCACCCCATATTGTACACACAGCACCCCATATTGTACACACAGCCCCCCATATTGTACACACAGCACCCCATATTGTACACACAGCACCCCATATTGTACACACAGCACCCCATATTGTACACACAGCACCCCATATTGACAGAAAAACACAGAATTGTTGATATTTTTTGCAGATTTATTAAAAAAGAAAAACTGAAATATCACATGGTCCTAAGTATTCAGACCCTTTGCTCAGTATTTAGTAGAAGCCCCTTTTGATCTAATACAGCCATGAGTCTTTTTGGGAAAGATGCAACAAGTTTTTCACACCTGGATTTGGGGATCCTCTGCCATTTCTCCTTGCAGATCCTCTCCAGTTCTGTCAGGTTGGATGGTAAACGTTGGTGGACGGCCATTTTTAGGTCTCTCCAGAGATGCTCAATTGGGTTTAAGTCGGGGCTCTGGCTGGGCCATTCAAGAACAGTCACGGAGTTGTTGTGAAGCCACTCCTTCGTTATTTTAGCTGTGTGCTTAGGGTCCTTGTCTTGTTGGAAGGAAAACCTTCGGCCCAGTCTGAGGTCCTGAGCACTCTGGAGAAGGTTTTCGTCCTGGATATCCCTGTACTTGGCCGCATTCATCTTTCCCTCGATTGCAACCAGTCGTCCTGTCCCTGCAGCTGAAAAACACCCCCACAGCATGATGCTGCCACCACCATGCTTCACTGTTGGGACTGTATTGGACAGGTGATGAGCAGTGCCTGGTTTTCTCCACACATACCGCTTAGAATTAAGGCCAAAAAGTTCTATCTCTCATCAGACCAGAGAATCTTATTTCTCACCATCTTGGAGTCCTTCAGGTGTTTCTTAGCAAACTCCATGCGGGCTTTCATGTGTCTTGCACTGAGGAGAGGCTTCTGTCGGGCCACTCTGCCATAAAGCCCCGACTGGTGGAGGGCTGCAGTGATGGTTGACTTTCTACAACTTTCTCCCATCTCCTGAGTGCATCTCTGGGGCTCAGCCACAGTGATCTTTGGGTTCTTCTTTACCTCTCTCACCAAAGCTCTTCTGCCCCGATAGCTCAGTTTGGCCAGACGGCCAGCTCTAGGAAGGGTTCTGGTCGTCCCAAACATCTTCCATTTAAGGATTGTGGAGGTCACTGCGCTCTTAGGAACCTTAAGTGCAGCAGAAATGTTTTTGTAACCTCGGCCAGATCTGTGCCTTGCCACAATTCTGTCTCTGAGCTCTTCAGGCAGTTCCTTTGACCTCATGATTCTCATTTGCTCTGACATGCACTGTGAGCTGTAAGGTCTTATATAGACAGGTGTGTGGCTTTCCTAATCAAGTCCAATCAGTATAATCAAACACATCTGGACTCAAATGAAGGTGTAGAACCATCTCAAGGATGATCAGAAGAAATGGACAGCACCTGAGTTATATATATATGAGTGTCACAGCAAAGGGTCTGAATACTTAGGACCATATGATATTTCAGTTTTTCTTTTTTAATAAACCTGCAAAAATGTCAACAATTCTGTGTTTTTCTGTCAATATGGGGTGCTGTGTGTACAATATGGGGTGCTGTGTGTACATTAATGAGGAAAAAAATGAACTTAAATGATTTTAGCAAATGGCTGAAATATAACAAAGAGTGAAAAAGTTAGGGGGTCTGAAAACTTTCCGTCCCCACTGTATATATACACTCTACTGTCAAAAGTATTGGGACGCCGCCTGCCTTTACGTGAACTTTAATGGCATCCCAGTCTTAGTCCGTAGGGTTCAATATTGAGTTGGCCCACCCTTTGCAGCTATAACGGCTTCATCTCTTCTGGGAAGGCCGTCCACAAGGTTTTTTGTGTCTTTGGGAATGTTTGACCATTCTTCCAGAAGTGCATTTGTGAGGTCAGGCACTGATGTTGGACGAGAAGGCCTGACTCTCAATTTCCGTTCAATTTCATCTCAAAGGTTTTCTATCGTGTTGAGGTCAGGACTCTGTGCACACCAGTCAAGTTCCTCCACCCCAAACTCTTTATGGACCTTGCTTTGTGCACTGATCCAATCATTTGGTGGAGGGGGGATTATGGTGTGGGGTTGTTTTTCAGGGGTTGGGCTTGGCCCCTTAGTTCCAGTGAAGGGAACTCTTAAAGCTGAGGTCCGCCCCCCCAAAAAAAAATTAAAAACCAGCAGCTACGCATACTGCAGCTGCTGGCTTTTAATAATAGGGCACTTACCTGTCCTGGAGTCCAGCGATGTCAGCACCGCAGCTGATGTTTCCGTCAGCTGTTGGGTGCTGCCGCCGCCATTGCTGTTAAGCGTGCCCGGCAGTGTAGCCTTTCAGCTTCACGTCAGGAACTCTACTGCGTATGCCCGAGGCTCCGCTCCTCTCTCCTACTGGCCCAGCGACAGGGGAAGGAAGAGGGAGCCCCAGCCGTGACGTCAGTTGCCACGGCTGAGGCTCCCGGATGTGGGAAAGGATACCTCTCAGTATCTTTTTCCCTTCCCCTTCAAAAGGTGCCAATTGTGAGGGGGGGAGGAATTAAGGCATCTGCATACCAAGACATTTTAGACAATTTCATGCTCCCAACTTTGTGGGAACAGTTTGGTGATGGCCCCTTCCTGTTCCAACATGACTCAACCAGATAGAACACCTATCCTGACTGTGAGCCAGGCCTTCTCATCCAACATCTGTGCCTGACCTCACAAATGCGCTTGTGGAAGAATGGTCAAACATTCCCATAGACACACTCCTAAACCTTGTGGATGGCCTTCCTAGAAGAGTTGAAGCTGTTATAGCTGCAAAGGGTGGGCCAACTCAATATTGAACCCTACGGACTAAGACTGGGATGTCATTAAAGTTCATGTGCGTGTAAAGGCAGGTGTCCACAAGGATTAGCAAAGGCGCAAACAATTGAAATAACTTCTCCCCACAGATATATCAAAAAGTCCATCAAAGGTCCATAAAACTAATTGGGGGTTAAAAAAAGTCTATACACTAAGGGCTGCCACCATGTGGGAACAGAAGCCGAGTTCCAGCAAAGCCGAAAGAAGCCTCTAGGTGTACGATTAAAGACAAATTTATTAGCACTTAAGATTGGCAACTCACATGTGTGAAGTTAAAAATTGTACTTATTGATGTGTCTGTTTTTAACTTCACACATGTGAGTTGCCAATCTTAAGTGCTATTAAATTTGTCCTTAATCTTACACCTAGAAAGGCAGGTGTCCCAATACTTTTGGTAGTCTAGTGTATGTCTGAAAATTGATCAACTCTGATGTACCGATGGTCTATCTAATTTCTAGAAGCCCTAAAATGTCACAACAGTACAAATATCCCCCAGATGACCCCCTTTTGGAAAGTAGACAGTAATATACAGTGGGGCGAAAAAGTATTTAGTCAGCCACCAATTGTGCAAGTTCTCCCACTTAAAAGAATGAGAGAGGCCTGTAATTGTCATCATAGGTATACCTCAACTATGAGAGACAAAATGTGGAAACTAATCCAGACAATCACATTGTCTGATTTTTGAAAGAATTTAATTGCAAATTATGGTGGAAAATAAGTATTTGGTCACCTACAAACAAGCAAGATTTCTGGCTCTCACAGACCTGTATCTTCTTCTTTAAGAGGCTCCTCTGTCCTCCACTCATTACCTGTATTAATGGCACCTGTTTGAACTTGTTATCAGTATAAAAGACACCTGTCCACAACCTCAAACAGTCACACTCCAAACTCCACTATGGTGAAGACCAAAGAGCTGTCGAAGGACACCAGAAACAAAATTGTAGACCTGCACCAGGCTGGGAAGACTGAATCTGCAATAGGCAAGCAGCTTGGTGTGAAGAAATCAACTGTGGGAGCAATAATTAGAAAATGGAAGACATACAAGACCACTGATAATCTCCCTCGATCTGGGGCTCCATGCAAGATCTCACCCCGTGGGGTCAAAATGATCACAAGAACGGTGAGCAAAAATCCCAGAACCACACGGGGGGACCTAGTGAACGACCTGCAGAGAGCTGGGACCAATGTAACAAAGGCTACCATCAGTAACACACTACGCCGCCAGGGACTCAGATCCTGCAGTGCCAGACGTGTCCCCCTGCTTAAGCCAGTACATGTCTGGGCCCGTCTGAGGTTTGCTAGAGAGCATTTGGATGATTCAGAAGAGGATTGGGAGAATATGGTCAGATGAAACCAAAGTAGAACTGTTTGGTAGAAACACAACTCATCGTGTTTGGAGGAGAGAGAATGCTGAGTTGCAACCAAAGAACACCATACCTACTGTGAAGCATGGGGGTGGCAACATCATGCTTTGGGGCTGTTTCTCTGCAAAGGGAACAGGAGGACTGATCCGTGTACATGAAAGAATGAATGGGGCCATGTATCGTGAGATTTTGAGTGCAAACCTCCTCCCATCAGCAAGGGCATTGAAGATGAAACGTGGCTGGGTCTTTCAGCATGACAATGATCCCAAACACACCGCCCGGGCAACGAAGGAGTGGCTTCGTAAGAAGCATTTCAAGGTCCTGGAGTGGCCTAGCCAGTCTCCAGATCTCAACCACATAGAAAAACCTTTGGAGGGAGATGAAAGTCCGTGTTGCCCAGCGACAGCCCCAAAACATCACTGCTCTACAGGAGATCTGCATGGAGGAATGGGCCAACATACCAGCAACAGTGTGTGACAACCTTGTGAAGACTTACAGAAGGATATATAACAAAGTATTGAGCTGAACTTTTCATATTGATCAAATACTTTTTTTCCACCATAATTTGCAAATAAATTCTTTCAAAAATCAGACATTGTGATTGTCTGGATTTGTTTCCACATTTTGTCTCTCATAGTTGAGGTATACCTATGATGACAATTACAGGCCTCTCTCATCTTTTTAAGTGGGAGAACTTGCACAATTGGTGGCTGACTAAATACTTTTTTGCCCCACTGTAGTGTATACACCGTGTATGTGTATGTATATATATATGTATGTATATACATATAAAGAGAGAGAGAGAGAGAGAGAGAAGAGGGAGAGAGAGAGAGAGAGAGAGAGAATTGTTTTTTGTGTATGTGTGTAAATTTTTTTCTCAGCGCCAGATTTTCCCAACAGCAGCCTCAGGGCCGTCTTTAAGGCGGGCCCAAAGGAGCAACTGCCCTGGGCCCTGTCATTGTTGTGGGGCCCAAAGCAGCTGCCTCATACTTGCCAACTATCACAGTTTAAATTCCCTTGTCCTTTGAAACTTTAGTCCTGTGCTGTGTCCTGATATCTCAGTGTGAAGTGCAGGTACTAATGCTGCCCAGCTCTACCTTATTGTTGTGTACAGTTGACTCACCTGCAGACCCTGTGTTTACATGTAAATAACTGACAGTCATAAATAAATAGCTGAGGCTGGCGGCTTTGATATGTAAATAAAGGCGGCATTCATATATATATCATACCCCCCTGCAGTGAGGAGATGATGTGCTGTAACCTCTAGCAACCAGTGAGCAGTAATACTGTACAGTAATCTCTAGCAACCAATTAACAAGCAGAAATAATTTGCTATAACCTCTAGCAACTAATCAGTGAGCCCTAATGTGTGCTGTAACCTCTAGCAACCAGTCAGTAAGCAGTAATGATATGCTGTAACCGCTGGCAACCAATCGCAATTGCTGCCTGATCTGATTCAGTAAACTGATTTTAAGTCTAGCTGATATTTATTGTATGTCTCAGAGCAGGTGGAGAGTGAAATTGCATGGGGGGGGGGGCAAGAAAATTTTTGCCCAGGGTCCAATCAACACGGCCCTGAGCAGCGTTAAAAATGTTCAATGTGTAAGTGTAAGTTCATAAAAATCAAAAAGAGTGTTTAGCTTATATTGACTCATTCATAGATATATTAAAATTCAACTTATGAAAAAATTCTTATCAAGAACAAATATAACATCTCACTTTCCCAATAAAACTGAAAAGATTGTAACATTGTAACCAATAAAAATAAACATAAAATAGATCTCATCTTTTAAAAGAGTTAAAATGATTATTGTTCTTCAGGAACACTATATGGAGAGAATGAGTCATTTCAGTGGGGAGACAATAAGGTAATAAAAAAACACACTTCACAAAAAGAATATAAAAAAAAAAATTTAAAAAAGTTTTTGCTGTAGATATACTGTGCTTTAAAACCACTTAGGGACCCAGCCTAATTCTGACACTTGTTGTTTACAAGTTAAAATAGTTATTTTTTGCTAGAAAATTACTTAGAACCCCCAAACATTATATATATATATATATATATATATATATATATATATATATATATATATATATAGATAGATAGATACCATATATCTATATATAGATAGATATAGATATATCTATCTATATATAGATAGATAGATCTATCTATCTATCTATCTATCTATCTATCTATCTATCTATCTATCTATCTATCTATCTATCTATCTATCTATCTATCTATCTATCTATCTATCTATCTATCCATATTTTTTTTAAGCAGACACCCTGGAGAAAAAAACAGAGATTGTGCAGGAGTCTTACAAATGCAATTTTTGTGGGCAAAAAAAAAATACGCTTTTTTAAATTAAAAATAAAAAAACCTGTAAAGTTAGCCCAATTTTTTTACTGTGATGTGAAAGATAATGTTACGCCGATTAAATAGATACCTAACATATCATGTTTGAAAATTGCGCCCGCTCGTGGAATGGCGACAAACATTTGCACCTTAAAAATCTCCATGTCAGGTATCTGTCTACTCTTTCTAATTATACAAAAAAATTGGGGTAAATATGTATATATATATATATATATATATATATATATATATATATATATATATATATATATATATATATATATATATATATATGTGTGTGTGTATATATATATATATATATATATATGTATATATATGTATATATATATATATATATATATATGTGTATATATATATATATATATATATATATATATATATATATATATATATATATATACACACATATACACATATATATATATATATATACACATATACACATATATATATATATACATATTCATATATATATACATATATATATACACATATATATATATATATATATATATATACATATATATAAAATGTGTGGGGGTTCCAAGTTTTTTTTTCTAGCAGAAAATACTGATTTAAACTTGTAAACAAAAAGTTCCAGAAAGGGCCTGGTCAGCAAGTGGTTAAAAGATAATCGTATCCAAAATGTAGCACGTGCATGAAGCATTTACCCAATGTAGATATTGGTGTTGCGGTCTCGACGCGTTTCGTGAAAAACCTCACTTCCTCAGGATCCACGCCTTTTTGATGAAAAATGCTACAGAAAACAATTACAAAGAAAAAATATAAACATGTAAATCATCCATTTATTAATGATTGTATTGTACATGTTGGCACCCTGGCCATCCGCGGCGAACGAGAGGGGTGCAGCTCTCCGGAGCGGTGCTCTGTCTTTGGGAATTGTTTTTAACCAGCAGCTTCCCATTACTTGATTTAATTTCCCCACAGAGATGTCTTGCAGTTGGTAAAGCAAAACAAACTTTTTTTTTTCTTTTTTAATCTTCCATCTGGTTCACACGTTGGTCTGCATATGTATGATATCCGTGCATTGCGGATTTAAATTTTTTTTTTTTTTTGTAGTGTAACATTTTTATGTAAAGTAGAGCTTGCAATCTGGCATGTTATATCGCACACAGGAATGACAGGAAGATGAAAGGGGAAATTTAATTAGCTTTTTTTTTTTGTTTAAAGTAAGCAGCTGCAAATGCAATCGCTGTTATTGACTTTTGAAAATCGGTCGACTGGATCAGTTGCCTGGGGTCAAGCACTGTCCTCCTGCACCCGGTTCTTCTTAGCTCTGTGGGTCCGCCGTGCCGCCATCTTGGATATGGGAATCTGGGTGCTATAGCCACTGGCAGTGATCGTGCAAAAAAAAAAAAAAAAAAACTGGACAGGCTGGGAGGTACTGAAGTCGATCGATGGATCGACTTCAGTACAACCAGCCTAGCCTGCCCATAGACAGGTCAAAATTCATCCGGTTTCTGCTGAACTAGCCAAATTTTGATCTGTCTATGGCCCAAAGAGAAATTGTGAAATTGTTACGACAGCAACACACTTATCAAAGACAACACAAGATCACAACAATAAACGGAACAAGATGCAAATACACAACAAAATTACCAATAACAGCCATTAGCACCAAATAAACAAAGTTAAAACTACACTACGAAAAAAAAACAAAAAAAACATCCATACAATTAAAATACAACATAGAATGAATAACGCAGATCAACCACTTCAATACCGGGAACTTCACCCCCTTCCTGCCCAGGCCAATTTTCAGCTTTCAGTAGACATGTGCGCCCTCAATACATTTGTTTCGTTCCGTTCCGTATTAGAATTAATTCGTATTTCGTAATTCGTGTCCGAAATTTCGTACGAAATGCGAATTTTCGTTAGGAATTTGGATCCGAAATTCGTAAACAAAATTTCGTATTTCGCACAAAATTCGAAAGCATGCCAATGCGTATTTCGGATCCTCCCGAATGTACGAATTTACGGAAATTCGTACGAATTTTCGATTCATGCAAAACTAATCGCACATGTCTAGCTTTCAGCGCTGTCACACTTTGAATGACAATTGCGCGGTCATGCTACACTGTACCCAAAGGAAATTTTTTAATCATTTTCGTCCCACAAATAGAGCTTTATTTTGGTGGTATTTGATCACCACTGGATTTTTTATTTTTTGCTAAACAAACTAAAAAAGATCGACATTTTTGAAAAAAAAAGGTTTTTCTTTTGTTTCTGTTATAAAATTTAGTTTTCTCCTTCACTGATGAGGAGGCACTAATATGTAGAATTCATGGGCACTGATATGCAGCACTGATGGGCACTGAAAGGTGACACTAATGGGCACTAAAAGGCGGCACTAATAGGCAGCACTGATGAGGAGGTACTGACAGACATTACTGATTGGCATCTGTAAAGGGCACTGACATGTGTTACCGATGGGCACTGATTGATACTTTGAGCATTGATTGGCACTTTGATGGGCACTGATTGGAGATTTGGGCGGGCACTGACTGGCAGCTGATGGGCACTGATTGGCATTGTGGTGGGCACTTCTGATGGGAGCTGTGCTGATAATCAATGTGCTGAATATCAGTGCACACACCCCCCCCCCCCCCGACAGAAGAGCTGCAGACAGCTGTTCTGTGAACCCTCAGAGGTTTGTTGGAGAACCTTAGTAAACAAACAGCATCATGAAGGCCAAGGAACACACCAGACAGGTCAGGGATAAAGTTGTGGAGAAGTTTAAAGCAGGGTTAGGTTATAAAATATCCCAAGCTTTGAACATCTCACGGAGCACTGTTCAATCCATCATCCAAAAATGGAAAGAGTATGGCACAACTGCAAACCTACCAAGACATGGCCGTCCACCTAAACTGACCGGCCGGGCAAGGAGAGCATTCATCAGAGAAGAGCCAAGAGGTCCATGGTAACTCTGGAGGAGCTGCAGAGATCCACAGCTCAGGTGGGAGAATCTGTCCACAGGACAACTATTAGTCGTGTTCTCCACAAATCTGACCTTTATGGAAGAGTGACAAGAAGAAAGACATTGGTGAAAGAAAGTCATAAGAAGTCCTGTTTGCAATTTGAGAGAAGCCATGTGGGGGACACAGCAAACGTGGAAGAAGGTGCTCTGGTCAGATGAGACCAAAATAGAACTTTTTGGCCTAAAAGCAAAACGCTATGTGTGGAGGAAAACTAACACTGCACATCACCCTGAACACACCATCCCCACCGTGAAACATGGTGGTGGCAGCATCATGTTGTGGGGATGTATTTCTTCAGCAGGGACAGGGAAGCTGGTCAGAGTTGATGGGAAGATGGATGGAGCCAAATACAGGGCAATCTTAGAAGAAAACCTGTTATGCCGCGTACACACGATCGGGATTTTGGTTGGAAAAAGATATGATGGCTTTTCCGAAGGGATTGCGCTGAAGCTTGCCTTGCATACACACGATCACACAAAAGTTCGCAACACTACGACGAGCTGATAAAATGAAGTTCAATGCTTCCGAGTATGCGTCGAATTGTTTCCGAGCATGCGTAGGGATTTTGAAAAATTGAGAACTTGCTCTCATTCTTTTGCTGGCTGGAATTCGGCCAGCAAAAGTCCAATGGAGCATACACACGTTCGCATTTTCTGACCAAAAGCTCTCATCGGTCTTTTACTAGGCGAATTTCCGATCGTGTGTACGCGGCATTAGAGTAGAAAGTATTGACTCAGGGGGGCTGAATACAAATGTACCCCCCACACTTTTCACATATTTATTTGTAAAACATTTTGAAAATCGTTTATCATTTTCCTTCCACTTCACAATTATGTGCCACTTTGTGTTGCTCTATCACATAAAATCCCAATAAAATACATTTACGTTCTTTGGTTGTAGCTGTATAAATGATTTATGGCAATTTCTTCCATTTTATTGTTATGTAAATATTAAAAAAAAAAAAAATTCTGATGACAGGTCCACTTTGAATAACATTTGCAGATCTATATGTATGATTTGTACTGATGTCCTCTAATATATAGTGTGGACGGAAAGTATTCAGATCCTCTTACATTTTTCACTCTTTGTTATATTGCAGCCATTTGCTAAAATCATTTACGTTTATTTTTTTTCCTCATTAATGTACACACAGCACCCCATATTGTACACCCAGCACCCCATATTGTACACACAGCACCCCATATTGTACACACAGCCCCCCATATTGTACACACAGCACCCCATATTGTACACACAGCACCCCATATTGTACACACAGCACCCCATATTGTACACACAGCACCCCATATTGACAGAAAAACACAGAATTGTTGACATTTTTGCAGATTTATTTAAAAAGTAAAAACTGAAATATCACATGGTCCTAAGTATTCAGACCCTTTGCTCAGTATTTAGTAGAAGCCCCTTTTGATCTAATACAGCCATGAGTCTTTTTGGGAAAAGATGCAACAAGTTTTTCACACCTGGATTTGGGGATCCTCTGCCATTCCTCCTTGCAGATCCTCTCCAGTTCTGTCAGGGGGGATGGTAAACGTTGGTGGACGGCCATTTTTAGGTCTCTCCAGAGGTGCTCAATTGGGTTTAAGTCAGGGCTCTGGCTGGGCCATTCAAGAACAGTCACGGAGTTGTTGTGAAGCCAGTCCTTCATTATTTTAGCTGTGTGCTTAGGGTCATTGTCTTGTTGGAAGGTAAATCTTCGGCCCAGTCTGAGGTCCTGAGCACTCTGAAGAAGGTCTTCGTCCAGGATATTCCTGTACTTGGCCGCATTCTTCTTTCCCTCGATTGCAACCAGTCGTCCTGTCCCTGCAGCTGAAAAACACCCCCACAGCATGATGCTGCCACCACCATGCTTCACTGTTGGAACTGTATTGGACAGGTGATGAGCAGTGCCTGGTTTTCTCCACACATATCGCTTAGAATTAAGGCCAAAAAGTTCTATCTTGGTCTCATCAGACCAGAGAATCTTATTTCTCACCATCTTGGAGTCCTTCAGGTGTTTTTTTAGCAAACTCCATGCGGCTTTCATGTGTCTTGCACTGAGGAGAGGCTTCCGTCGGGCCACTCTGCCATAAAGCCCCGACTGGTGGAGGGCTGCAGTGATGGTTGACTTTCTACAACTTTCTCCCATCTCCCGACTGCATCTCTGGAGCTCAGCCACAGTGATCTTTGGGTTCTTCTTTACCTCTCTCACCAAGGCTCTTCTCCCCCGATAGCTCAGTTTGGCCAGACAGGCAGCTCTAGGAAGGGTTCTGGTCGTCCCAAACGTCTTCCATTTAAGGATTATGGAGGCCACTGTGCTCTTAGGAACCTTAAGTGCAGCAGAAATTTTTTTTGTAACCTTGGCCAGATCTGTGCCTTGCCACAATTCTGTCTCTGAGCTCTTCAGGCAGTTCCTTTGACCTCATGATTCTCATTTGCTCTGACACGCACTGTGAGCTGTAAGGTCTTATATAGACAGGTGTGTGGATTTCCTAATCAAGTCCAATCAGTATAATCAAACACAGCTGGACTCAAATGAAGGTGTAGAACCATCTCAAGGATGATCAGAAGAAATGGACAGCACCTGAGTTATATATATGAGTGTCACAGCAAAGGGTCTGAATACTTAGGACCATGTGATATTTCAGTTTTTCTTTTTTAATAAATCTGCAAAAATGTCAACAATTCTGTGTTTTTCTGTCAATATGGGGGGCTGTGTGTACAATATGGGGTGCTGTGTGTACAATATGGGGCGCTGTGTGTACAATATGGGGTGCTGTGTGTACAATATGGGGTGATGTGTGTACAATATGGGGTGTTGTGTGTACATTAATGAGGAAAAAAAATGAACTTAAATGATTTTAGCAAATGGCTGCAATATAACAAAGAGTGAAAAATTTAAGGGGGTCTGAATACTTTCTATCCCCACTAACTATATATATATATGTGTGTGTGTGTGTGTGTATTGTGAGTATGTGTGTATATATATATATATATATATATATGTATATATATATATATATGTATATATATATATATATATATATATATATATATACACAGACACATACATTTTTTTTACCTAGTATGTGTCATTTTGTGTTCTCTGGTTCCCTTCGGATTTTGTCGGATCTTCCTGTATATGGGGAGGACAGCAGACCCCCAGCCTGGCGATGGATGTACAGAGCAGGAAATCTTCACCCCCTTCCTTCTCTCCTGAACGGACATTATCACCTGAGGTGACTCCAGACAGCCTGGAGCCTGCACTACGCCGCCCATTCTAAATTAACAGGGAAAAAAAAATAAATGCTCTTACCATTTCATAGCACGCTGTGCCCTCCGCCATGGCTCCGCGTTCACCGAATATCGGATTTTTCTTCCATCGCTCTGCAATCAATCTCCAAATTAAGGGCAGAGGATATTCATCATTGTTGTGAAAAGTGTTTGTTACAGAAGATTCTTTCTGCAAAGCTTCTGCTGATCTGTAATTCCCATTTCCGTCCCGGTGTAGAGGGTGACACCATATTGGGAGGCTGGTTTAGGCCTTGTTCAGATTGCGGGGTTCTCTGAAGAGCAATTCGCATTCAGATCGCACTTTAGAGAACACTTGACAGTTGGCGGGAAGGCCTTGTATTGCTCACTGCCTGCTTTAACCCCTTGACCTCTGCACTAGCGTGCATTGCACATGGGTGCGGGGCGCTTGCAAAGCAACCCCCATTAACTTGAATGGGGCGCAGTCGATGGATGCCGGGTTATAAATCTTGCCGCAGTGTGTGTGTGTGTGTACAACCCCCCCGCCACTGCCTCTGCAGCTAAAGGAGATAGCGGTTGGGGGGTAAAACCGCTTCAGCCCCGGAAGATTTTACCCCCTTCCTGACCAGAGCACTTTTTGCGATTCGGCACTGCGTCGCTTTAACTGACAATTGTGTTGTCGTGCGAGGTTGCACCCAAACAAAATTGACGTTCTTTTTTTCCCCACAAATAGAGCTTTCTTTTGGTGGTATTTGATCGCCTCTGCGGTTTTTATTTTTTGCGCTATAAACAAAAAAAGAGCAACAATTTTGAAAAAAACGCAATTTTTTTTTACTTTAATAAATATCCCCAAAAAATTATATAAAAAAAAATGTTTCCTCAGTTTAGGCCGATATGTATTCTTCTAGATATTTTTGGTAAAAAAAATCGCAATAAGCGTATATATTGATTGGTTTGCGCAAAAGTTATAGCGTCTACAAAATATGGAATCGTTTTATGGTATTTTTATTATTATTATTTTTTCTTTCATTAGTAATAGCGGTTTTTATCGATTTTTTTAATGCAATTTTTATCGGGACTGCGACATTATGGCGGACACATCGGACACTTTTGACACTATTTTGGGACCATTGTCTTTTATACAGCGATCAGTGCTATAAAAATGCACTGATTACTGTGTAAATGACACTGGCAGTGAAGGGGTTAAACACTAGGGGGCGATGAAGGGGTTAAGTGTGTCCTAGGGAGTGATTCTAACTGTAGGGGGGGAGGGGCTTCCACTCACATGACAGGGATCACTGCTCCCGATGACAGAGAGCAGTGATCTCTGTCCGCAGAACGGGGAAATGTCTTGTTTACTTCCCCGTTCTGCGGCTCCATGACACGATCGCCGGGAGATTTAATGTATTATTTTATTTTTAAATGTTAGATTTTTTTATTTTATTTATATATATATATATATATATATATATATATATATATATATATATATATAAATATTTAGGGGAGTGGAGAAATCAGGGAAGAGGAAATATAATCAGATTAAGCTTCAGCTATAGCTCTGGACAAATCCAATTTTAAATTTTATTTTATTTAATTTGTTATTTTATTTTTTATATAAGGTTTTTTGTATTTAAAATTTTTATTTTTATATATAGGGGAAATATATAAAAATATAAGGGGAAATATAATCAGATTAAACTTCAGCTATAGCTCTGGACAGATCCAATGTTAAAATGTTATTTCATTTAACTTTTTATTATTTTTTTTCTATTTTTTATTTTCTATATATTTTTTTTATTTTAGTTTTTATATTAGTTTTTTATATTATGTGCTATTTTTTTATTTGATATAATTTTATGTTCTATATTTTTATTTTATTTTATATTATATTTTATTTTTTTAATATTTTTATTTTTAATTGCTCTGGTTTTGTTTTTCTTCCTCACCATTCCAATATCGAACCGGACGAGATATTTTTGCATCTGGCAGTAGATTGGTGATTCAATATTTATAGGTGAATGTATAATTAGAGGTGGGGGGAAGCCTTCAGACATCATTATTATTATTATAGGAGGGGGTAAGGTTTTCGAGTGGCGGTTATTTTCTGACTGTGATGCAGCGTGATTTACAGCGACGCTTCACCGTCTACAGTAAGTACTCCGTAGAAGGCTAAAAAAACGCTGCCTGAGTATTAAAAATGTATGGTGGTAGTTTCGGTTACAAGGAATGGCGTCTGCCATCCGCCTCCATCTTATTATTAATTTTGTTGTTTTGTAGAGAGTTTTTTCTCTGTGGTGATATGTCCCCTCCTCACCGACCGGTTTTAACCCCATAAATGTGGCCCATCACGCCACAACCTCATAGATTGCATGCTGTTGTGACGTGGTGGTTGCAGTGTGGCCCCATTAACTTTAACTGGCACTGCCACCCACCAAACATTACAGAGGGTTCAACTTGTATATCCCATCAGCTACCTTTGCAGCTTAAGAGGGGGGGGGGGGGGGGGCAGTTGGTTGGTGAATTGGTAAAGATGTGGCTTAACCATCTAATTTTACTACCACCACTTTGGGGAGCAGAGAGGTGCTCATGGAGACTTGGGTAGTACAGGGGTGCACGTGGAGACTTGGCGAGCACAGGGGTGCACTTGAATACTTGGGAAGCACAAGGGTGCAACTGAAGACTTGGCAAGCAAAGGGGGTGCACTTAGAGACTTGCAGAGTACAGGTGTGCACTCGAACATTTGAGAAGCAGAGAGGTTCTCTTGAAGACTTGGGTAGTACAGGGGTACACTTGGAAACTTGGCGAGTACAGAGGTGCATTTGGAGACTTGGGGAGCACAGGGGTGCAATTGAATACTTGAGCACAAGGGTACACTTGAAGACTTGCGGCAAGCAAAGGGGTGCACTTGAAGACTTGTGGATCAAAGGTGTTCACTTGAAGATTTGGGGAGCAGAGAGGTGCTCTTGGAGACTTGCGTAGTACATGGGTGAATTTGGAGACTTGGGAAGCACAGGTGTGCACTTGGAGACTTGGGGAGCAGAGCGGTGCTCTTGGAGACTTGGGTAGTGCAGGGATGCACTTGGAGACTTGGCAAGCAAAGGGGTGCACTTGGAGACTTGCGGGTCACAGGTGTGCACTTGAAGATTTGGGGAGCAGAGAGGTGCTCTTGGGGTCTTGGGTAGTACAGGGGTGCACTTGGAGACTTGGCGAGCACAGGGGTGCACCTGGAGACTTGGCGAGCACAGGGGTGCACCTGGAGACTTGGCGAGCACAGGGGTGCACTTGGAGACTTGGCAAGCACAGGGTGCACTTGGAGACTTGGGGAGCACAGGGGTGCACTTGGAGACTTGGGGAGCACAAGGGTGCACTTGGAGACTTGGGGAGCACAGGGGTGCACTTGGAGACTTGCGTAGTACAGGGGTGAACTTGGAGACTTGGGGATCACAGGTGTGCACTTGAAGATTTGAGGAGCAGAGAGGTGCTCTTGGAGACTTGCATAGTACAGGGGTGCTCTTGGAGACTTGCATAGTACAGGGGTGCACTTGGAGACTTGGGTAGTACAGGGGTGCACTTGGAGACTTGGCGAGCACAGGGGTTCACTCAGAGACTTGGGGAGCAGAGAGGTGCTCTTGGAGACTTGGGTAGTTCAGGGGTGCACTTGGAGATTTGGGGAGCACAGGCATACACTTGGAGACTTGGCGAGCACAGGGGTGCACTTGGAGACTTGGGGAGCAGAGAGGTTCAATTGGAGACTTGGGTAGTACAGGGATGCACTTGGAGACTTGGCAAGCACAGGGGTGCACTTGGAGACTTAGGAGTACATGGGGTACACTTGGAGACTTAGGGGTACAGGGGTGCACTTGGAGACTTAGGGGTACATGGGTGCATGTGGAGACTTGGGAGTAGAGGGGTGCACTTGGAGGCTAAATATACCTGTACACATACACAACACAAATAAATGTAAAGATTTTAAATTGCAATTTACTGTTTTTTTTGTCTATCACTCTTTCAATTCCATGTCAAACCCTAATATCGGAAACTGCAGCAAAATAAAAGGTGATTATTTTACCAATCTACATAAATAGCTTCAAAAGTTGTGCACTTGTTTTAAAATAGAAAAGAAAAAAAAGATCAATTTCCGGACCTCCGGATCACATGACCATGCAGCTGGATCTGCCGCGCGACTCTCTATCCCCCGGTGTACCCTTGCGTAATGCCTATACCTCTCTAGCAGTAAGACAGACTGATCGGTTACTGTACATTCCATTTAATAAGTGACGCCTGCCATTTAATGAATCATTAATGACTGCTGACGGGCGTAAATCCTTTTCACTTACTGTCTGCGAGGAAGCGAGCGTCTTGTCGGGAGTATTTCATCCCGCGCCGAGAGCCTCCCAAACGTATATTTATATTCTGTGCCTTAGTCACCGTAGCTTCTGCTCTGAAGCTCTTTTGTTGTTTTATTCCGAGAGAAAAAAAAGGTGGTTGGTGTTCTATAATTTTACCACCTTTTATGTTCCGCCAGGCGCTTTGAACTATCATTCATTGTATTTGATGTTCTAGTCATTTTGGCTGTAGTTTGATATTACAACTGGGAATAAAACAGCATTAGAGAGTAATACAATTCTTTCTACAGAGTGGCGAGCCCTCTACACCGGGGCCACACAGCGGCAGTGATAAACGCATGGCGTGACCGAGATTTCACTTCTGTGCAGAAGACTGATCGGTGGCACAGCTGTGGGATTTTATAGACACTTTGCATTTTTTTGATGTGTTTATCTTTTATTGCAACTGTATAGTAATTGTGGACTTTGTGTATTGCAAATGGGGCCCTTGATCATCTGTCATAGAAAAGATAAGTGCTTGACTTTCAGTAGTTTGGGACTTATTTGTAAGCAGAGCTCCAGGTGCCCTTGGTCGGCATGAGGAGGACTGACATGTTTTCAAGTAGGGTTTGGTCCTTTAGAGGTATTAACACTACCCCACTCCATCTAAAACTGTAAAATGAAAAGTTTATCTGGAGCAGCCATTCTCAATTAGGGTTCTGTGGAACCATAGGGTTCCCCCAGAGGTTGGTAAGGGGTTCCTTGGGATGTGGTTGATTGGTCTCCCATCTGAAGGTGCCTTCATAGTGCTTGGTCAAACACCAGTTGGCTGAACCTGGACCATGATACCAGTAATTACTTTTTCAGTTAATTTTTGATTTTTGGGTGCACTTGGAGACTTGGGTAGCACAGGGGTGCACTTGGAGACTTGGCGAGCACAGGGGTGCACTTGGAGACTTGGGGAGCAGAGAGGTGCTCTTGGAGACTTGGGTAGTTCAGAGGTGCATTTGGAGATTTGGGGAGCACAGGCATGCATTTGGAGACTTGGGGAGCACAGGGGTGCACTTGGAGACTTGGGGAGCAGAGAGGTGCTCTTGGAGACTTGGGGAGCAGAGAGGTGCAATTGGAGACTTGGGTAGTACAGGGATACACTTGGAGACTTGGCAAGCACAGGGGTGCACTTGGAGACTTAGGGGTACATGGGGTACACTTGGAGACTTAGGGGTAAGGGGTTGGTAAGGGGTTCCTTGGGATGTGGTTGATTGGTCTCCCATCTGAAGGTGCCTTCATAGTGCTTGGTCAAACACCAGTTGGCTGAACCTGGACCATGATACCAGTAATAACTTTTTTAGTTAATTTTTGATTTTTGCGTATTGCAAATGGGGCCTTTGACCAATTGTCGTAGAAAAGATAAGTATTTTACTTTCATTCGTTTGGGAGGTTCCTGAACTTCTGGTGCTCTTGGTGGGCATGAGGAAAATTTAAATGTTTCAAAGTCGGGTTCTAAGTAGAACTTCTTTAGAGGTTCTAACACTACACCACTCAATCTAAACTGTTAAAAAAAAAAGTTTGTTTTGAGCAGCCATTTTCAACTAGGTTTCCCCCAGGGATTGCTAGGGTTCCTTGGGTTAAGGTCAAGGGTTCCCCCTTAGTGGTTTCTTCTAAGGGGTTCTTTGGGATGTGGTTGATTGATCTCCCATTTGAAGGTGCCAACATAGTTCTGGGTCCAACACCACTTGGCAGAACCAGGACCGAGATACCAGTGATAACTTTTTAGCTAATTGTGGACTTTGCGTATTGCAAATGTGGCCTTTGATCACCTGTCGTAAAAAAGATTAGTGTTTGACTTAAAATAATTTGGGGCATTCCTAAGCAGTATTTCAGGTGCCCTTGGTGGGCATGATATGTTTCCAAATAGGGATAGGTTCTTTAGAGGTTCTAACAATACCCCACTTAATCTAAAACTGTAAAATTAATAATTTATCTAGAGCAACCATTCTCAACTAGGGTTCTGTTGAAACCTTAGGGTACCCCCAGAGGTTGCTAGGGGTTCCTTGAGATGGGATTGATTGACCTTCCATCTGAAGGTGCTTACATATTTCTGGGTCCAACACCAGTTGGCAGAACAAGGACCATGAAACCAGTAATACCTTTTTACCAATTGTGAACTTTGCATATTGCAAATGGGGCCGTTGACCTCCTGTCATAGCAAAGATAAGTGTTTGACTTTCAATAGTTTGGGATGTTCCTAAGCAGAACTCCAGGTGCCCTTGGTTCCCAAGTAGGGTTGGTTTCTTTAGAGGTTTTAACACTACCCCATCTAAAACTGTAAAAAAAAAAAAAGTTTTCTTGAGCATTAATTCTCAACTAGGGTTCCATGGAATCCTAGGGTTCTCACAGAGGTTGCTAGGGGTTCCTTGAGCTGTGGTTGAATGACCTCCCATCTGAGGGTGCCTGCATAGTTCTGGGTCCAATATCACTGGTGGAACCAGGACCAAAATACCAGTGATACCCTTTTTGCTGTCTTTAAGGGTGGCATTCTGACCACCACTGTAGGGAGGGCATTTTCCACTGACCACCAATGAAATAATTTCAGTAGGGGTTCCTTAAGCCTGAAAAAATGTAAGGGTTCCTCTGGGGTAAAAAGGTTGAGAGAGGTTGGTCTAATGTTGGGCATTAGGGACTACAATTTTTTTTTTAAGTTTTATATTGAATGGGTCAGTGTTAGAAACTCTAAGAAACCCAATCCCAACATACTTGGTAACACTTCAGTCCTGGTCCCTTGGGCTATAGTTAACATTGCCTACAGTCTGCCTCAGGCCGACCCAGGGAGACTGGAATTCTGCTGCAAAAAGCCCCAAACTATGCTCAAAGAAGTCGAAGTCAGAAGCAAGAGACGGGGGATATACACAGGATGTCAATCAGCAGCAGAGGCAGAAACGTGGTCAGAATCAAGCCAGGGTCAAAGACAGGATGTCAATCAGGAAAAGAGGCAGGAGCAGGTCTGTGGAGCAAGCCGGGGTCAGAGCCCAGAGAGAAGCCAAACCAAATCAGGGGTAAGCCAGGTCGGTAACGGGTAATCGAGCAGAACAACAAGGCACAGAAACACAGGACACAAAGGGTGACGATAATCCAGCAACTGATGAGGAGAATTACTGCCCATATATAGGCCACTGGACGCTGGCAATTATCATGCTTTGCGTGCGTCGATGGGCCATCGCGCAGGCATATTCACCACTGTGTGCTGTTTGCCTATGCAACTGCAGGGAATTAGCCCAGCCATACTGGGCATTGGCATAATTGCCAGGTCTTCTCTGAATCCTTCCCTGATACATGTCATGTTATGACAGGTACACTTTAAAAAGTAGCATGGAATTGGTGCGACACTTTGACACTTGCTGCACGCCGGTATATTTAGTAACAGCAGCTGATCCTCACACATATTTTATGCTATTGAAAGGCCCTGTCTCTAGAAGCTCAGCTGATAATGAGATTTGGATGCTTTTACTGTAAATTTCTTCTCTGGCATCCCATGACTGTGTCTTGTGGGACCGTGCTTCCCTTTAGTGGATCATTATAAGCTTTTGATATATTGCGGATTATATTTGATTATAATTATAGTCCGGTATTGATTACTACTTGACTCCGCATAGTTTAGATCCAAAGTCTCGAAGGAATCTGATGTGAAATTCCCTCATTTTGTCTCAAATGCTTTTGACCCTGGAACACTTAGGAAAAAAATAGATAATTTATATGTTTACATTTTTTTTTTTTTTTTGCAGGGGTTAAAAAAGAATATCAATTTAGCGGAGAGATTGCGTTTTTGTAAAAAAATTTGTTTATTTATTTACATTTTTTTCATTTGTTTATATTTTTTAATCTCATTGTTAGCTGTAAATATTATCTGATTTCCAGAGAAATAATTATAATAAACTGTTGTTGTTTTGTAATCATTTTAATATTAATTAATTCATTAATATTAACATTTAAGTCCCCGGAAATCTGATGTTAAATTTTCTGATTTTATCTTTAACTATTTTTACGCCCTATAGTTAAAAAAAAAAAATATCTATATATATCTATATAGATATATCTAGATATATATATGTATAAATATATATATATCAACCATTGGATTATATAATTATATATATATATATATATATATATATATATATATATATATATATATATATATATATATATATATATATATATATATATATATATATATAAAGACCTTCTTTTTATTAATTTTTTTGCTCTCTTTTTTTATTAATTTTTTTACCAAAGAACAAAATTTAGCAGAGCGCTTGCATTTTTGCAAGAAAAAAATATTTGTTTTAGTTAGATATTTTGTTAATCTTTATAAGTTTTATTCAGTTTAGCTAAACCATAATAGCTGTAAAAAAAAAAAATAATAATAATAATAATAATAATAGCAATAGGCACCTTAAAGTGGAGTTCCAACGACATATAGCATTTTTTTTAAAATCCATCTGTTATCATCATAGTATACTAATGTGGCACTCATTAGTCTGATAAATTGCGCCGCTATAGTTCATATTTTATCTAAAATCTAACCTTATATTCCTCCTTGTTGTGCGCTCCCATCTTGGTTGTGGGCAGGCGAAGCCCACAAGGATAAACTTCCGAGATACAGTGCTGCTGAATAACCAGCATGCACCGCCCGTTCTCACGCATTCGCACTATGCACACTTCGCAGCGCAGGAAACTTCTCAGTTTGCCATCACAACGGGCGCCGTCGTCGGAAGTGCCCGCCCCGTTGTGATAGCAACCAACCTTTGCTCGCGTCATTTTCGGTTTAGAAAGAACGCGATGCTAGCCTTCGGGGCTGGCCCACTGACTCCTGGGAAAGGATGGCACACATCTCCCAGGAGCACTAGCGCCGAGGGAAATGACGTCAATTGCCGTGGAGAGGAAGTGGCAGAATACAAGAGATCCCATAGCAACAGCGCTGAAGGAGTGAGTAAAAAAAAAAAAATGTTTTCCAAACGTTGTTGCTGAAGGTGATCGTAGTTGAATTATATAAAGTACATTTTATGGGTGGAACTCTGCTTTAAGAAACAGTCAATGTGGGAGCACTGGAGAAAAGTCCTCAAACAGCTTTTTTTGTAGCAAAGCTTCATTTTAAAATATATCAATTTATTTGCCTTTTTTTATTCTCTAGCATTAGATTTGGCTGTATATAATAGTGGTGATATCTGAAAGCTGGCACGATTCATTTCGACTAGGAAGTGGGATGCTAACGTTTTCAGCATATGGAGCTTCAGCCCTGATACATTGTTCATTTGTGTTGCTGTTGTGCATTTGGCAATGACGCCTAGAAGCTTCCGGCAGAACAATAGACATATGTGAACGTATAAAGTGCTCGCGCCACTGAGTTCTCCACTGAGAAACCAACACTTGGTTGAGCGGTTCCTCCATCGCCCTTCGTATCACATACTGATGTGGAGATCAGCTTGAGGAACCACTGCATGCCATGGAGGTCCAAGGAGATCAACACTTCCAAAAGCAGGGGTCTTCAGACTATGGCCCTCCAGTTGTTCAGGAACTACAATTCCCATCATGCCTAGTCATGTCTGTGAATGTCCAAGCTTTACAATGCCACATAGGACGTGTAGTTCTGCAACAGCTGGAGGGCCCGTAGTTTGAGGATCCCTGTCCAAAAGTGTCAGATTCTTATCAGACTTTAGAGGAAGATCTTCTGTGAGCATTAGCCCAAACGTACCTGTGACTGAGCCCTACTTGAAATTATATCTAAAGTCAATTTATTTAGCATAGGTGTGCGCAGCCTGTTGCATTAGGGCAGGGGTCTCCAAATGTACTAAACAGAGGGCCAGTTTCCTGCCTTTCTGACTTTTGGAGAGCCGGACTGTGGCCAAGGGGAGGAGAAAATGCCCCAGCATTGATCGGAGTCCACAATGTCTCAGGCTTGGTGGTCAGTGGGATTTTAAAAAATGTGGTCAGTAGGAAGAGGGAAAATGTCCCATCATTGGTATCAGTGTGAGGAATAGTGCCCCATCAATGGTGTCAGTGGGAGGAATAGTGCCCCATCAATGGTGTCAGTGGGAGGAATAGTGCCCCATTAATGGTGTCAGTGGGAGGAATAGTACCCCATCAATGGTGTCAGTGGGAGGAATAGTTCCCCATTAATGGTGTCAGTGGGAGGAATAGTTCCCCATTAATGGTGTCAGTGGGAGGAATAGTTCCCCATTAATGGTGTCAGTGGGAGGAATAGTGCCCCGTTAATGGTGTCAGTGGGAAAAATACTGCCCCATCAATGGTGTCAGTGAAAGCAATGGTGCCTTATCGTTAGTTTTAGTAGGAATAATATTGTCCCAAGGGTCGGACAAAGGCAAGCGAGGGCCACATTTGGCCCTCGGGCCGGAGTTTGGAAACCACAGCATTAGGGTGTGCACCCCAGAGCTCAAACACACATACATGTCTGTATATGTATGTGCACACTCTTATAAAATAATGTAAACAAACATTTTAAAACATGGATGGTGTCACTAGGGCAATGGGCAATATCTGTAGGGCAATGGACAGTGTCAGAAGGGCAGAGATTGTTGTCAGTAGGACAGTGGATGGTGTCAGTCAGTAGGGCAAAGATTGGTGTCAGTAGTTTTTTACTTTTATTATTCTATTTTTTTATAATTTTTTTTTTTACCATTTTATTTTTTAAATATTTTTTTTTACAATATTATTTATTATTATTATTATTATTATTATTATTATTATTATTATTATTATTATTATTATTATTATTATTATTATTATTAATTTATTTATTTTTGTGTATTATTATTTTTATTTTTTTTAGGAGTTGATGAAAATTCTGGGTTTTAAACAGACCTCTGATGTCTCACTTTTGAGACAGAGAAATGGACTGCATCTGAATTTCTGAATTACAATAGTAGTAAATTTAAACTAATCCGAAATAAAGAAGCAAAATTTCGGACAAAATTTGAATAGAATAATTTCGAATTAAAAAAGAATATAATATAAAAAAAAAAAACAGAAAATAGAATAGAAAAAAACAATAGAATAGGATGGAATAAAAAGAATATAACCATCTTCCAAAATGTGAATTTCTAATAGAATAAATTCGCTTTGGAATGGAGTGGAGTTAAATTCGACCGAATTCGGAAAATTCAAAACAATTCGAATTCTAATAAACAAAACAAATTCTGAAAACAAATGAAACAAGTTTAGCTAAACTAATGTATGTAAATAACTAATCAAAACGAAACACATTTTTTCGTTCTGCACATGTCTAAGTATGACCCAAACGTTTCCCCCAAACCTCCCTCTTTCTCTCTACATCATGTCCTAGTGTTATATGTTTTCTTTTTCTTTAAAGCTTTTTATTACTCCTTATGACATCATCACAAGGCTGGTAATATTCTTGCAGGAGCGGCAGCGGGGAGGTCAGGTTCTACTGACATAGGACCACGCCCCAGAACCACATCTCCCAAGAGCCCTTTCTCTAGATACACTGTGTGGGCAAGGCTGAACTTTAACAGGCAGGGCCAGCAACACTGGTGAGGGGTTCGGTACAGCAGAGAATCCCGGGCTGTCAGATCAAACAGGATGTACAGGATTTTTTTTTGATGACTTGGATTGTATTTTTAATGGGATAACACGCAGGGAAAATGTGTATATATTGCAGAGACGTACTCTTTTTTTTTTTTTTTTTTTTTTTTTTTTTTTATTGTTTACTTTATTTTGCACCGATATAAACTTTAATTCTGAGAAAGTCTAGACTGCATATGTGATTTTTAGTCAGCGAGTAGCATCAGATTGAGCTGTAACCGCCTCATTTACCACATTTTGAAATCAATATGTTGCAAATGAGATCTCTAGTGGATAGGTATACATGGAGACTGCCGCTAGGAAGACGCCTCGCTGTCATCGTTCTCTGGGAGACCTCCGCCTCTCCTAAATGCCGCCTTTTCAAATATATCTAAAGCCCTTTTTTTATACAGCTTAGGGGAATGGTTAAATCTGTGTTTTGTTTGTTGAAAATAATTCCCATTTTATGTTCTTATGTATCTGTTTATTTATGCCATCATTCTCTAATTGGAAAGAATTCCCTTTTTTTATTCTAGAAAATTCCAAACAGTCCTGGGACTTTAAATGAGGCACTTCCCATATAAAAATAGTAATAAATGTACATTATTGCCAATTCAAAGTTCCATAAATAACCACAGTTAAAAAAAAAACAGTTAACAGTATAAATTAATTTTAAGTCATAAAATAGTTTTAACATATGAAGTACAAATATTATTACATGGTGGTGGTATGTCATATTACATCCAAGAGCTCATTGCATCCAGTAACTCAACATGTTTCGTGGCTTCTCTTCGGGAGTAGATGTAAGATACTGATCATGTAATCCAATGAATAAATCCCCAAATGTAACAATTTAACTTTAATACTTCCAAATCAACTACAAGTAAAATCAAACAAAACAAAGCGCGACCTCCAGCTTCTGAAGACGTCACGATTGATGACGAAACGCGTCAAGCTGGGGGCGCACGTCGTGCTACGTTGTGCACAGGTGGAACGCATGCTGACACCAAGCGGGTCCTGCTTCCACTGTCACCATTGCATAGTGCGGATGCTCACACGGGACGGATTTTTAACTATTTTTGTATGTATAGCCTACTGCGGAGGCTTTTAATAAAACTGCCCTAAACTTTTTTTTTACACTTTGAGGAGTCTGTTTTCCACTTTCTCTCTTCTTTTCGGCCATTGGCTCCCAATTTTGGAACCTTTGACCACGACGAGGAGGGTCCATCGGGAACCAGCTGGAGGATGTACTTTGGTCACGGAGGCTACACATACAAAAATAGTTAAAAATCCGTCCCGTGTCAGCATCCACACTATGCAATGGGGACAGTAGAAGCAGGACCCGCTTGGTGTCAGCGTGCGTTCCACCTGTGTACAAAGTAGCACGACGTACGCTCCAGCTTGACATGTTTCGTCATCAATCGGGACGTCTTCAGAAGCTGGAGGTCACGCTTTGTTTTGTTTGGTTTTACTTGTAGTTGATTTGGAAGTATTAAAGTTATTTGTTACATTTGGGGATTTATTCATTGGATTACATGATCAGGATCTTGCATCCACTCCCGAAGAGTGGTCATAAGCCTTTTTTCGATCCTTTGACAGGAGACAAGATTTCACTTGTGTATGATTTTAGTTTGAATTTGTGCTTGGTTTTAGAAGGTGCAGATCTTTTACTTTTCTTTTTTTCTTTTTGAGCACAATAATTTATGTCACAGTGTATATAACGGTATATCCTGGCAAGCACAGTTTTTTTTACATGGAGCACATCACTCATGCGGACTGTACATCAAACAAAACAAATGGCTGAAGGTCCTAGAAAAGCGCCTGACCCAGGAGCAGTGGCAGTATCACCCGCAAGGGCGGAAAAAGGAGGGCAGATACGGGTGCCAAAAAATGAAATGTCCATGTATAACAATCCATAGTGTCAACAATTTATTTATAGGTAAAGTTGATCCAGGGAATATTCGATTGCCTCTCTGGGGGATCAGGAAGGATTTTTTTCCCATGCAGGAGTAAATTGGATCATGCTTTGCTGTTTTTTTTTTTTTTTGCTTTCCTCTGGATCAATCTGTGGGCATAGATTGTGTAAATGGGATTGTATGATTTTTTTCTTCCCTTGGTTGATCTAGATGGACTTCAACTTGACTAAACTATGTAACTATGTAACAACAGCCGACAGTATCTGTGGGAAATCTAGGTGTGCATTACTACTTTAAATAAATGTGTCAGCACTCAATAAGTAATATGTGATGACTGTTCAGCACATTTTTTTTATGCTGAAAAAGCCCCCTCGGCTTATACTCGAGTGAGGGTCTCCCGCTGTGTCATGCAGTCTTAACTGTTCGGCGGCCGTCCACTGCAACAAAGCCCCGCCTCCTCCGCATCTGTGATAGACGGAACACTGAACACTAATACAATGCTGGGAAACTGAATCAGTGTTCTGTCTATCACAGACAAGGAGGAGGCGGGGCTTTGTTACAGTGGATGGCCGCTGAACAGTTAAGACTGTAGTTGCATGACACAGCGGGAGACACCCGCTGTTTGTAATCAAAGGTACAGGTGGACACAGTGAGGCTGCAGATAGGCACAGTGAGGCTTCAGATGGGCACTGATGATACAGATGGGCACAGTGAGGCTGCAGATGGGCACAGTAAGGCTGCAGATGGGCACAGTAAGGCTGCAGATGGGCACAGTGAGGCTGCAAATGGGCACAGTGAAGCTGCAGATGGGCACAATGAGGCTGCAGATGGGCACTGATGACACAGGTGGGCACAGTTTGGCTGCAGATGGGCACAGTGAGGCTGCAGATGGGCACAGTAAGGCTTCAGATGGGCACAGTGAGCTGCAGATGAGCACAGTGAGGCTGCAGATGGGCATTGTTTACCCAGTAGCTGCTGCATTTCCCACCCTAGGCTTATACTCGAGTCAATAGGTTTTCCCAGTTTTTTGTGGTAAAATTAGGTTGCCTCGGCTTATATTCGAGTCGCTTATACTCGAGTATATATGGTATCTTGGCACCATTAATATTTACAAATGTACCTTATAGAACATTGAATGTTCACTTTTTAAATGTATTTCTATTTTAAAAAATGGGAAAACAGTATAGCACCCTCTAGCTAGTGTGCTAGTCACTAATATTCTGTACTGATGGCCACTGATGAGGAGGCACTGATGGCCACTAACAAGGCGACACTCTTAGGCTGCACTCATGGGCACTGATAGGCATTGATGGGACTGTACTGATGGGCATTGATGGGACTGTACTGATGGGTACTGATAGGCTGCATTGATAGGCACTGATGGGCACTAATGAGGTGGCACTGATGGCCACTGATAGGCTGCACTGATGGGCACTAATGAGGCTGCACTGATGGGCACTGATGAGGCTGCACATATGGGTACTGATATGCTTTTATGTTAATATTGTTAATATTTATTTTTGGAACTAAATTCTGCATAAAACATTTAACAGTATAATTTCATGGAATAATTTACAAGGGTGTGTTTAGGGGCGGGGCAGGGTAGGGGTTACCCTCAAATTAACGCTGAAAGTCTGCAGTTAAAGCACATCTTGTTTGTTTCATTTCAAATCCATTGTGGTGGTGTATAGAGCCAAAAAGATTAGATTGTGTCGATGTCCCAATATTTATGGACCTGACTGTAAATACAGTGTCACAAAACACTGGTGCCCACCATTGACAACCAATGCCAGCATACAGTGCCCACCAGTGGCAGCAGTCAGTGCCCACCACTGCACATAAGTGCAACCAATCAGTGCCCATTAGCGATGCCAGTCAGTGCTGGCAATCAGTGCCGCCTATCAGTGCTGCCCATCAATGCCCATCACTGCTGTCGATCAATGCCCATCTGTACCGCCTATCCGTGCCCACCAGTGCTGCCTATCAGTGCCCACCAGTGCCGCTATTAGTGCCCATCAGTGCCACCCAACAGTGCTGCCTATCAGTGCTCATCAGTGCCATCTATCAGAACCCATAAGTGCAGCATATTAGTGCCTCCTCATCAGTGCCCATAAGTGCCGTCTCATCAATGCCCACCAGTTCAGCCTATCGGTTCCCATCAGTGCCACCTCATCAGCGCACATCAATGAAGCCGAAAAATTACTTAGTTACAAAATATACCAACAGAAAAAAAAAAGTAAAAAACATTTTTTTTTCACATTTTTTTTTTTGTAAAAAATAAAAAACGCAGCAGTGATTAAATACCACCAAAAGAAAGCTCTATTTGTGTGAAGAAAATGATAAAACATTTGTTTGGGTACAATCTAGCATGACCACGCAATTGTCATTCAAAGTGCGACAACGCTGAAAGCTGAAAAATGGCCTGGGCAGGAGGGGGGTGTAAGTGCCCGGTAGGCAAGTGGTTAAAAATGACACAGAAGGAAATTAAAAAAAAAAAAAAATCCAAAGAACACTGTATCCCAAAAAAATAAAAATAAAATTGTAGACAGAAGTTCTACTTCATCTAATCACTTCCACTTCTGACTCACATCGTGATAATTCTACTGGAATTTTCCTGCTACCTGATTGCCAAAACAAAAAAAAATAAATATAAATAAAGCGTTGCTTTCGGGCACGCATAAAACACTGCCGCCGTCAAGCGAGCCCGAACGTAACTGACAAAGTTAATTTGTAGCAGATGGTGGCGAGATATTTCATTATTTAATTTTGATAATTAGGTACATAGCTCAGTAATACCCACCGAACACAACTGCCGATAATGATGCGCCCTCGTTGTTTGTTTCTCTGCGGTGTTCGGGAAGGCGATAGCAGCTACACGCACTTGTTAGCGAGAACCTACAGATGGCTGCGCCGAGGTTACATTTTACCGCAAACAATGCCATGGAAAGATATATTATCAGTCTTCCATTCCTGTTCCCTCTGCAGCGCTCGTGACTCGGCTGACTGGCGTCACATAGATCATAACAGGGAGTTTTACAGCTTGAGGACCAGAAGGCCTTTCAAAGGGAAGGTTACATGTTGTGATGGAACCACAATGAAGGTAGATGCTCAATAGAACGCTCTGCACACGCTCTATTTAGGTGGAAGAAAAATTGGGGCGTGTGTATGGCATGCCGGATCAGAACTCTCCAGGCCCCAGGAGCCAATGGCGTCCCTAGGGGGGGCCAGAGGGGGCCCTGACCCCCCCCAACATTATGCTGTGCCCCACCATGTGCCCCCCCAATTAAAAAAAAAGTATTTTTTTTTTTTTTTACAAAAAGGCAAAGACTTTTTGTTTGCATTCGTAGCAGATGCGCCACATCTTACTCAGGCTGCAACCCTGATAGTTCTCCCACTGCTTTGGACCCTTATGTTTTCTTGGTATTCTGGTGACATATATCTCTTGTTTTCTGCCACCCTGGGGGGCCCCAATACAGTAGTAAGGGAGCTCACTGCAGAACATGTGAAAGGGCCCATTGTGGGATCGTAGCAAAGGGCCCCAGGATATATATATATATATATATATATATATATATATATATATATATATATTATTAATATATATATGTATAACTGCATTTTATAGTTGCCCCCCTACTTTTGTCCCTGTCTCCACATGTGCACCCCCTAAATATGAAAGCTGGAGACGCCACTGCCAGGAGCACATGCAATTTTGCCATTTTAAAGGTGACCTCCCCACCATGTAAATGTCTACCAACCTTTAACAGCTAAAGCCTTCCCCAAAGGGGCCATCTCCAAACTGTTCCTACAAAGTTGGGAGCATGAAATTGTCCAAAATGTCTTGCTATGTTGACACCTAAGAGTTCCCTTCACTGGATCTAAGGGGCCAAGTCCAACCCCTGAAAAACAACCCCCACACCATAACCCCCCCCCCCCCCGCCCTCCACCAAATGGTTTGGACCAGTACACAAGGCACCCGGCGCGCTCTGTGATTGTTGTTTATAGTCTGTACCAGCAATTTCCATTCCTCTGGTTGATCTATTTATAAGCATGTTTTTACTCTCCTCACTTCCAGTCTTTGAATACTATGAATTTGAAAATGTATAAATACACTATATTGCCAAAAGTATTGGGACGCCCGCCTTTACACACACATTAACTTTAATTGCATCCCAAGGAGAAATGTAAATAATTGCCTCGCATCTAACACATATATTCGCACCACATCCCTTAAGTATTAGAATACAAGAAAAATATGAAAAAATGGGACTTTAAAGGTGCAATAGGTGACACACAAATTGAATAATAAAAATTACATTTTATTTAGGAAAAAAAAAAAAACATGTCTATAAAAAGAGTTTACATTCAATGTAACAATACAGTTTTTGTAGTGCAACCGAAGGATTTATTTCTCAACATGTTTCACCACATGCTTTGGCTTCTTCAGGAGAATAATATTTATCAGACACTAGAAAGAGTAATATAAAAATTACACAATGGACAAAAAATATATAGAACCTGTATATAGATCTTTCAAAAATTTGAATAATAAATTGAATATAAACTCTACTCTTTATGCCCCGTACACACGGTCGGATTTTCCGACGGAAAATGTGTGATAGGACCTTGTTGTCGGAAATTCCGACCGTGTGTGGGCTCCATCACACATTTTCCATCGTATTTTCCGACACACAAAGTTTGAGAGCAGGATATAAAATTTTCCGACAACAAAATCCGTTGTCGGAAATTCCGATCGTGTGTACACAAATCCGACGCACAAAGTGCCACGCATGCTCAGAATAAATAAAGAGATGAAAGCTATTGGCTACTGCCCCGTTTATAGTCCCGATGTACGTGTTTTACGTCACCGCGTTCAGAACGATCGGATTTTCCGACAACTTTGTGTGACCGTGTGTATGCAAGACAAGTTTGAGCCAACATCCGTTGGAAAAAATTCTAGGATTTTGTTGTCGAAATGTCCGAACAAAGTCCGACCGTGTGTACGGGGCATTAGAGTTTTTGTTCAATTTATTCAAATTTTTGAAAGATCTATATACAGGTAATTATATCCCTTTGGCTGAGATATCGCATTGATAGATCAGATATGTGGTATTATTTTTGATTTGTAGTTTGATTGATTTTTTGATTGTTCTGTATATTGATAAATATTATTCTCCTGAAGAAGCCACGGCATGTGGTGAAATATGTTGATAAATAAATCCTTCGGTTGCACTACAAAAACTGTATTGTTAAATTGAATGTAAACTCTTTTTATAGACATGTTTTTTATCAACTTTTCTAAATAAAATGTAATTTTTATTATTCAATTTGTGTGTCATTTATTGCAGCTTTAAAGTCCCATTTTTTTCATATTTTTTTTGTATTTTAATTGCATCCCGGTCTTAGTCCGTAGGGTTCAATATTGAGTTGGCCCACCCTTTGCAGCTATAACAGCTTCAACTCTTCTGGGAAGGCCGTCCACAAGGTTTAGGAGTGTGTCTATGGGAATGTTTTGACCATTCTTCCAGAAGCGCATTTGTGAGGTCAGGCACTGATGTTGGATGAGAAGGCCTGGCTCGCAGGCTCTGCTTTAATTCCTTCCAAAAGTATTGTATCGGGTTGAGGTCAGTCAAGTTCCTCCACCCCAAATGCTCTCATCCATGTCTTTATGGACCTTGCTTTATGCACTGGTGCACAGTCATGTTGGAACAGGAAGGGGCCATCCCCAAACTGTTCCCACAAAGTTGGGAGCATGAAATTCTTCAAAATGTCTTGCTATGTTGACACTTTAATGCCCCGTACACAGGATCAGATTTTTCGACAACAAATGTTGGGTGTGAGCTTGTTGGCGGAAAGTCCGACCGTGTGTACGCTCCATCGAACATTTGTTGTCAGAATTTCAACCAACAAATGTCGGCTAGCAGGTTCTCAAATTTTCCACCAACAAATTTTTGTTGTCTGACTTTCCGATTGTATGTACACAAGTCCGTCACACAAAAGTCCACGTACGCTCGGAATCAAGTACGAGCCTCGGAAGCGCTCGGTCTTGTAAAACTAGCGTTCGTAATGGAGATATCACATGACTGTTGAACTTCCTTTTTCACCGTACGTCTTGTATGTCACCACGTTCGTAATTGTTGGCCAACATTTGTATGACCGTGTGTATGCAAGACAAGTTGGAGCCAACAACCTTCCAACAAAATTCAAGGGTTTTGTTGTCGGAAAGTCCGATCGTGTGTACTGGGCATAAGTGTTCCCTTCACTGGATCTAAGGGGCCAAGCCCAACCCCTGAAAAACAACCCCCACACCATAATCCCCCCTCCACCAAATGGTTTGGACCTGTGCACAAGGCACCCGACACGCTCTGTGATCCTTGTCTCATTCCCTGTGCCCATCAGTGCCCCCTATCTGTGCCCATCATTACCTTTCTGATCAGTGCCCATCAGTGCCCCCTATCTGTGCCCATCATTACCTTTCTGATCAGTGCCCATCAGTGCCCCCTATCTGTGCCCATCATTACCTTTCTGATCAGTGCCCATCAGTGCCGTCTATCAGTGCCCATCAGTGAAGGAGAAAAATTACTTCTTTACTAAATTTTATAACAGAAACCAAAAAAAAGTTTTGTGGTGTTTTGTCTAAATTTTCGGTCTTTTTCCTTTTTTTTTTTTTTTTTCATCTCATGGTATACCTTTTTCTAATATTTTATACCTTCCCAACTTTTACCAGCCAGAGCCCCTCTTCTTCACAGTATGTGTGTGTGTGTGTGTGTGTGTGTGTGTGTGTATATATATATATACATATATATATATATATATACCGTAAATATATATAAAATACATATATATATATATATATATATATAAAATACATATATATATATATATATATATATATTATATATATATATATATATATATATATATATATATATATATATATATATATATATATATATACCGTAAATATATATAAATTTTTTTTTTTAATTATTCATTTTAAATAATAAAAGTTAAGAATTTAATCCATTTTTTCATCGCACTGTATACATTTTTCTAATGTTTGATACGTTCGGTACTATCCTCTACCACTCTTTACCAGCCAAAGCCCCTCGTCTTTTATGCACAAGAGATTTTCAATTCTTTAATTTATTTAGAAGCAAGTTTTTACTCCCCACTTTTCTGAATGTGGGAACCTTTTATGAATTTTAAAATGTATAAATATCTGTATACATAAAGAAATAAGTCATTAAAAATTAATGATAATTATTTTTTTCTACCTACTAGATTTTTTATTAATTCATCCCACAGTATACGCTTTTTTTTGTTGTTTTGTGTTATAGCTTCAATCTTCTCATCTACCAGCCTTTACCAGTCAGAGTCCCTCTTCTTTTTATGTACCAGCAATTTTCATTATTCTGTTTCATTTATTTAGAAGCAAGTTTTTACTCTCCCACTTCAATCCTTGGAAACTTATATGAATTTGAAAACATATAAATATATGTATATATATAAAGATTAGATAAGTCTTTAAAAATTAATCATTTATAATCATTATTTTTTTTTTTTCTGCCCACTAGCCTCTATTAATTCATTCCACGGTTTTCATTTTTTAAATGTTTTATAGCTTCAGTCTTATCGTCTACCAACCTTTACCAGCCAGAGCCCCTTTTCTTTTTATGTACAAGTTGTTTTATTTATTTATAGGCAAGTTTTTACTCTCCCGATTTCCAATCCTTGGATACTCCTATCCAAGTTTACTCCTATAAATGGTAAAATACATGAATATAATTCATATAATGAATAATTAATAATTATTCATTTTTAATTACTTTATATGTACATATGTAATTAAAAATGAATAATTATTCATTTTTTCTACCTACTAGCCTCTATTGATTTCGCCTGTGGTATACATTTTTTTTTTTATGTTTTATACCTTTAATCCTACCATACTTATAATAATAATAATAAAAAAAAAAAAAAAAAATGATCATGAGTTGACACCTAGAAAAATCAATTATGAGTTTGAACCATGTAATCACTGTTCTAAAAGAATGATCTTGATAATGAAGATCAAACTATGTGATGTGATGTTCTAGTGTTCCCTCAGTAATCATATATGTAAGAGATAAAATAGCAATCACATAAGATAGATAAGATACTATCATGCAATACAAATAGCTTGAGTTAATTTTCTATAAAAAAAGCATTTTATTGTGTGTATTTGTGTGTACTTATCTCAGCTTATAATATAAAAAATATATATATATTTAATTTATCCTAAAACTCAACAGTGACTATTATCTTTATATAATTTTTTTTATTTTTACAGTATAATTTATCTTAGTGTATTTTATTTTCTCCCTAATTTTCTCCTTAGTATTTTGTACACCTATCTTGTATAATGCCACGTACACACGATCGGACTTTGCGGCATACTTGGTCCGGCGTACCGGATTTTGTCGGACAATTCGATCGTGTGTGGGCTCCAGCGGACTTTGTTTTCTCAAAAGTTTGACGAACTTAGATTTGAAACATGTTTCAAATCTATCTGACGGACTCGAGTCCGGTCGAAAAGTCCGCTTGTCTGTATGCTAGTCTGACGGACAAAAAACGACGCTAGGGCAGCTATTGGCTACTGGCTATGAACTTCCTTGTTTTAGTCCGGTCATAAGTCATCACGTACGAATCCGTCGGACTTTGGTTGATCGTGTGTAGGAAAGTCCTTTCATTTGGAAAATCCGTCGAAAAGTCCGCTGGGCAAAGTATGCCGTAAAGTCCGGTCGTGTGTACGCGGCATAAGGTGTAGTGAGTCTTTCATGAGGTTTCACCTATAGCGGACACCTTTCCCCTAAGGATAGTATTTCTACTGATACTTTATTATCTTCGAGGAACTGGGAATCTCCCCAACAACCTCAGAGATAGGGATCACGTACCATGTCAGAGGGCTTCAAGAGGCAGAAGGGTCCAAGGTAGACCTAGTATGTAGATGTGATCAGGACTAGTTATTGGCTGGATGCCAAGCCTTCAGGGGTCAGGGCTGGCCGCAGACAAGTCAGGGCTGGCAGCAGAAGTCTGTTCCATATAAGGTTCAGGACAGGCAGCAATCAGTAGCTTATCTATTATCCGGGAAAGGGCTGGGGCAGGTGGCAATGTGTAACATATCCATTATCCAGCCTAGGGTCAGAACAGGCAGCAATCAGCAGCACATCTATTATCCAGGCCAGGTTGAGGACAGGTGGCAATCAGTAGTGCATCCTTTATCCAGGTCAGGGCAGGCGGCAATTTGTAGTATACCCATTATCCAGGCTAGGGTCAGGGCAGGTGACAATCAGCAGCACATCTGTTATCTCGGCTAGGGTCAGGGCAGGTGGCACTTAGAAGTGCATCCATTATCCAGGCCAGGGTCAGGGCAGGCAGAAATTTGTAGCATATCCACTATCTAGGCAAGGGTCAGGGCAGGCAGCAATCAGTAGCTTATCCATTATCCAGGAAAGGGCTAGGGCAAGTGGCAATCTGTAGCATATCCATTATCCAGCCTAGGGTCAGGGCAGGCAGCAATCAGCAGCACATCTATTATCCAGGCCAGGTTGAGGACAGGTGGCAATCAGTAGTGCATCCATTATCCAGGTCAGGGGGGGCAGCAATTTGTAGCATACCCATTATCCAGGTTAGGGTCAGGGCAGGCGACAATCAGCAGCACATCTGTTATCTCGGCTAGGGCCAGGGCAGGTGGCACTTAGAAGTGCATCCATTATCCTTGCCAGGGTTTAGGGCAGGCAGAAATTTGTAGCATATCCACTATCTTGGCTAGGGTCAGGGCAGGCGACAATAAGAAGCATATCTGTTATCCAGGCTAGAGTTAGGGCAGGTGGCAGTTAGCAGTGCATCCATTATCCAGGCCAGGGTCAGGGCAGGAAGCAATTTGTAGTATATCCATTATCCAGGCTAGGGTCAGAGCAGGCGACAATCAGCAGCATATCTGTTATCTAGGCTAGGATGAAGGCAGGTGGCAATCAGTACTGCATCAGTTGTCCAGGGCAGGGTTTGGGCGGGTGGCAATCAGTAGAGTTTCTGTTAACCAGGCTAGGGTCAGGGCAGGTTTCTCTGTGAATACAGGCATATCCTGATCTCCTCTCAAGAGCCTTTAGACCTGGTGCAAGCAGCAGGCTGTGTCTTGGTAGGAGTTATACAGAGAGTAAAATACCTGGATGGGTGGATGTCAGTCTGGAGAAGTGGATGTTCCTAGGCAGAACTGCATTCACAATGAATGGAAAGAGATTGTCAGGGACAGTCAAGCTTTGTTTGTTGCGATTGTTTGTTCTGGTATGATCAGGGTTTTACAGGCTAGAAGTTTGATTGCTTCTCTCTGCCTCTTGAAGAAACTTCCAGAACATAAGGAGGGAGATTCAAATGATCAGCCTGAATATTTATCATGGCCTAGCCAATCCTTGGAGAGGAGTGTCCAGAAGGTGGCTGGGAAGGTGACAAATAGTCTGAAGCCCTGGAGAAATTGTTATTCCTCCCCAGGAGGCTTCAAAGCCTTAGGAGGGTTGCTGCCTCTCTGAGGTAGGCTCTAACTGTAAAGCTCTTTTTTTAGATTTTAGCTGTGGTGGAGCTGAGAACCTAAGGCAATCTTTTTGAGGAGCTGGTTATTGGACTTTACCATAAGGGATCTGGTCTGGAGAAGGATTGTCTTCCTCACTGACCATGGTCCAGAGGATGCTGGAAGGTGTGCAGCTGTCCTGGGGACTTGTGAGTACTGACCATGAATTGTGATCCCCTGGTGACCTTGTGTGCTTTTTTGGGATACAGAGTCTTGAAGTACTGGCCATTCCCTCATTTCTCCAGAAGAATTCATGTATGTGAGCCTAGTGAAGATTGTCCTTTTGTTACTGTGCAGCATTTTTGAGTATCCCATTCCCTAACCCAGTGATGGCGAACCCCGATGTTTTGGAACTACAGTTCCCATGATGCTCATGCACTCTGCAGTGTAGTGGAGCATCATGGGAAATGTAGCCCCAAAACATCTGGGGTGCCAAGGTTCACCATCACTGCCCTAACCCCTCTCCTGTTTAAGGTTCTTTAAGCAAAGAAAAAGACATCCCCTAGACCAGTACCGGGACAAGGTCCTCTAGCACCCAGAGCGAAGTGGTCAAACTGTACCCCTCATTCTTGCCTATGTGTGTGCGCATCATGTGTCAGCAAAATCCCCCCCCCCCCAAAAAAAAAAAAGAAATCAAGCACTAATTTGCACACTTACACCCCTAAGGTAAAATTGTCACTAAACTAAGACCCCCCTCCTCAAATTCCTCCCCCTCCTTGCACAAATCACCCCCCCCCAATCATTCCTAGCACAAATCCTCTACCCCTTAAATGTTCTCCTGTGAGTACAAATCCTCTCCCCCTCTAAAAAAAACCCCCTCTCCCAGCACAAGTCCTCCTATCACAGATTCCCCCCCAACCCACCTCCTAGCACAAATCCTCTCCCCCAGCACAACCCCCCGACCTCCATATCACCCCCACTAGCACAAATCCCCCCTCTTACATTCCTAGCCACATTCTTTGCTGCCGGGACAGAAGTGAGGAGATGGGGGAGGATAAGCAAACACTGCACAGTCCGAATCCGACAGTCCTGATCCAGTAGCGATACAGTAGTGTCAGGGAGAGGAGCTGGAGGGAGGAGAGAGCACGGTCTGCATCTCCTCTCAGTTGTCTCCTCCACTTCAGATTTGGCATGTCACCTCCAGCGCTAAGCTGATAGGGGTAGAGAGATGCTGACATCGCTACTCCTATCATCTTGCAGTGTCAGACACTCGGCTCACGGCACCCCTCCCCTCATATGATACCACGGGCACCCGGGGCAGTCGTCCCTCCTGCCCACCCCTTGCCCGGCCCTGCCCTAGACTGAGTTATTGGAGCCAGTATATATGGACTGGTGCTTGCAGTGGTGAGCAACCTCTGTCCTATTAGAGAAGAACCAGCTGCCCCTACTATTGTAGTAGCACTACAACAAAGAGCATCAACACATGAATTATATGGGCAGCACATGAGGGTAAATGGATTCTGAATACAGTACAAGTCAAATTTTGTAGATCGTAGTAAGCAAGGGGCTTTACCTGTTGACACCTCCGTCTCACTCATGTGGGAGTTTTAATTTCCCAGCATTTTGCTATCCAAGAAATCTTTGCTACAAATCAGTGTTTAGTCTACAACCCACGGAGATTCTGCTGCACAAAATAAATCTAAACAGGAGGGTTCAATGAAGGCGTGAGTCACCTTGGCGTAAAAAGACTCTACTCTTGCCATTGCTCTGTGAGTCATTACTTCTAGATAATGGGATATACTTCTGGAAAAAAAAAATCAAACAAAAGCGTGTGTCTTGGAAAATTATTGTATGCAGTTATGTTGTGGCAGAACAGTGGCTATCACTTCTGCCTTGCCGCACTAGGGTCCTTAGCTCGGGTCCCAACTGGGATACTACCTGCATGGAGTTTGCATGTACTCCATTTTCCTACCACATACCAATGACTTGTTGGCAGGTCAACTGGCTCTTATCTAAACTGGCCATAGCATGCATGCACGTCAGATAAAATGGTTTACATCCTTCTTAGAGAATTGCTCTCAGACAGTGAAACTAGGAGCATTCACCTCTGAAACCGGCGCAATCTCCTGTGGAGTCCCCCAGGGTTCACCCTTTTCACCAGTCCTATTCAACATCTACATCCGCCCACTTCTCAAAATCATCAGAAAATCGGACCTCTCCTTCCACTTATACGCTGATGACACCCAACTCTACTTTCGCATCACGGGACAAAAAGACCACCATCAGCAATTAGAGAAATGCCTCACTTTGATAGATGACTAGATGACCATTAGCTCCCTCTAACTCAACGGTTCAAAAACAGAACTTCTCCTACACGCTAACCAAAATTCAAAAACCAAGACTCCGTGGACACCTCCCACCATCTTTGGACAGACCATCTCTCCAAGCACCAAAGCCAAGAGTCTCGGAGTCATCTTTGACTCAGAAATGACAATGGATGCACAAATAGGATCAGTAGTTAGCGGATTTCACCATCTCCTGCGCCTGCTACGTGGACTCATCCCCTTCATCCCAGAAGAGGACAAAGCAGCAGTAGTTGGAACAATCATCAATTCCCGACTCGACTACGCAAACTCGCTCTACATAGATCACCCCAATATCAGCTTGCGTGCCTACAACTCATCCAAAACTCGGCAGCAAGACTGTTAACAGGAAAAAAACCCTGGGAGTCCATTTCCCCATCCCTGAGAAGCCTACATTGGCTAACCGTAAAGAATGGGTTCACATTCAAGATCCTCTGCCTCACCCACAAATGCATACAAGGAAACGCTCCTCAATACCTTCGAGATAAAATAAAACACTACACACCCAATTGCAATCTTCGATCATCTAACCAAAACCTCCTCCTCATTCCCAAATTCCGCTACAAAGCAAAGGGAGAACGAAGATTCGCAGTCCAAGGACCTCGGTTATGGAACACTCTTCCGACTCACATCCACATGGAAGAAAACCATCAGGCCTTCAGGAAAAAACTCAAGACCTACCTCTTCTAAGAAGCTGACAACACAGAACGCATCTAGTGCCTTGAGGCGATTCAGTTTGCATTTGCAGCGCTTTACAAATCATTCATTCATTCAGATAGTGACCTTAGATTGTAAGATACGTAGGGGTAGGGTCTGATGTGAATGTACACCAATGAACCATAACATTATGACTACTGGCAGGTAATGTGAATAACATTGATTAGACATGTGCACTGACAAAAAATTTGTTCATTTTCATTTTCATTTCATTTGCATTGTTTTTGCTTTTTTCAGAAATTCGAAAATTTCTGAAATTCTGAAATTCGAAAATTCGGAAATCCAAAAATTCGGATTTTCAAATTTCCGAAAATTAGGAAATTCGAAGTTCGGAAATTTGAAAATCCTATTGTTCGGATCTCCGAATTTGCAAATTCCAAATTTCCGAGTTTCCTGCATTTCGAATTTTTGGATTTCCGAATCTATGGATTTCCGAATCTATGGATTTCCGAATCTATGGATTTCCGAATTTCTAATTTTAAAATTTTCGAATTTCGGAATTTTCCAATTCCGAAATTTCGAATTTTTGAATTCCGAATTTTCGGATTTCCAGAATTCGGAAATTCAAAAATTTCAAAATCTGAAAATCTGAAAAAGAAGAAAATCAGTAAAATTTGAAATAATAACTAACTAATAATAACTAACTATTAAATGATAGGTATTGGAATTTCCTTTCAAATTTGGCTGTTTGTAAACATAACGAACACAAATTTATCTGAAGTTCCGAATTATCCGAAATAACAAATGCCACATCTAAACAAATGGAATGGAACAAATTAATAATAAATAATATTAATAAAAAGGTTTTATTATTATTATTGTTATTTATTATTATTAGATTGTTACGCTCCATTCGTTTAGATATGACATTTGGTATTTCAGATAATTCCTAACTTTGGATAAATTCGTACTTGTTACGTTCACTAACAGCCAAATTTGAGAGGAAATTTCAATACCTATAATTTAATAGTTATTATTAGTTATTATTTCAGATTTTCGGGTTTTCAAATTTTTCAGATTTTCATTCTTTTAAATTTTCAGATTTTCATTCTTATTTTCGGATTTTCAAATTTCCAAATTTCCATATTTTAAAATTTCCGAAATTTCGAATCCCTGTCATCGGGAGCAGTGATCGCTGTCATGTCCGAGGTAGCCCCCCCCCCCACAGTTAGAATCACTCCCGAGGACACCCTTAACCCCTTCATCGCCCCCTAGTGGTTATCCCCTTCCCTGCCAGTGTCAGTTACACAGTAATCAATGCATTTTTATAGCACTGATCGCTGTATAAATGACAATCTTCCCAAAATAGTGTCAAAAGAGTCCGATGTGTCCGCCATAATGTCGCAGTCATGATAAAAATCGCAGATTTCCGCCATTACTAATAAAGAAAAAAAAAAAAAAATAATAAACATGCCGTCTATCTATCCCCTATTTTGTAGACGCTATAACTTTTGCGCAACCCAAACAATATACGCTTATTGCGATTTTTTTTTTTTTACCAAAAATATGTAGAAGAATACATATCGGCCTAAACTGAGGAAAAAATTTGGGGTTTTTTTAATATTTTTTGGGGGATATTTATTATAGTAAAAAGTAAAAAATATTGCTTTTTTTTCAAAATTGTCGCCCTTTTTTTATTTATAGCGTAAAAAATAAAAACGGCCGAGGTGATCAAATACCACACAAAAGAAAGCTCTATTTGTGGGAAAAAAAGGACGTCAATTTTGTTTGGGTACAGTGTAGCACGACCGCGCAATCGTCAGTTAAAGCGACGCAGTGCCGAATCGCAAAAAATGGCCTGGTCATTAAGCAGCCAAATCTTCCGCGGCTGAAGTGATTAACCCCCCCCCCCCCCCCTTTTGCTTTGGCGTACTACATTTGCATTGAAGGTTGCTGCCTTGCTAACGTTTCTCCCATTCTCAAGTCCAAAAGTTAGGAGGTATGCCCAGGCAGCGTTGTCACCCTGCTCAGTTCTCACCTCCTGGACAGCAAACCTTCTCCTCCCCAAGGAGAACACAGATGGCAAAAAAAAAAAACTTGGCAGAGAGTCTTACCCCTTGTCACTCTGCCCATCTAAATACTGTAATAAAAGTACAGCCTTTACATACAATTAAAAAATTAAAAAATAAAATACTGAACAATACATCAAAGTCAATATTCTCTATTTTTCAATTAGAGAAGATTCTTACGTGTGGGCGTTTTATATTTCTGGATCTTAGCTCTCGAACGAGTCTTGGTTATGAATCAGTGTTTTGTCTACAGCCCACAGAGAGATCGCTGCACAAACAGTACATATTAAGTGAGAAAAATATTATACTTTGTTCAAAAGATGGAATGTGCTTGTTGGTAATATGTACAGGAATTCTTACTCCAAGGAAATTCAGTTTTTTTTTGTTGTTGTTCGGGGTTATCTGGGTGTAACCAAGTGTGACTAAGATGCCTCTGTAAAGGGGTGCCAGGTGCTCTTTATTCATATGTGACCACTGGGTGTTTGTCATCTTTATAGTCGAGCAGGAATATATTTTGAAGGCTCTCTTGACGTTTGAGTCTATGAGTACCTGAAATTGATACAAAGAGGTTCTCTTCTAGGCCCTGGCACTAAAGGCACAGGCCCCAGGTCTACAACCAATGTCTTGGCCCAAGCGTATAGAGACTGAGGACATGCTAACGGATTGCATCTGCAGGTGAATAGCTGCAAGGGATCAACCACTCTTTTGGGTAGCCAACAGACAGACATCCTTGCATGCTGTCTGGCGTTGTGTTTTGGAGGGAAAGTGTAGAAGAATCTTCCAGTCTGATACTATAGTCCAAACAGCAGGCAGATAATTTTCTCTCTACCTAGGAATGACCAAGACTTAAGGGATGTATGAGACTTTTTATACTTGTTGCGGTGACTTGGGTCTTTTAGAAACCTAACACTATCCTTGGTTCTCTCTGTACTGGCTCAGTCTGGAAATCAAAGCCAGAGAGATAAACTGTGAGAATTCAAGGCCCAAAGCAGGACTGGAGCAATGAGTGGAGGACAATGGAGCAATAGTGGAGGGGACTGGAGCAATGTGTGGAGGGGACTGGAGCAATGCGTGGAGGGGACTGGAGCAATGCGTGGAGGGGACTGGAGCAATGAGTCCAGGGAACTGGAGCAATGAGTGGAGGGGACTGCAGCAATGAGTGGAGGGGACTGGAGCAATGCGTAGGGAGGACTGGAGCAATGCATAGAGGGGGCTGGAGCAATGTGTGGAGGGGGCTAGAGCAATGAGTGCAGGGGACTGGAGTAATAGGTGAGGGGACTGGAGCAATGAGTGCAGGGGACTGGAGTAATAGGTGAGGTGACTGGAGCAATGGGTGCAGGGGACTAGAGCAATGAGTGCAGGGGACTGGAGTAATAGGTGAGGGGACTGGAGCAATGAGTGCAGGGGACTGGAGCAATGTGTGGAGGGGACTGGAGCAATGAGTGCAGGGGACTGGAGGAATGTGTGGAGGGGACTGGAGCAATGTGTGGAGGGGACTGGAGCAATGCATGGTGGGGGCTGGAGCAATGTGTGGAGGGGACTGGAGCAATGTGTGGAGGGGACTGGAGCAATGTGTGGAGGGGACTGGAGCAATGTGTGGAGGGGACTGGAGCAATGTGTGGAGGGGACTGGAACAATGAGTGGAGGGGACTGGAGCAATGTGTGGAGGGGACTGGGGCAATGAGTGGAGGGGACTGGAGCAGTGAGTGCAGGGGACTGGAGCAATAGTGGAGGGGACTGGAGCAATAGTGGAGGGGACTGGAGCAATGTGGGGAGGGGAATGGAGCAATAGTGGAGGGGAATGGAGCAATAGTGGAGGGGACTGGAGCAATGTGTGGAGGGGACTGGAGCAATGTGTGGAGGGGACTGGAGCAATAGTGGAGGGGACTGGAGCAATAGTGGAGGGGACTGGAGCAATGTGGGGAGGGGAATGGAGCAATAGTGGAGGGGACTGGAGCAATGTGTGGAGGGGACTAGAGCAATGTGTGGAGGGGACTAGAGCAATGTGTGGAGGGGACTGGAGCAATGCGTGGAGGGGACTGGAGCAATGCGTGGAGGGGACTGGAGCAATGCGTGGAGGGGGCTGGAGCAATGAGTGGAGGGGACTGGAGCAATAAGTGGAGGGGACTGGAGCAATGAGTGGAGGGGACTGGAGAAATGAGTGGAGGGGACTGGAGCAATAGTGGAGGGGACTGGAGCAATGTGTGGAGGGGACTGGAGCAATGTGTGGAGGGGACTGGAGCAATAGTGGAGGGGACTGGAGCAATGTGTGGAGGGGAATGGAGCAATAGTGGAGGGGACTGGAGCAATGTGTGGAGGGGAATGGAGCAATAGTGGAGGGGACTGGAGCAATGTGTGGAGGGGACTAGAGCAATGAGTGCAGGGGAATGGAGAAATAGGTGAGGGGACTGGAGTAATGCATAGGGGGGACTTGAGCAATGAGTGCAGGGGACTAGAGCCATAGTGGAGTGGACTGGAGCAATGAGTGCAGGGGAATGGAGCAATAGGTGAGGGGACTGAAGCATTAAGTGAGGGGGCTGGAGCAGTTAGTGAAAGGGGCTGAATAAATGAGTGGAGGGGGTGGAAGCAATGAGTGGAAGGGCTGGAGCAATAAATGAGGGGACTTATTCAATGAGGTAGGAGGTTGGAGCAATATGTGAGGGGAATAGAGCAGTAAGTGAGGAGACTTGAGCAAAGAGTGAGGGGGCCTGAAGAAATGAGTTAGGGGGTTGGAGCAATACATGAGGGGAATGGAGAAATGAGAGGGGGGACTGGAGCAATGAGTGGATGGGACTAGAGCAATGGGTGGAGATGACAGAGGTACTGACTGGAGCAGTGATTAGAGGGGACTGGATGAATGGGTGCATGATACTGGAACAATGAGTGAATTGGACTGGAGCAACAAGTGAGGGGACTGGAACAATGGGTGGAGGTGGCAGGGGCAATGATTGGAAGGTATTGGAGCAACATGTAGAGGGAACTGGAGAAATGGGTGCAAGGGACTGGAGTGGACTGATGCAGTGAGTGGAAGGGAATGGAACGAGGGGGCGGGGGGGAACTGGAATAAGGGGACTGACTTTGATATTATACATTGGGTGAGCCTTTGTGAGCAGAGATGAGCATCAGGAATTCCATGGAAGTATGCTGAGAAACACTACCTAATGTCTGAAGATTTGAGAGATCTTGCACCATACGTTATTATACAGGCTCTGCCAAGAGCTATCCAGTTCAGTCTATATCACATTGGCAATTCTGCAAATTTCAAACTACCTAATGCACATCAAGAAACCACTTATTTCTGACTGAGCTAAACCAAGAAGTGACACCATAGGAGATGGTACGTTGACTTGTAGCAATATTCAACTGTCAGCAGGGAATTCCATTGACAGTTGATGACTCATCGGTTAAGTACACCACGGCCGGGTTCCCAGCCCCACTCCATAACAACCAGCTTACACTGCGCCCTCATTGGCAAAGCTTTGCCCAATCAGGGAGCTGAATGCATTGTTGCAGCACTCAGTGCATTGCAGGGTGTTCGTCAGGGCGAACATCCTGCAAATTTGGGTGTTCGGCGAACGGCCAAACAGGCAATGTTCAGCCCGAACTCATGCTTGGGCTGAACCGTTCGCTAGAGTTGCCACCTCGTAGAGTTGCCACCTCATCCCTTTAAACCCGAACACATATTAATTACACAGGTAAGGTGGTAATTAAACTCACTTGTTGCCTTATCTGCATTTAATTAGCCTCAGAACCCGTGTAATTCATATGTGTTCGGGTTTAAAGAGATGAGGTGGCAACCCTACCGTTCGCCCATCCCTAGTAGCAATTCTGTTGTGACCAGAGGCGGAAATGCCAGTGCGGAACAGGCCTAGAAGGTAGAGACCTTTCAGGTAGAGACCTTCTAGTAGGAGTATTTTAGGACCATTTCCAGAGCATTTCAGAGATTGGAAAGTCATCCTTAATTGTGTACTTAGAAACGGCAAATATGTAAGATTCTTTTATATTTATAAATTCACTTTGTACCATTTCTCACACTGAACTAGGGGTCTTCAAGTATGATAAATGATCCTCACCCTACCAATACTTCTACTGTATGTCTACATCCGCCAAAAAATTCACCCTCTTCATTGTCCGCTGGTAATCTTCATAAACCCAGCAAATGTTCCTGGATTTCTCTGACTTTGATAAAAAAATGCCCCGTGTGTTCTCTAAGCACTATGTGACGGCTGTAGCTGTCGTTAGCAGTGTGGAGGTACTGCAAGGCCAGACCCGCTAGCTGTAAATGTTAAAGTAGAAAGAAAATGGATAAAAATGTTTTAGCTGCAGTCGGTGCCCTTTCACCTCCATAACAACTCATTGACATGACAAGGAAAACACCATTTTAAGCCGGAAATCCTCTGCGCACTTTCTCTTTATTGAAAAAAGGTGCAAGGTATTTATTTATAGAGGTGAAGGAACAGAAAATCTGATATATTTCAAAGTTCCAACATGGCTACACAGGTACTCCTTGGACTTATCTTCGCTGATTTTGGGACCGTGTCACTCTGATGATTCTGTTAGATGCCACAGTTCTCCAACAAAAGAATCTAAAGCCTCGTACGCGCGATCGAAAATTTCCGTAAGGAAAAACTTGGATGGTTTTTCCGACGGGATTCCACTCAAGCTTGCCTTTGCATACACACGGTCACACAAAAGTTCTCTGAACTTTCGACCGTCAAGAACGCGGTGACGTACAACACTACGACGAGCCGAGAAAATGAAGTTCAATGCTTCCGAGCATGCGTCGAATTGTTTCTGGGCATGCGTGATTTTTTTGCGCATCCGAAGTGCATACAGACGAACGCATTTTCGGATAGGAGCTTTTCCCGACCGAAAAGTAGAAAACCTGCTCTCAATCTTTTGCTCGCTGGAATTCCGCCAGCAAAAGACCGATGGAGCGTACACACGGTCGCATTTCCGACAAAAAGCTCTCGTCGGAGTTTTGCTGGCGGCATTTCCGATCGTGTGTACAGGGCATAAGAGTTTTCTAACCTTCTTCCATGGCTGACCAAACCAGTGAGATTTCATTCTGTAGACACCAAGTAAAGTCAGACATGAAATATGAACAAAGCAGATCCCTCTATAGTGCGTACTTGTCTCAGTCCAGAGCACTGAGTCTCATTTCTGTCTGTTGCCTCCTTCCTCTGCTGTCAGCAAGAGTCACTTCTGACGAGTTTTCCTGACACTAAGCGAAAGATGGTGACAGGGGAGGGAGCTCCAGCTTATTGACAGCTTTGGCTCTTGAAGGGGGGGTGTGTCCCTATCTCTCCAATCAGCTCTTAGAGCTCTCCTTACTGATGTAACTTTAGCTTCCCGTCCCCTGCTTTTCAGAGCTGAGAGATCCTGTGTAAATTCTGCACTTTGAATGAATGTAGGGGAAATATTGCTGTAGATAAACAGGTACAACTGATGTAGGAGGATTTGTTTCATCTGAAGCCAGTCGCTTCACTGGGTATATCGAAGGGTTTACAACCACTTTAGGAAAAGTGGAAGCACTGCCAACGTGACATGACCCTAATTAAAGTGGATTAATCATCAGATATAGCCTCTTTTCATGGTAACCTCTTGCTACCCTTGTAACACATATGTGCAGTGGAAAAGAGGGGGTGGGCTTGACATAATCATCCAGTGACGGCCCAAGGTTTTTGTACTGAGAGCGTACTCACTGGGCACTCCTAGTGCCTTGACCAAGTTGTCATAGACCACTCCCGGTCTCTAGTAATGATCAAAATACCAACTCCCAATCATATAAACACTGTGACAGCCACAGTGGCCATGTGATCGGAAAGTCCTTCCACCTACCAGTGCTGGAAGTTACTATTTCTCCCACTGTGACCAAAGCTGGGCCTAATTAATGCTCCAACTGACACCAACAATGGGGCTTATTTAAAGTGGTTGTAAACCTCTGAAACAAAAAAATGAACAAAGCATATCCTTCTACAGTGTGTACTTGCCTCAATCCAAATCACCGAGTGTGATTTCTGGCTGTTGTCTCCTCCCTCTGCTATCTGCGTGAGTCACTTCTGACAGTCTGCCAGGAGTCTCCAAACTGCGGCCCAGGGTCAGATGCGGATTTTTGCTTGCCTTTATCTGTCCCCTGGGGCACTATTCCTCCTACTAACACTGATGGGGCACTATTCCTCCCCCTAATACTAAATATGGGGCATGGTTTAGCTCCTCTGGCCACACTCCGCCCGACTAAAGTCTGAAGGACAGTAAACTGGCCCTTTGTTTACAAAATTTGGAGACCCTTAGTTTATGCCAACACCAGGCAATCCCAGGAGATGGCCTCTCTAGGTGACTGTGTAGAGATGGGTGTGTTCATTTCCCCCCCACTCAGGTCTCAGATTACACTCAGCTCTATGCTGTGCGGTGTGTGACAACAGATCCCCACCCACTGCCTTCTGGAGTTCAGTAAAGCTGTGTAAATTCTGAACTTTGAATGGCTGTAGAGATAAACGGATACAACTTATGTCGGAGGATTTGTGTTTTATCATCTGAGGCTAGACACTTCACTGGCTACATGTAAGGTTTTACAATCACTCTTACTCCCACATTCTCATTGGTGTACCAACAGGCCCTATTTTGCCTAAGGCAGGGGTCTCCAAACATTCTAAACAAAGGGCCAGTTTACTGTCCCTCAGACTTTAGGGGGGCTGGACTGTGACCAGTGGGAGTAGAAAGGGTCTTGATGCTAGTTGGGAAAAAATAATGCCCCATTGTTTGTTTCAGTGAGAGTAAATATGCCCCATTATTGATGTCATTGGGCCCCATTTTTGGTGTCGTTGGGAGGAATTCCTCCCCCTCATTGGTGTCAGTGGGGGGGGGGGGGTGGCAATTTCTTTTTGCTGAGGAAGGGTGTAAGGTATTTATTATAAAGTTAAAGAAATGGAAAGTCTGATGCAGCACCCTCTAGCTAGTGTTAGATGTGGTGTAAGTAAATTTGAACTGGCTACAGCCAGGCTGGGTTTCATCTGGGTCAAGGTGAGTGACTCAGGGAGGCTGGATAACTCATCAGACAGCACCTCTGGTATCTCTCCCTACTTGCTGGAACCTTGGAGAAGCTTCCAGAAGAATGAGAGGGAGGATAGGAGGATCTGCCTGGAGTATTGATCAGGGCCCCAGCCAATGAGAGGGAGGTTAGGAGGAGCTGCCTGGAGTGTTGAAGAGGGCCCCAGCCAATGAGAGGGAGGTTAGGAGGAGCTGCCTGGAGTATTGAAGAGGGCCCCAGCCAATCCCCAGCAAGTGGGCTGGTAGGGGGTAGGCCCCTCTTAAATACTCAGGGTCAGGCCAGCAGGGGCAGTGGAGTCCAGGTGGAAGCTGGAGAATGGAGTGCTGAGAAGGCTGTCGGTGGCCCTTGAGGGTAGCCATCTAGTCTAGTATCAATGGAGGTAATTGAGCCTCAAGGGCCGGATAAAAGCAAGAATAGGGCCGCATCCGGCCCCCTGGCTGCAGTTTGGAGACCCTTTGGTCTAAGTTGGTGTCTTTGGGAGGAATTCTGCCCCTTCGTTGGCGTCAGTAGGTGGGAATTATGCCCCATTGTTGGTGTCAATAGATGAAATAGTGCCCCAAGGGCCAGATAATAGCAAGCAAGCAAAGGGCCGCATCTGGCCCCTAGGCTGCAGTTCAGAGACCGCTGGTCTAAGGTATAGCAAAGGGAGGGTGCCAGACTAGAGGTCATACGCCAAGAAGTGACACCCACACCCATCCAAACGTTTAGGGGCAGGGGGGGAGCATGGTCATATCTATTAAGCCCCGATCTTGAATCTTGACCTGTCCAGTTTCATTTGGATCTCTGATTTCATTGCACTTTGCTTCTCTTCATTACATAAGCCCCCTCTCTCCAGCGCTCTCTTCACTCCAGCCATCTCCAGTGACACCCTGCAAAAAGATTCTTTTATCAGAAAAGTTTGGGAAATCAGTCCGAGAAGTTTGCCAACCACTGTGTTTGTTATCTCTTCGCCTTGTCGAAAAAATGGAACAAAGAAGATGAAGTGTTTAAGATTGTTTTTAATAAACGGTTTCAATTCTGGTACCTCCAGGTACAACATCTGTTACCATAATTCATTTAAAAAAAAAAATATGAAAACATATAAATACAAAATACGAAAACATATAAATACAAAATATGTAGGAGTGTAAAAACCATTGTAAATCATAATTGTCACAGGCACAGCTAACTAGAGGCAATGTGTAGGTGCATTGTATGGAAAACAAATCTGTTTTGTTCTGCGACAAAAGAGGCATTTCGGATTTTTTGTCAGCTGGGAGACTTTAGAGGGTTTCCGTCAAACTTAACTTTAACGGAGCTGATATGAAAGCCGCTCGAGCCGGTAATTAAACACATCTAGTCGTTGCGTCTGGTTTCTGATCACGGCAATTAGTATTTTACGCATGCAGCTTTTTTCTGTAGGATGTTGGGTGATTGGTGCGCTGTTAAATTTTAATTCAACACAAGAGCGGTTATAAAAAAAAAAAAAAGGGTGCCTCCAGGTGACAAGTAAAATTAATCCAGGAACTTGGTAATGTTACCCAGGCAACGGCGGAAACTGCGATAAAGTTAGAAAGTTTGTTCAGTTCGTTCTTTGCATTTAATATCAGCCCTTGAAGTTACTTTGATTGAGTTTTTCATTGGGGGCTAAACTGCAAATGATGTTGCTCCGCCCATGTGGGTGGGGCTGCAGTGGGTTGGCAGTAGGGTTTGCCACCTGTCCAGGATTCACCCAGACAGTTTGGGTTTGGAATCTTGTTCCTGGGTTTCAGTCTGCCTGAAACCCGGACACGTTATTTAGACTGGGCTGTGGCCCCCCAAGTAACTGAGATAGTCACACAAACATCTGTTGCCATTCGGGAGCTGTGGCCCACTGTCTGGGGGCAGGTTTGGCATCACTGGGGGGGGGGAGCATGATGTCAGCAAGAGCAGTTTGGCCACACCCACTGTTTGCCGCGGAACGCTGCATTACCACCCCAAAGGGTGCCCCCGAAAAAAATGTAGCCTGTGCCGCTAAAGTGTCTGGGTTTGGCTTGAAGAAAAGGTGGCAACCCTAGTTGGCAGGCGGTGGTGTCGGTACCAGGGAACACACTTTGTAAAGTTTAGTTGGAATCTAGCTAGTAGCAGGGCGGCTGGAACTAAATGGGTGGGTGGGGGGCTGAGGCAAGCTAACAGCACGTAACCCCCATGGAAGGAAACCGGCGATCGCGGCAAGCGACCTAGCTCCCCCTATGCGGGAGACGGACGGCGGACATGAAGGCGGCAATCGCTGCAAGCTACCTAGCCCCCCTCCACTCTGCGGGACACAGATGGCGGACGTGAAGGCCGCGATAGCCGCAAGCACCCCTCACTCGTTAGATATATTTGAACGCGGTGGCGATCCACCGCCACCCACAGCAGGAGACGGACCTTAACTTAGGGGGCAGGGGGAAGGAAGAGACGGGGTCGTTGCTTTTCCTCCCGGCTGAACAGGAAGTGTGTCCTGAGACCTGATTGGCCAGGGAGTCCTAAGACTGTTTTAAGACTGGCTTTGCTGACATCCCTTCTTGCTCCTTATCCTGTTTGCTGTTTCTCCACTTGGATCATTGACTTCTGATCCAGTTACTGGACTCTGGCTATGCTTTGACTAGTGCTAGTATGCATCGCACCTTAGAATGAAGCCCTCTAGTGGCGTGCTGTGACTGCTGAAGGCGCTTCCACCCAGTCTTCCTTCCAGGTACCAAGGTCTCTGATATCCATCCCAAGGCTTCTGATCCGTTGGTTGTGATCCGGATCAATATGCATTAACCAGCTTCTTTTGACCCTCTGAAGTGGGGGGTCATGAAATTCTGGTAAGCGGCCAGTCTTTATTCATGGTGGTGGATCCAGCACGTTTATCTTATACAGCAGGAATTCCATATTATTTTGATGTTTTCACTTGGGTGATACATATATAAACTATATACACATGAACTTTTGTTCTCACTGTTGCAAATCAGTAATGCACTTTTGATGGACTATCAATTGCCAATTTATTTTATTCTATTTTTAATTTATTTTATCACTTTGTGTTTATTCACATAGTGTTTTTTTATATATTGATTTGTATTGCGGACTGGTGACTGTATGTATAGTTACTAGTCCCCTCTAGCGCGATTCCGTTATTTCCAATTATGCTTTGACTACGCTTACTCTATTTACCTTTTTATTTTTATCAATAAACAAGTGTGATTTTACTGTACTTCTGTCTCAGGCTGGTTCATGGTTTCTGACACTAGCTCCAGATCCTGCTTGCTGTTCCACTACATTGATCCCCGACTTCTGGCTTGGCTGACCATCTGTTCTGGTTACTGAAATTTGGCTATGTTTTGACTACGTTTGTTCTTTTTACTTTTATTAAACAAGTGTGATTTAACTGTACTTCTCTCTCGGCCTGATTTCATGGTTTCTGACAAAACAGCTCTGAGGAAGGGGCTATGTCCCCCCGAAACGTTTCAGCTTACCAACATTGGACAAAAGGGGAAGTTGCACTTGTTTGCATCTCCCCCCCCCCGCCTCCACTGCCACATTGGGCACTTTTTGGGAGGGTTTTGGCAGGTACCTGCTGCCACTTCTGGTCAGATCGACGTGGCAATCTGAGCGGACGTTCGCCCACCCCCCCCCCCACAGCCTTCTGGGACACATCACAGGTTCCAGAAGATGGCGGGACCATTCACAAAGCTCAGTGCAGCCGGAAACTGGCTGTGAGGCCAGAAGGGTTCCCGTATTTGAGATACCGGTGCCTGGTCCAGGAGCCTCTTGAAGAATTTGGTTTGGGTGAGCACATTGCTGGATCCCTGTAAAGGTAAGTGTCCTTATATTAAAAGTCAGCAGCAACATGATTTTTAGTAAATTTTTTTGGGGGGGAGCCTGGAGCTTCTCTTTAACTGATGGTGCCCAGGCCGGATCCAGAAAGGCCGGCTCTATCCACCTATCAAAATATTAAAAAAAAAAAAGGAACATCTTTCGAAAAGCAGCCAAAGTTGGGATTTCCTTCCATTTAGGGTAGATGACCTCTAACTTCCTGTCAACGTCTCAAGAACAGGAAGTGATGAAGATTCCCACCTAACTGGTTAACCAACAGCCATCAAACCCAACAAACGTTACCAGCCAAAACCCTCCCTAACTTCCTGTCAACGTCTCAAGAACAGGAAGTGATGAAGATTCCCACCTAACTGGTTCACCAACAGACATCAAACCCAACAAACATTCTGACTCTTTCTTTCTCTTCCAAAATCAATATTTAAACAATCACAGATTGATAATTACCGTATATGCTCGAGTATAAGTCGAGTTTTTCAGCACATTTTTTTGTGCTGAAAGTGCCCCCCCTCGACTTATACTCGAGTCAAGCACTTTTCTGCAGCAAAAAATTTCATTTTCCGAACCAACTTTGAGGCCCCGTATCTCAGGGCCACTTGGTGCTAGGAACTCCAAATTTGGTGTGCAAACCCAGTCGAACAGGTACCATAACATATCCAAAGCTGGGGTTCCTGGCACCGATTGGCCCCAAGATATGGGACCCAAAATTAGGTTCGGAAAATGTCATTCTCTGCTGCAGAAAAGTGCTTGACATTTCCTGAACCGATTTTTGGGGCCCCGTATCTCGGGGCCACTTGGTGCTAAAAATCCCAGCTTTGGATATTTTATGGTGCTAGTTCCACTGGGTTTGCACACCAAGCTAGGGTTCCTAGCACTAGGTGGCCCAGAGATACGGGGCCCCAAAATCGGTCAACTGTGTCCATCTGCAGCAATGTCATTTCGGGACCCTTTGGGTTCAGAGACCCCAAATTTTGACTGCAGCTAGGGGGCATCTAGGAACCCCTAACTACCAAGTTTAAAGTTCGGTCGACCTATGGCTGCAAATGGGCACAGTGAGGTTGCAAATGGGCATTGTTGACCCTCTTTTCCACTTACAGTAGCTGTGCATTTCTCACCCTCGTCTTATACTCGGGTCAATACGTTTTTCCCATTTTTTTGTGGTAAATTAGAGCCTCGACTTATACTCGGAACGACTTATACTCGAGTATATACGGTAATATAGATTTAAAATAAATACTATATCTCAGTTCGCTGACAGACACGGCTATAGCCTCTAAAAAGTGTTCTTCCAAACATGACAAATTGTGTCTAATAACATTAATTAAACAGGTCATATTTCATAAGCATTTAACATTTCCTTTTTACATCTAGACACTAATTTATGTTGCACTTTTACTTTGCATTGCTTCTTTTTTTACATTCTTTCCGTGCTCCCGGAGCATAATTAAATCACCTGCAGAGTTTTGATATTTAATAACAATATGGCAAAACAGTACAAATTCCATAACACATTGAACAAAGCACCCTGTATAATTAATACCAAGCATCTCTCATTAAAAATAAGGCTCTTCACAGTCTCCCGGGCTATTTCGTACGTACAATGTGCAATGTTAATTTTCTCCTAACAGTTTTGGAGCTTGTGCTGATTTTATCACACAATAAGCATGTCTTCCTGGACTCCATAGTCACACCATGGATCCAGCACACTACGGTTCCAAGGAGGGGTAGGTAGGTGTTGAGGGATTTTGAGTTAAGCTGCGAAAATTTAAAGGACCCCGTGAAACTAAAACAGCATTTTCCTTCTATAAAAGAGCTAATAATACGCACACAAGTCCATGTAAGCTCTTTCTTTCCCCCATCAGAATGTAACATGTAACTTATAAAGTGGCACACCGAGAAAATTAAAATGTCTTTTCCTTGTTCGATATTTTTTTTTTTTTCAAGTATACAAAGATAATCAAACATCAGAGAAAAGCTTCTTCACAGAGATTGAAGATGCTTCAAGAAATTTTAGAGAGCATTGTACCAAGTATAACTGTAAAAGAGGCTAATCAGCCTTGCAAAAAAAAAAAAACAACATACTCATAAACAAAAATAGGAAGAGGCATAAACAGCTCTGAGGAAGGGGGTATGCCCCCCCCGAAACGTGTCAGGTTATCAACATTGGCCAAAAGGGCAAGTTTCATTTGTTTGCATCTTCCCCCCATATGGTAACTGTCATTAGCAAAATTGGTACCACTTGGCCCAAAATATGGGAACGCCACATGTAGTGGGATAAAACAAGCTGCAGTGCCTTGAAAAAGTATTCATACCCCTTGAAATTTTCCACATCTTGTCATGTTACAACCAAAAACGTAAATGTATTTTATTGGGGTTTTATGTGATAGACCAACACAAAGTGGCACATAAGTTTTTCAAATAAATATCTAAAAAAAGTGTGGCGTTCATTTGTATTCAGCCCCCTTTTCTCTGATACCCCTAACTAAAATCTGGTGGAACCAATTGCCTTCAGAAGTCACCTAATTAGTAAATTGAGTTCACCTGTGTGTAATTTAATATCAGTATAAATACAGCTGTTCTGTGAAACCCTTAGAGGATTGTCAGAGAACCTTAGTGAACAAACAGCATCATGAAGGCCAAGGAACACACCAGACAGGTCAGGGATAAAGTTGCTGAGAAGTATAAAGCAGGGTTAAATTATAAAAAAATATCCCAAGCTTTGAACATCTCACGGAGCTCTGTTTAATCCATCACCCGAAAATGGAAAGAGTATGACACAACTGCAAACCTACCAAGATGTGGCCGTCCACCTAAACTGACAGGCCGGGCAAGGAGAGTATTAATCAGAGAAGAGCCAAGAGGTCCATGGTAACTCTGGAGGAGCTGCAGAGATCCACAGCTCAGGTGGGAGAATCTGTCCACAGGACAACTATTAGTCGTGTTCTCCACAAATCTGCCCTTTATGGAAGAATGGCAAGAAGAAAGATATTGTTGAAAGAAAGCCATAAGAAGTCACATTTGCAGTTTGCTAGAAGCCATGTGGGGGACACAGCAAACATGTGGAAGAAGGTGCTCTGGTCAGATGAGACCAAAATTGAACTTTTTGGAATAAAAGCAAAACGCTTTGTGTATCAGAAAACTAACACTGCACATCACCCTGAACACACCGTCCCCACTATGAAACATGGTGGTGGCAGCATTATTTTATGGGGATGCTTTTCTTTAGCAGGGACAGGGAAGCTGGTCAGAGATGATGGGAAGATGGATGGAGCCAAATACAGGACAATCTTAGAAGAAAACCTGTTATGCCGCGTACACACGATCGGACATTCCGACAACAAAATCCATGGATTTTTTCCGACAGATGTTGGCTCAAACTTGTCTTGCATACACACGGTCACACAAAGTTGTCTAAAAATCTGATTGTTCTGAACGCGGTGACGTAAAACACGTACGTCGGGACTATAAATGGGGCAGTAGCCAATAACTTTCGACTCTTAATTTATTCTGAGCATGCGTGGCACTTTGTGTAAAATTTGTCGGAAAATGTTATAGCAAGCTCTCAAACTTTGTGTGTCGAAAATTCGTATGGAAAATGTGTGATGGAGCCTACACACGGTCGGAATTTCCGACAACAAGGTCCTATCACATATTTTCCATCTGAAAATCCTATCGTGTGTACGGGGCATTAGGGTCTGCAAAAGACTTGAGACTGGGGCGGAGGTAAACATACAGCCAGAGCTATAATGGAATGGTTTAGTTCAAAGCATATTAATGTGTTAGAATAGCCCAGTCAAAGTCCAGACCTGAATCCAATTGGCAAGACTTGAAAATTGCTGTTCACAGACACTCTCCATCCAATCTGACAGAGCCTGAGCTATTTTGCAAAGAAGAATGTGCAAAAAGTTCACTCTCTAGCTGTGCAAAGCTGGTAGAGACATCCCCAAAGAGACTTGCAGCTGTAATTGCAGAGAAAGGGAGTTCTACAAAGTATTGACTCCGGGGGCTGAATACAAATGCACGCCACATTTTTCACATATTTATTTGTAAAAAATGTTTAAAACCATTTATCTATTTCCTTCTACTTCGCAATTATGTGCCACTTTGTGTTGGTCTATCACATAAAATCCCAATAAAATACATTTACATTTTTGGTTGTAACATGACAAAATGTGGAAATTTCAAGGGGTGTGAATACTTTTTCAAGGCACTGTATCTAAAGGCAATACAGAGGCTATGGAGGAGTAAAGAGAAATAGAATAAGGGGGAGGGGGAAGAGGGAGTGGGTAAGGGGCGATGAGAAAAGAGGACGGGGAGATGGTCAGGGTGCTCTGAGATGGGGTATAGGGCCCTTATCTAGATCAGACCAATCAATCAAAGTTGAAGTAGATGATGGTCAAAATTCCCTGGAGGAAAATGAGAAATCCAGGGGGCCAAAACCCGCTTAAATTTCAACATAGTCTCATGTAATTTAGCCATAAGCTTCTCATTGACCACGACCCATTGTATACTGGCTTTAATTTCAGTTATAGGGATTGTATCTCATAACCATGTCTTTGCGGCTGGCTTTCTCACGTTTGCCAAGACATGGACCATTAAAGAATGTTGTTTCTGAGTGATCTCAGAAGGGTTTCTTATGGTAGCTTAGGTATTCATTTTTGCAAAAAAGTATTAAAAAAAAGGTCATAGATTTTGAGTCCAGAACACATGTACCACTGGGCACAACTACCCGATATGAAAGTATGACCCCCAGGTCTGGACAGCCGTGAAAGCAAGAGCTGAGGGTTTAATGAGTATGCTCTTGAAAATGTCTTTTTAAACTGTTAATACTCGCCACAGATTATATGGACCTTTTTGTATGTGGTTTTTCCTTTTCTCTTTTGTCCTTCCAGTATTTGATCTTTCAATACACCCCTAAGAAAAGTGACTTACACTATGGTTTGTGCTCTTGATCTAAGCATTGTTCTACCTGTAAGACCCCAGGTGCCACACATATGTGGAAGGGTTAAAAGATTGGTTAAAGAGAACTTTGAATAGTAGACTTATGTAGTGATGAGTCAATAGCCTTGTTTAAGGTGGACCAAGTCAAACCAAAGAGGGAGATGTTCTCCAAAGCTTATTCTTCCCCTGGGTCTCCAAAGGCTGAGGTTCCATAAGTAGGTGGAAGGGTCACAACTTCGGTTAAAGAGAACCTTGGGTGGTGAATTTGTGTCGCGAAGAGCCAATTGTCTCATTCAAACTGGGATTCACTCTAAATCAGGCCAATCCAGAAAGGGAAATGTTCTCCAGAGATTAGTGATCCACTTGGGCAAATCAATCAACCCTTTCGTTCACTTGTAAAGGGACCAATTGGACCCTTTACTTATTCACTTTCTGGCCTCCAAACCCAGGATCCTTCCCTGCGAAGAGACCCAATCTAAATCTCTGTGTGCTAGCGTAGGGGTCACCAGGATCTAGAGAGCAGGAACCCCGGGCCCCTGTGACTTTCTTGCCCACTATTTATGTGTAGCATAAGCCATTGTTTTCTACCAATCTTTTCCAATATGTTCAATTTTGATTTATTTTATTTTTGCATTTAATTTTGACATGACAAGTTTTCATTTGAAGATTGATAAAATAAAAAAAAACATATGGCTGAAATAAGACAGCATTTGTATTATTGGGGTGTGGGGGCAAACTTTTGAGCTGAAGGGGAGTTCAGTATCTGCATATGCGCTATATGAAAAAAAAGTGTATAGACGCCTCTCTAAATTATTGATTTCAGGGGTTTGCAGTGAAGGGTACTGTTCATGCAACAGCATACAAAGACATTTTAGACAATTGTGTTCTTTCAACCTTGTGGTAACAGTTGGGTGAAGGACCTATTCTGTATTGAATGTCCAACAAGCTCATTAGAAAAGATGGTCGAGTATCCACCAGCCATCTAGTGAGCATGCATACAGTTTTCCATCGCAGTTAAAAGCAAGAAGATTTAATAAAGGAAATTCTATCTGCACTTCACATTCACACGGCATTGTTTTAATCTTGTCACTTGACAAAACTGCCTTGTCACTTTGTGCTGACTGACTGCTGTTTAACAGGGCATAATTTACAAACTGCAATTTGAAACCTTCAAAATAGACACAAAGAAACAACAATTTATTCTAAAATAAAAAAAAAAATAATGGTGAAACGCTCTTGATTTTTCTTAGCCAAAGCAAAGCTTGCAATAACGCTTCATTTATTTTATTCTCTTGTTCTACAGCTGGGTCAACAACTTCGGACATGAAGGCCTTGGTGTCCTTTTGGATATTCTGGAGAGACTTCTGGACAAAAGACAGTAAGGAACATATTACCTATTTTTAAACACCCTAGAGGATTTAAATAAAGACCTAATTGATGTCATTTTATCTTGGATGGGGTGTGCGTTTGATGCTTCTCTAGGTGTTCCCTCTCCAGCACTCTCGGTGAGGTCACCCCCAACTGTGGCACATCTGTGATAAGTTTGGCTGGGCTACTTTTGCGGCTTGCTAAAGTGAGCACTCCATATAGTCCTATGGTTGACCATTAGGGGTTTTATACAGTATTTCTGTCTCTTGGACCCCTAGAGATTTAGATGGGAGTCATATAATCTACTTTTGATATAACAATAAAAGACTTCTTTCTGGAAGATCTCAGAGCATGTTCACAGAACATTGGCTGCACTGCACATTTCAAAGAAGCATTAAACGAGTCATGGTCTACCGAAAGTATTTACAGTACATGAATGAAGGAAATTAAAGTGTATCATAAGCCAAAACATTCTTTTTTTTTTTGTTTGTTTTAGAGTAGGTAAGGGTTATCAACTCTTTCGTTTTTTTTTTTGCAGTCTGTGTCTCTGCTAGGGATATTAACCATATTAGTCCCAGTGACCATTGTCACTGGGACTGAGAATCCAAAATTTGGCGTTATTACTGGAACAGGAATAAAGGGGAAACTTATCCATAGTTGTTGTGGTGACACCTGTCTGACGACTTTTTTCACTTTTATGAGAGATTTGCTCTCAATTTCTTATGTGTCTACAACACAGGAAGTGAAGAGAAATCTCTGCAAAGGAATACAGATAACAAAAGAAAACCTGAAAGTTTTTTTCAAAATGTTATGGCTTTAGGTACTGTGGTCTTTGAGTGATTTTGCTCATCTGGTAGGTGCTTTTCCAATGAGTTTCTCCAGTCCAAACTGTATTTTTGGATGTGGCAGCCCACTTTAATTATACAGAATGGAAAGTTCACATAACATCACTTGTCTATGCAGGGGTTCTTCTACACCAACATGAACCACCTGGCTCCCTTGCAAGCAGCGTTGCTGCTCTCCTTACTGGTCCTTCTGACTGTATTGTCCAGCTCTTCCGATTCACTGGGCTCATTTAGTGTTTAGTCGCAGCACCGTGCTACACGACCCACTCCTGGCCTCTGGATAGGAGTTCTCTTTACAACCCCATAGAAGCCCACCTAACTCCTGGAACAAGACCACCTGGCCGATGGCCGGGGCACCTCCGACCCCTGGTTGAGACCCTTTGTCCCCCGACTCCTGGCTAGGGCTCTTCTGATCCCTGGGGGGAGACCTTCTGTCTCCAATATGGGAGCTGTCTTCAAATTGGGGGCTATCCTCAGGCTTGAGTGTATAACGACCCTGCACACCTGTGTACTCACACAGGCCACAGGCACCTGGTAAAATCCAGACACGGGATTGAAGGTTCTGTCTCACCCAATACACTTTGGAACCTTCAAGTTCCAGGACCTGATCTGGGACTACAGAATCCAAAGAAAGCGAAAGACAAAAACACAGCTATCTCCACTCAAAAATGATAGGTGGGGTAGGGGTAGGCAACCTCGGCACTCCAGCTGTGGTGAAACTACAAATCCCATCATGCCTCTGCCTCTAGGAGTCATGCCTGTGATTGTCGGGGTCTTGCAATGTCTCATGGGACTTGTAGTTTCACCACAGCTGGAGGGCCGAGGTTGCCTACCCCTGGTCTAGAACTTCACATTAACCCTTAATGTGAGTCCTGTTTCATTTTCTCCTACGTTTTCACGGAGGCAGGCCCTCACACTCTCATAGTACACAATGGCAATACTGTATTATTGACTAAGGTGTATTATATTCATTTAGTGCGACTCAAATTATGAACATCCCACAGCACTCAACCATATCAGCTTGGAGGAAGAACTCTAAAAAAAATTGCCTTTAGCAATTCCTTAAATACAGCTATTTCCCTGATTGGATAAGGTGGAGAGTGTGACATTTCCTCCTCCTTGTCTCTCCACCTCGAGCAATCAGAGAACATTTTGCATTCATTGAGAAAATGCAACGTGATCTCTGAATGGTGCCCGTGCCAAGCAAGTGACCTCCGGTGTTCACAATGCAGCAGGGCAGCCGTTCGGCACAGGACCTGAAAGCTAGTAGAGATCACTGGAGTAGCAGTGTCTGCTATGGTAATTTCCAGCTTCTAGAGGAATCCCACAGGTATGGAATTATGCATAGTTACATTGATCCAAGCTGGAACTATGTAAAACATCCATACCTGGAATTTATTAAGTTTATAGATATAGTTTAGATATTCTTTATTTGTTCTCTGACTTACAACATGATTGAGTACAAGTTCTCAACAAATCGAATAATGCAGATAATGTAAATAGGTTATGAAGAAAAAATAAGGGATCAGAAATCATTATTGCATCACGCAGTATATTTTGTGAACCATTGACTCATCAATCATGTTAATCATTTTCTTTTTAAAGTATAGATACCTAAAGCAACCAATCAGATGTGATTTCAAATATGATTGGGCAGATGCATTTCTGTTTGCTTTGCTGAATATACTAATTGTTTTTTTTTTTATTCTCAAGGCAGGAAAGTATTGACAAGAAAAATCAGCATAAGCTCATCCAATGCCTAAAAGCATTCATGAACAATAAGGTAGGTGAGAAGGCCTCCGAGGAACTTTCACAAACAAATATTTTAAATTGTCTTCTCATGTTAATGCGTAGAACTCTTTTCCATCCATTAAAAGTCGTAAGACCCGCCTTGTCAGTTTTTTATTCTTTATCTGCATAAACAGCACATCATTTTTACTTTTTTTTGCTGTTGTAAATAGTCACCAGTGACTAAAGGCATTCACAAATAATAGGGCAGACGAGAAGGCCCCCGAGGAACTTTCCGAAACAAATACTTTAAATTGTCTGTCTATATTATTATGTAGAGCTGCTTTGCATCCATAAAAATTCCCAATACTTCCTGTTCATTTTTTATTCTTTCTCTGTATCAAGAGTGTGTGTGTATATATGCAGTCCCCTTTAGGTAAAGAATGTTTTGTTTTTTTTTGTGAAGAAAAAAAGGAAATTAAGGAGATATCCGTTATGGTCCCAGAGACTCCATGTTCAGAGCAGTGTCTTTACTAGGACCAACTATGGACCCACCAATTTTTTTGACCTGCTTTCTACCCATGAAATGTCCTAAGACTCCTTGTCAGTTTTTTTATTCTTCCCCTACATCAATAGTACTTATTTTTTTCATGTTTTTGCTGTTGTAACTAGTCACCAATGGCTAAAAGCATTCATGAACAATAGGATAGGTCCCCAAGGAACTTTCCCAAACTGATATTTCAAATTGTCTTCTTACATTAATGCATAGGACAGTTTTGCATTCATGAAAGTCTTAAGACTCTCTGTCTATTTTTTTTATTCTTCCTCTACATTTAGTGCCGGTTCACACTGCTGCGCTGCGAATTTGTTCTGTTTTTTTGTCCTGTGTGAGGTGCGATTTTACCGCGAATTTACCGCGATTTTAACGCGATTTTACCGCGAATTTCAGGAGTTGGTCATAGCTGCGATTGATGTTCTAGCCAATGGAATCATAATGGAAAAAGAAAAAAGGTGTTAACTTCCTGTGTATTTCCTGGTTTTTGTGGAGAGTAGTGTGGTGGAATTCGCACATATCTGAACCAACAATGCGATTCCAGAACGATTTACATTGATGTCTATGGAGGCTAAATTCGCAACGCAAAGCAGTAAACTCGCACAAGCATCGCATTCGTAGGGGAATCGGAACGCATGTATGTGAACGACGGTCATTGAAAACAATGACTTTATGGATGACATGCGAATTTAGAATGTTCTTGACGCATCAAATTCGTCATGAACTCTCATCAGTGTGAACCGGCACTAAGAGTCTGTTTTGTTAACTTTTTTATTTTTGCTGTTGTAAACAGTTCTTTTAATTACTAGAATCTTTCTCTTTTTGTGGAAAAATAGGAAATTAAGGGTATGTCCATTAATATCCCAGGAAATCCATGTTCAGAGCAGTGTCATCACTAGGACCAACTATGGACCCACCAACTTGTTGAACTTCTTTCCTTGTCAGTTTTTTGTTTTACCTCTGCATCAAGAGTCTATAATTGTTACTTTTTTTGCTGTTGTAAACAGTTCTTTTAATTACTATAATGTTCCATTATGTGTACAAAATAGGAAATTATGGGTATGTCTGTTATGGTCTCAGGGAATTCATGTTCAGAACAGCGTCACCAGTAAGACCAGCTATAGACCCACCTACTTGTTAAACTGCTTTCTATTCATGAAAAGCCCTAAGACTCCTTGACGATTTCATTCTTTCTCTGTGTCAAGAGTACATACTTGTTACAGTTTTAGCTGTTGTAAACAGCCCTTTTAATCTCTAAAATAGAATAGAGTACGTCAGTTGTGGTCCTAGGGAATCCATGTTCAGAGCAGTGTTATCACTAGGACCAACTATAGACCCACCAACTTTTTTGACCTGCTTTCCCCCATGACATGTCTTAAGACTCCTTGTCAGTTTTTGTATTTTGTATTTGTATTCCTCCTCTACATGAAGAGTACTTCATTTTAACTTCTTAGCTGTTGTAACTAGTCACCAATGCCTAAAATCATTCATGAACAATAGGGTAGGTGAGAAGCCCCCCCCCCAACAAACTTCCCCAAACAAACATTTCAAATCATCTTCTCATATTAATGGATAGAGCTGCTTTGCATTCCGGCAAAGTCTTATGACTCTTATGATTCTTATGACTTATGACTCCCTGTCCATGTATTCTTCTTCTGCTTCTATCATTTTTACTTGTTTTGCTGTTGTAAACCATCCTTTTAATTACTAGAATGCTCGTTTTTGTGACAAAATAGGAAAATAATGGTAAGTCATGTCAGTTATGGTCCCAGGGAATCCATGTTCAGAGCAGTGTCATCACTAGGATCAACCATGGACCCACCAACTTGTTGAACTTCTTTTCATCCATGCAAAGTCTCCTTGACAGTTTTTTGTTTTCCCTTTGCATCAAGAGTCTATCATTCTTACTTTTTTTGCGGTTGTAAACAGTTCTTTTAATTACTAGAATGTTCCTTTATGTGTACAAAATAGGAAATTAAAGGGTATGTCAGTTATGGTCTCGGGAAATCCATGTTCAGAGCAATGCCATCACTAGGACTAACTATAGAACCACCAACTTGTTCAACTGCTTTCCATCCATGAAAAATCTTAAGACTCTTAGTCATTTTTTTTTTTAATTTTTTTTTACTGTCTGCATCAAGAGTCTAAAATTGGTATGTCAAAATTGTGTATTATTAAAAAGCAGTAACATTGGAGTTCATGAGAGATATAAGAAACTGCAGGATAGGTTAACCGAGATTCCATTATAAAAACTGTCACACCAGTTTTGAATAGACTATTTGGAAATTACATTATTTAGATGTTTAACAAGTCCATATTTTCTACTTTTTTAGTTAGACTGATTTGTCAATTTTTTTTTCAATTTTAGAACTTTGTCAGATTTATCTTTAGTAAGTAATACAGAAAAACTCGCAGCTCAAAAAAAAGCTAATGAGATACTTTCCTTCAACAGTATGGCCTGCAAAGGATTTTGGGAGAAGAGCGAAGTTTGCTCCTATTGGCCAGAGCGATTGATCCCAAACAAGCCAACATGATGACCGAAATCCTGAAGATCTTATCTGCCATCTGCATTGTCGGAGAGGACAATATGTAAGTTTTGTTGGGTAATGTGGAAGAGGTGTGTTCATAATGTATTTGCTGCATAAACATATAAAGGAACTTTAGCTAAAGCATTTTTAATAGTTTTAAATAGTGTAGGGTACAGAAATAAACCTCAGCCAGCCTTTATTGCTGTCTTTGTCCCCATGGGAGAAGTGTTCACTAATTTTCTGTCCCACAAAAGGAAATGAGAGGATATCTCCTAAAATTTAGGATAAATCTTTCCATTGACAGCTGTCTCTGTAACAGTTGTCCCCATTGGGAAATATCACCTCTACTCCTCTTCCATTGACAAGTCTAAGGGCCATTTCAAATTGGTGGCACCTTCAAACTCTCACCTAAATGCCAACATTTCAGCTGGTCATACATGCTACAACCATAAAATTGGACTTGTCTTGCAAAGATTGAAAAGCAGCACCACCTGACAAACTCGCCCATTGATGTCACTTTAACCACTCCCAAAATTGCCCTTTCGGTTTTGGATGAATGCAAGCAAGGTGGATTGCATGTTGGGTCCTTACATACTGTATCTTGGGTATTATGAGGAAAGTTATCCTTACTAGAACTGAGAGTTCCACCTTACTCAATGCCAGATGATGACTGTTTCATAATATCTACTGGCTGGCAGAGAGGAACATGTTCCTTACGACCCTGTGAGATGGGAAAAGACCCCAATTACTACTGTGTGATTCAACCAATTAGTGCCAAAACTAAACTGAAATGTTCATTTTGGCTGAAATAGTCCTTTAACTTAACTGTCCTCTATTAAAATGGTAATTACTATTGTGAAAAATGCCATACTGTCTTTTTTTTTTTAACTTAATTAGCTTGGACAAACTCCTTGAGGCGATAAGCACCGCGGCAGAAATCAACAACCGAGAAAGGTTCGCTCCGATTGTGGAAGGCCTAGAGAATGATGAAGCCCTTCAACTACAGGTAAGTCTTTGCAGTAGCTGTGGTTTCCACAGTAACCTAATGAAATGAAGCCATTATTCACTTCTCCAGCTCTGAGAGAAACTGATCGTTGAACTCTGTTTATGGTTCGTATGATTCTCAGCCAGAGAATTCTCTGTTCTGGGACTACTCTACAGGTTCTCCGTGTTTAATGTGGAACTTCTCCTACGTTCGGGGAATCCTAAGGTCTTGGGTTATCTAGCTAGAGAATAAAACTATTTGAATTCATGTTTTGATGATTGGCTATCTTTGCTTCTTGCAGAACCAATCTATGAATGTGGATCAGTGAAAAAATAATTATTGCAGAGAAATTAGGAACTGGACATTCCTTTGAATTTACCCTTATCTCCATAAAGTGGTCATTCCATGGCAAAAACGAAAGGCCCTATTGTTTTCCAGCCACCTGCTCCCCAACACAAATGGCATGGAAATACAAAAAAAAACAAAAACAAACCATTTGCATTAAAAAATAAAAAAAAAACTTGGTCCCTGTCTTCCAACTCTTCCAGTAGGCATGGTGACATCAACACACCTTTCAGCAGGTGCTTAAAACTGCTCAAGAATGCACCTAAACCCATTACAAGAGTGCATTCTTGAGGGATTTTGAGTTCACTGGAAGGCATGGTGATGTCATCCATGCCTCCCAGAAGAGCCAGAGACTGGGGCCAAGGTAAGTATTTTTTGTGGGTGAACATATTTCCAAATGGCTTTTTAAAGACATTTGGGTCGGGCGGGGGGTGGCAGGGGGCTGGCAAAGAAGGGTACTTTTCTTTTGCCATTGGAGGTCCTTTTTTGAAGATATGGTAGATGCAAGCTAATGCAGATTATTAAATGTATTTTTTTAATGCAAGTAGCGCAATACCTAAATGTAACTTACCATCGGCCTCCTGTAGTCTCGGTACAGCAGCATAGGCTTAGAAGGGAGGGGCAGAGCTAGAAGCCAATTTGGTGAGCTGCATGCACATGTGCTGATGAACATGCTAATAGGAATGAGAGACAGCAGAAGGATGGTCTCCTTATGCTCCTACCCTGTCTAGTCAGTAGACTGGGGGTGGAGAGATGACCCCAGTTGCTTTACTGTAACAGAGAAAGCGTTGTCATCCCCTGGCTGTGCCATTGGATGTGTAAATCTCAGGACTGGATGCACATATCTACAAATCCTATGGCGGGTAGAACAGCTCCCATATATGTATGATATTTTATCATTGCTTTTAGCAGTTTGACTGGCATTCAGCTTAAAAGTGAATTACCAGAACACCGACTGTCATTTGGCTCATAGTGAAGACTTCAGGGTTCGTACAACAGCGATGTTGCAAGCTCCTTGCAAAATAATTGGCTGAATATATTTCCAGCTCACCAAATTGTTGTCTCTGCTATCTACTATGGCTTAGTGGAGAGTATTTGACAGGTTGTCAATACGTTGAACTGCCAAAGTTACTTCTAGGAAGAATTGTTAACAGTACAGTTGATCTTGTGTGGCTGGATGTTCTCGCCTTTCCTCTTCTAACTCCTAGTGTGAGAGCCCTCCTGGAGAATTCCTCCTGATCTATGGTATACTTTTTACATTTTATTTCTAAACTCTGTAATATTGAAAGAGAACTAGTCACCGCGGGGATTCTACAAGAATCTCAAAATTCCATTTTTTGGTATTAAAGTTCACTTTTAGACCATGCTTTATGTTACACCTCTATTTAGTTTGTAATATAAAGCATGGCTGTATTCCCCAGCCTCAAATCACCCCTCTGCCTCCCTATACTTACCTGAATCACAGCAAGCTGGACTCTGAAGAGTGCAGCAATGCTCCCTCTTTCACTTGTGGTCCTGCCACACTTTCTTCAGCCCCGTGACAGCAGGTTCATATCTCGGTAGCCTGAGGCTGGAAGTAGGCATTAGAGGAGACTCTGCATTGCACCCCAATGCACTGATTGTCAGTATAATGCCCTTTATACTTCAATGCAAAAAAATTGTAAATGCATATTGATCTTGAGGTCAACATTTGCTTTGGATAAGGTGGGTTATGAATAGTTTAAAGTAGCCCTCTTTTTTATGTAGCACCACCTTGTGTGCTACGATTGTGAGTGCAGGCAAATTTATGTCTTGGCTCATGTTTAACTTGTGATTCTTGAATCTGGGTCAAGAGTTTATTACAGATCAGGCTGGATAACTCATACAGCCATGTCCCTGGTGCCTCCCCTTGGTTCTGCGAGTTTGGAGAAGCTTCTAGAAGCTGGAGGGAAGAGACCAGGAGAGTTGATCTGCATATTTATAGGAGCTCAGCCAATCTCTAAGCAGTGGGCCTGGCATGGTGCCTGAGCCAGTCCTTAAATATGGATGAGTTCTGCTGACAGGGGAGTCGGGTGGAAGATGGAGATGGAGTGCTGAGGAGATTGTCAGTGGCCCTTGAGAGGAACCCCTTCTGGGTGGGGGGTTTTGGGTTTTCTCAGGCTGAAGCTTGGGTTGACTTGGGAGGATCCTGACAGCAGAACAGTTTGAATGGAATCTTTCCTCAGTGGCAGCGTGAGCAAGGAGGACAGTGTGAGTACATTAGCATGGACAGGTCCTTACAAGGGGAGAGACTGCCACATGTAGCAGGTCTCTCTGGAAGACAGAGTTGTGCCTAAATGTTTCATTTACCTTGCCCTGGGAGGTCTCCGAAGCAGCCGGGCGGGCTGGTGAAGAGGCAGCCGGGCGGGCTGGTGAAGAGGCAGCCAGATGGGCTGGTGAAGAGGCAACCGGGTAGACTTGTGAAGAAGCAGCCAGTTGGGCTAGTTTTTCCTGCAGTTGGTAGAACTGGGACAAGTGTCTACAGGGGAGTTGGAGATACTCCAGCACTCCAGCACTTTGTGCTACTTTCTAAAGGACTGAGAGTTCCTAGTCCTTAAGGGGCTTTTGCATCTTTTCAATCAGAGACTTTCAGTTTCAGGAAGAAGACAAATATGGAGTTGTACATAAGGATGAAGTTGTCCCTGTTTTGTTGCAAGCTAAGCTGCGCATCCCATAATTTCTATACACCATCCAAGTTATTACCCCTAATAAAACAAAAACAAAAAACAAGCTCAAAGACTTGTTGCCTGGCTGTGCAGGAGTGGGGAACCCAGTCATCTGCAACCCCTGTGGGGATAGTGCTACATTTATATGTACCTGAGTCTTATTTTTCAACTTGAGAGTAAGGCTCCTTGTACGCAAGGCCATTAGTGCATCCCTCCTGAGGTTTTAGTGCACCTGGGTGGGACAGGTGCAGCACCAACCTGTCTAAGTCTATGGCAGGATGCGGCTGGACTGGGCTGAATGCTATACTGAGTGGTACCGGCGTTTAAGGCCCTATATGTTCAGAACCAAAGCTCCTGGGCACATTAAACCACTGGAAGGGACGGCCGCAGAGGACTTTAGGGATCAGAGGTCAACTCTATTGTACACCAAGGCAATGCCAAATGGGCAGCAAAACAAATTATGAGACCAAAATGTTACATGAATTCAGCATGATTCATAAATCCCCCCCTCGGCTGATCTAAAATGCCCCTTTGATACAATAAAACTGGTCCCTGACCTCTAACTAATTGTGCGTTTGTTGGGTCACAAACTGTCAAGTCTCTTCAGTGGTAAATCTGTTGAAAATTTGTGCAAATTTATTGTAGTTGACTGCACCAGGATTCAAGGAGCAGGGGCTGTAACTAAAAGAAAAATGGTTTTACATACCAAATGGAGGCAGCCTATTTTGCCTCTCATTGTGTTGCTATTTTCCTAGATAAATGCCCCCACGCTGTCTTCCAGCTCCTAAAAGTAAATAGCCGTATTAAAGTCCAATTTCAGTTTTTAACACTCTTCTTGCTCCTTAGTTCTTACCTCCCCTGAAGGTCCATCCCTCTCAACAGACCCCACCCACACCAATTTTCTGACATTTTCTGTATGCATACCCCTTTTCAGTAGTTTTTGGTAAGAACACATAACGTCCCATGGTTGATACCTTCTGCAGTGGTGGGTGGTCAGAAATGCTGCAGAGCGCGATGTCATGTAGTGGCCTGAGTACAGTTCTTTGCAGCATTCTCCTGTAAGCTCAGGACTGCTTGATTGCATGACCCTAGGGGGCTGGTCCTTGCTGCTCAGGGCTTACAGGAAGTGTGTAGGGGGGATGTTAGTGTACTTCCTGTCACAGGTTGGGAGGAATTCGGAGGGAGAATGCAAGGAGATAGGAGTAGAGTTCCAGATTTTGCCCACTTGGAACTTGGTGGGGCCCTTCCTGCAAAGATGTAACCTCCCAGTGACTGGTATTCCCTGGCTGGGAAATACCTGGAGAGGTCCTTACACCCTGAGTGGCATTCAAGTGGGGGACCAGACTAGAAGCAGACCCGACTGGGAAAAATGCAAATTGCAGTCAACCAACAAGGGGAGAAGCTAAGTATGCAACCTACAATGCCCTGATTTGATATGTAACCTAATGGTGATTTCTAGAATTGGATGCCCTGAATCTGCAAGCGCTATAACTGTGTACCCTGAAGTTGTCCTCCTTGAAGTTGGAAAGTAATTTTTTTGCAAATGCATTGGACTTGCCTCCATTATTTCTTGTGGCCTATCTGAGAAATGGTTAACCATTTCTACCAGAAGGCTGCCGGGCAGAGTGTGGGGCATACTCTGGTAGAGGTACACGTAATGGCTCCTACAGAAGTGGGGACACATACTAATGTGAGAGGCAATGAGGCCTGTTAGTGGTGTCCTTGTATGGACTGTATTGCCCAAGTTGGGAGGCCCTACCTACAGGTGCAAAAAGGTTAAATGCTGTGAACTGGTAAAGTCAGGGTATCCGTGAGAAACAAATAGATACATTTGAGGATGATGAATGGGCGGCACAGTGGTAAGGTGGATAGCACTTTCGCCTAGCAGTAAGAAGGGTCGCTGGTTCGAATCCCAACCAAGACACTACCTGCCTGGAGTTTGCATGTTCTCCCTGTGCCTGCGTGGGTTTCCTCCGGGTACTCCGGTTTCCTCCCACACTCCAAAGACATGCTGGTAGGTTAATTGGATCCTGTCTAAATTGTCCCTAGTATGTATGAATGTGAGTTAGGGACCTTAGATTGTAAGCTCCTTGAGGGTAGGGACTGATGTGAATGTACAATGTATATGTAAAGCGCTTCGTAAATTGACAGCGCTATATAAGTACCTGAAATAAATAAATAAATAAACAAATAAAACTTGCTTCCATATAAACCATGAAGTAACATTTATTATGTGGCCATAGATAAAGCACATGGTCTAGATAAAAACACAGTCATGTGTGAACGACACAGTCTAATTTAAAAGGTAAAAGCCCAAGTCTCCTCCAGCCTCAAACACTAAATGGAGGGCCCAGCCCTTGTGATGGCAACAGGTTCAAGGTTCACATTCCATCCGGAAGGCATGTGAAGGCTTGCTGGGACCAGCTGTTGGTGACCCGTGGGGAAGGAACACTACAGTGTGGTGTGTAGTAATGCTGGAGCCCACCAGGAAGATGGCTGCTCACAGGATGGAGTCAATAATCTGGCGGGCCAAGCCACTCCGGTGGTTTTTGTCAGAGGAAGAGGAGGGACCAGGGGGTTCTCTATCCAATCATGTTTTAAAGCTCCTGGCTTGTTTGTCAAATCTTGGTGGATTGCTTGCGGCATGGGACTTGGTCAAAAGGATGCATGGTACTACCACATATAACTGCAAACCATTTCTATGGTTGAGCACCTTGGGTTTATTTGTTGCATTCCTACATACAGGTGGGTTAAATGTCATTGGGTTTCATGCAACTTGGAAGAAGGCAGGCACTGGGCCACCAAAGATGATGCATGGGGCAACTTTGGATTAATGAGTGGATGGGTATTGATTGCCCAATTTGTTTTATAAACACTCTAGTTTAATTAAAGAAAATGAAAGGCTGAATGTGGACTTTAAATAGTTCTACCCAACTTCAGGGCTCATTCATTTGATACGGTTATGGGAATGCAAGCCTTGGAGGACAGCATGAGGTTGCAGCAGCAACTAGGAGTTCTTCCCAATCACCGTCTATCCACATCTATTCTATATCACATGTACTGGTATTCTTCTGTACATCACATGACCCATGCCCTTCTTTGCAGACATCTTGGAATGGAAGTAACTTACGTACAGTGCCCCGAACACAAGAAGCATGAATGTTATTAGCTTCCTAACAGCTGTATGTCTCTTTTATCCACAATTAAGAATTTAGCATAACTGCATTCAGCCAGAAGCGTGTGTTGTTAACATGGCTGGTGGTTGGTGTTGCTGGAATTGTCCACCTTTGCCGTGGGACATTAACCGTCGATAATGGCGCTTTCCTGCGGATTATTGTCTTTGTGTTCCGTCACTTACTGATTGTTATGTTTAATAGCGCTTGTGCCGAACAGAAAATATTTTAAATGGCACACAATCCCCCCTCCGCAAGTAATCCAGTGCCATTTAACCATTAAAGTGCTCAAGCGAGACTCTAGGTTCAGCTACTGGCTGCCGTAGCCCTGATTTTCTGGAGTTTCTTAGCAGCCTTGAATTATTAGATGACAAAGGCCTTTGCCAAGTGTGGGGCCATAGATGTGAAGATGAGCCAATCTGTAGGGTGTATGATGTATGAAAATGGGTTTCCAGTTACATGGGAAATTACTCCAATTGCAACGTTCGGCCCCGCAATAATGAAGGTGATATGTGGTTTGCTGATGTCCAGTCCACCGAGCCACTTCGATCCACCCAGAATCATGAACTGATCCGATCGCCAGAAAAGTGGACCTGTTACAAACCTGTGTAGAAAACTTCAAACGTGTTCACACCAGATGAGCTTGAAGGCTACCACACAAAATGTGCTTTGACGTTCACTTCACCTGCTGCTTGAATGGAAAGATCAAGATCAACGTGCCAAAAAAGGGGCATGCAGGACTTAACCCAACATCAACTGTTTAGATATGCTTGAACGATAAATGCCTATTCAGGGCAAAGTGACATTCTTTTGATAGCCCTTCCCCTCCACCTACCGGTACCTTCCCCATGCTCCCCTACCACCAGTTCTCTCCTGGAGCCTTGTGTAAGCTCCATGTTGGCTGTGTTGGAGCATGCCCAGAGCTTATTACCTTCTCCCTGCCCCCCCAGCTGACAGTGGTGGAGCCTGGTGATTGGCTGTTCAGAGGCTGACCATCACACTTTGGGAAGGTGGATACATGCTGCTCCATAACTGGAAGTATCAAGTATTTTTTCAGGGACATGGCAGGTGAGCGGAGCAATATGAGAGTATGGCAAAAAGTGAACTTTAGTAGGAGATGAGGGGGTATGTTGTTATTAGAGCCTATCACTTTGTCATGAATGGAGACAAGTTAAAGTTAAGGCTAAATGAAAAATGAACAAAGCATATCCTTCTATAGTGTGTACTTGTCTCTATCCAAATCAAGTAGTGTGATTTCTGTTTGTTCTTTCATTCCTCTGCTATCTGAACTCTTGTCACTCTTGACAGTTTATACCAACACCAGACAATCCTGGGAGACTGCACCACTCCCCCTCCAGCACACAGCAGGTGATTGACAGCCTCAGCTGCTCACGTATCTCTATGAGATTGTTTAGAGAGTGATAGTTGTGCCGGAAGCCGCACAGGTCAAAGGTCCTGCTGTGTGATAGTGAATGTCAGTCTGGACCCCCACCAGGCCACGCCCCCAACACGTTTCACTCTGCCGACCGAAGCTTACTAATGGGGAGGGGGTGTATCCTTTCACACCACTCAGGTCTCAGATTACACTCAGCCCTGTTCTTTATGCTATTCAGTGTGTGACATCAGACCCCAGCCCCCTGCCTTCCGGAATGCAGAAATGATATTAAAATTCTGGACTTTGAATGGCTGTAAAGAAGAGAGGGCTGCAGATAACCAGGTATAACTTATGGGGCCCGTGCCCAGTACAGGAGGGCTGATTGTACTGGCTTATCAGCGGACCTGGGTGTGCTTTAGAGCACCTATGCTAATAGGAGGAAGAGAGCAGAGTGACAGAGAGATGAGCTCACCAGTCTGCTGCTTCTCCATTCACTGTCTATTCACAGGCTGGGGGAGGGACAGGACCTGGAATAGTTACTGAACTGCGGCAGAGGAAAACCAGGTCTCCTGCCCTGCTAGACTCGGCTGTGCTATGTGGCAGAGCTGTGTAAATCTCAGCGCTGAATGAACAGAAATACAAACTCGTGAATATTAAAACAACCCCCATATACTGTAGGTATTTCGCCTGTTAATTTGGCTGTTTGCCTGGAGTTCAACACCAAAGCAAATGTATACTTTTTTAGTTCACCTGTTTAAATTACGCCAACATATTGTACAATGCGTCACGCAGCTCGCAGAAAAATACACATCCGTCACCATGCTAGTTTGACGAAACATCCAGTAATGATTTTAATTAAATGGAAGACAGCGAGGGACTTTGAGAACATCACCACGAACACGGGTAGAACAAACTCCACGCAGATAATATTCTCCATATAGGAAGTTTAGCTAGAAACGCGATGCTACAAAGCAACAGTGCTAACCACAAAACCAAAAAAAAAAAAAAAAGCCTTGTCGCATCAAAGTGCCACCGCCGCAAGATAACAGTCGGGAAACCTTCACAGCGACATGCATCAAAAAAATTAAAAAACAAGAATCGGCCTGGATTTCAAAGCTGTGTTTTATCTAATAACTTTTCAAATTGTATCAAACTCGGTGATAAGTTTTCCTTTCTCCGTGGACATGACCTTTAAGAACAAATCCTCCTTATTGGTCCATTAAACCGTATCGCAGGACTTAACGAGGACTGATTACGCTTCCATCACAATGGCTGGGAGATGGGTAACTCTGGCTTTATTAATTCCCATAAATCATAATGACTTCTATAAAACTCCGCTATAGTTAACTGGAGCTGCTTAACATACCCTCCGATGCAGAGAAGCGTGCAGGATAAAAATTACAGGCCAGTAGTTTTGGTCAGCGATTGGCTCGGAGTTCAGTGCGCTGTGTAATAAAATGATTTCCCGGAATCAAAGGAGCGATTTTTCTTATGGGTTTATGGGGTCACTCCATCCTACAGAAGGGCAATACGCCGGATTATCGCACATTGAATCTAGCAATTCTCTTCAAGTATCTTTGTATGAGTCTCCATTGATAAGAAAAACGATTTGACTGTATTCAGAAGAGCCAAAAAATATTCCATTCACCTGATTTTTTTTTAGTAGCGGCACCCTTTAAAAGTATGCAAAATCTCAAGGCACACCAGTCTAAAAATGTAAAAAACGTAATAGTTATCAATGGGACATCTGGGTCTGAGATGATGCACACAACTACCTTGATGGAATTAACGGGTTATAGATAAAAGGACTCTAGGCATGGAACTTTGGAGGCACAATAGTATTAGACTAACAAAAAGTAAATTTGATAGGGGTATTTTATTAGAACATTATAAAGGACAATGGACACACATAGATTATTTAAAAGCAATTCAGGCTAGATGTAAACCCTAGTAATAATACACCGTATGGATCTTATCCTGCGAATTTGTAAAGCATAAAGAGGGTTATCAATGTACACATATATCACTTAGTCCATATATAGGAGAAATACTTCCCCTGGGTATTAAACAGTAGACAGGTACATAGTTGTAGCAAACAAAATGCAGCAGGTTTGATAATCCACGGTGAGATATTCTCTAGTTGCTCTACATGTTTCGCGTTACGCAGAATGCTTCCTCAGGAGCTAGAGATTCAATTGGGTATGGTAGGGTTGCATAAAGCTATCAATAGTGGATATATGCAGATGATCACAATTTGATCATGGGTATAGAGTGTCTGAATTGAATTGGAAACAGCAGTCGGCCACAGCCTGGAACCTCTCAAAAAAATGTAGCATCAGGTATCCATAAGAGGGAAAGCAGAGGCTTTGTCGTTGTAGTGCCTTAGGTAGATGAGAGGAAGCACAGGGATGCGCCGTCCGGTCTGGCAGGGACCGGTGCGGTCACACCGGATGGCGCATCCCTGTGCCTCCTCTCATCTACCTAAGGCACTACAACGACAAAGCCTCTGCTTTCCCTCTTATGGATACCTGATGCTACATTTTTTTGAGAGGTTCCAGGCTGTGGCCGACTGCTGTTTCCAATTCAATTCAGACACTCTATACCCATGATCAAATTGTGATCATCTGCATATATCCACTATTGATAGGTTTATGCAACCCTACCATACCCAATTGAATCTCTAGCTCCTGAGGAAGCGTTCTGCGTAACGCGAAACATGTAGAGCAACTAGAGAATATCTCACCGTGGATTATCAAACCTGCTGCATTTTGTTTGCTACAACTATGTACCTGTCTACTGTTTAATACCCAGGGGAAGTATTTCTCCTATATATGGACTAAGTGATATATGTGTACATTGATAACCCTCTTTATGCTATACAAATTTGCAGGATAAGATCCATACGGTGTATTATTACTAGGGTTTACATCTAGCCTGAATTGCTTTTAAATAATCTATGTGTGTCCATTGTCTTTTATAATCTTCTAATAAAATACCCCTATCAAATTTACTTTTTGTTAGTCTAATACTATTGTGCCTCCAAAGTCCCATGCCTAGAGTCCTTTTATCTATAACCCGATTTCCGGGGACGTTGGCACAAATTGCTACTGAGTACCTGCAGAGTCGCCCTGCTTATTGAGGTACTTTGGCACTAGGTCTTTCATTTGATGTTGATGGAATTAACATCACATCAAAAGACACCCTTCAAATCAGAGGTCCCCCATTACATCAGAGGTATTCCCATCACTTTAGTGGTCCCTCCAATACATCAAAGGTCCCTCCATCACATCAGAGGTCCTCCCATCACATCAGAGGTCCCTCCATCATATCAAACACCTTCCAATCACATCAGAGGTCCTCCCATCACATCAGGGGTCCTCCCATCACATCAAAGGTCCTCCCATGACTTTAGAGGTCCCCCATGACATCAGACACCTTCTCATCACATCGGAGGTCCTCCCATCACATCAGAAGTCCTTCAATCACATCAGAGTCCCCTCCATCACATCAAAGGTCCTCTCATCATATCAGAAGTACCCCATCACATCAGAGATCCTTCATCACAGGTCCTCCCATCACAATAGAGTTTTCCCTTCACGTCAGAGGTCTCCCATTACACCAGAGGTCCCCCTATCACATCAGAGTCTCCCTTTCAAAGGTCCCTCCATCAAATCAGAGGTCACTCCATTGTATCAGAGGTCCCTCCATCACATCAGACATCTTCCCATCACATCAAAGGTCCTCCCATCACATCAGAGATCCCTCATCACAGGTCCTCTCATCACAATAGAGTTTTACCTTCACGTTAGTGGTCTCCCATTACACCAAAGGTCCCCCTATCACATCAAAGTCTCCCTTTCATTACAGAGCCTTCTCATCACATCAGAGTCTCCCATCAAAATGTCCCCCCAATACAGAGCTCCCCATTTACATGGGCCCTCTTTATGACAGAGTCTTCTAAACACAGAGATTCCTCATAAAAGTACCCCCTCATCACAGACCCCGCCCCTCCCTTCCAATCACACAGTGCCCTCTTCAGACCATGCCCTACCTTTTGGCTCCAGCAGTGAGGCAGAGGCCTCACATCAGAGGTCCTCCCATCACATCAGAGGTCCCTCCATCATATCAAACACCTTCCAATCACATCAGAGGTCCTCCCATCACATCAGGGGTCCTCCCATCACATCAAAGGTCCTCCCATGACTTTAGAGGTCCCCCATGACATCAGACACCTTCTCATCACATCGGAGGTCCTCCCATCACATCAGAAGTCCTTCAATCACATCAGAGTCCCCTCCATCACATCAAAGGTCCTCTCATCATATCAGAAGTACCCCATCACATCAGAGATCCTTCATCACAGGTCCTCCCATCACAATAGAGTTTTCCCTTCACGTCAGAGGTCTCCCATTACACCAGAGGTCCCCCTATCACATCAGAGTCTCCCTTTCAAAGGTCCCTCCATCAAATCAGAGGTCACTCCATTGTATCAGAGGTCCCTCCATCACATCAGACATCTTCCCATCACATCAAAGGTCCTCCCATCACATCAGAGATCCCTCATCACAGGTCCTCTCATCACAATAGAGTTTTACCTTCACGTTAGTGGTCTCCCATTACACCAAAGGTCCCCCTATCACATCAAAGTCTCCCTTTCATTACAGAGCCTTCTCATCACATCAGAGTCTCCCATCAAAATGTCCCCCCAATACAGAGCTCCCCATTTACATGGGCCCTCTTTATGACAGAGTCTTCTAAACACAGAGATTCCTCATAAAAGTACCCCCTCATCACAGACCCCGCCCCTCCCTTCCAATCACACAGTGCCCTCTTCAGACCATGCCCTACCTTTTGGCTCCAGCAGTGAGGCAGAGGCCTACTAGCTAAAATATTTAAGAATAGTTTAGTTTAGTATTTCTCAACCAGGATACCGTGGCACCCTGGGGACCCAGTTTGCCCTGGATCATCATCATGTGTTGCCATGGTATGGACGGTCCAGCTGCTAACACCATAGCACTGAATGACACTGTGGGGTTGATTTACTAAAACTGGAGAGTGCAAAACCTGGTGCAGTTATGCATGGTAGCCAATCAGCTCCTAACTTCAGCTTGTTCAATTATGCTTTAACAAAAAAAACAAAAAAATGGAAGCTGATTGGTTTCTATGCAGAACTGCACCAGATTTTTGCACTCTCCGGTTTTAGTAAATCAACTCCTGTGCGTCCAGCCCTAGAGTGTTATTGGTTGTTATGGTGCTGGCGGATGGCACACCCACACCCTGGTGACTCTTGATGCTGATTCAGGTCATACTGGATCTTGTGCTCTTGGCACTCCACAGGAACCCAAACAGCAACCTAAAGTACCTCGGCACCCCAGTTGAGTAACACTGCTGTAGAGTGATGAATAGCATTCCACGCGTTTTTTTAGAGGGTGTCTGTAGGAATTTGTGTTCATTCAACCTTGGTGGACTTCTTGTCTTTTTTTCTGCCATCACTATTCAATGTTTCTATTGTCCTCGTCGCCTTCAGTTTCAAAGTTCTGGGAAAATGAAGTGAGTGAGAGAAATTTTACACACGTATTTATTTAAGCTTTGACTGTCGGTGAAGGGGCACAGAAGTCAAGTCCCGGAATAGCTGGTGTGAATGAGATAATGATTGAGTGGATGGCTCTCCCTTCAGAGGTTAAGGCCGCCTGACACACACAGTCCTGTAATTTTTACAAGCCGATATGAGAAGAGGAGTTAAGTGATGGAAGGATAGGAGATGTGATTGTATTCTGCTTTATTCCGGGGTCAAGGTGACAATGCAAGAGCGCACTGCGTTCATCTGGAGTATCGAGGGAATTGAAACCCTGGCCTGATTACATGTAATCCTTGTGTCTTAACATTCACTGCAAGTCTGACACTTTTTAGAAAAACACATATATATATATATATATATATATATATATATATATATATATATATATATATATATATATAGGGTTGCAGCACAGACAGCTACAGTAAATGTATTCCTCATATATCAGCAGAATGCTAAAACAAAGTTTCAGGCATCCCTGCCCTTTATGGAGCTTTCGCCAAACCATACCAGGCCACGTGTCTTGAACATGGGGTCTGAAGACAAGGGTATTCCCCTTCACCACAACTATGGGTGGGGGTCTGTGGGCAGGGGGCTTATCAGAATCTGGAAGCTTTCTTATAAAATAAAGGGGCTCCCTGATACCACCACTGACATGAATAAGTAAATGGGTACCAAAGTATCTCTACTCATGTATAAAATACATGAGTAGAGATACCTAGGTTATACTGTCGGCCAGCGGTTAATTTCAGCAGAGTTTCACCTTTTACTAAGCTATGGGAAACTTTCCTTGCAACGTGAAAATTCCCTTGCAAAGTGAATAGCCTATTTGCTTTTAATAACCATTTAAGTATGGCAATACTAATGATAATACACTTTGGCTAAACATTCTACAGCATCTCTACAAAGGTCCCCAACAAACGTTCCCTAATTCCACCACCTAAAAACACAGCAATGGCAGGGAAAGCAAAAAGTGATAAAATCATCCATGGTTTTGAGTAAGTGAAATGAGTACAAGACTCATTAACTTGTTTCTGATAGAAATGTTCCCTTCATTCGTAATGTATTAGCACAAGCCATTAAGCCGGGATTTCTCCTGGCAGCAAGCAACGTGAGCAGATGGCACCTCCAGTTTTTATGAATCGGCGATTGGACTTGTTCTTCGGCTTGTTCGCACATGTCACCAGGCAAAGCACGACCTATTCAAGCAGACACTCTCTGAAGATGGCACTGTGTTCCAGAAGAAAGAAAATATTTGCCCCCTTCAGCTGAAGGTGCTTCTAATTGATCTTCCTTGCTTGGAACAAAGCCATAAAACTGAAGTTCGTTTTTGTAAACTATGAATTTGCTTGTAAGACTAAAGGCTTGTGTCAATGGAATTTTGTTCTTGTCAGAACAGCTTCTCTACCCATGCATGTCAACGGGAATGCAAAAGCAGCTTGATACCAGTTGATGCAGCCTAGAAGAAGGCCAACTGCAGGTTATAAGGAGATCAATGGCAGCTCAAATGCTCAAACTCTGGATAATCTCATAAGCGCCTCCAACTAATATCACATGTAAGCAGAAGATACATGGATGCAAACTGCATTTACCCATCAAAAACAAGCCCAAAGCCTGTCGCCACAGGCCCTAAAGCTGCCCAAACCCAAGTCATAAGATGAGGATCTCATTAAACATGCTTTTTTAAGCTGAAACATTTGTCCCTGTAAGGGTGCCCTTAACCATAGCATTATGGAGTTGATTGAGGTATGAGCGATGGCAAACAAGCAACTGATCAATGACTACATATCAAACAATGCAACACGTGTAGTAGTGTTCCACGCTTGTGACTGACTGGAAATATCAACCAAAAAATATGATTGATCAATGATAATTGGAAATGATCAATGAAAACCAAACATGTCAAAATTAATTTTGTTTGAGTGCCCATAAGAGATCAACAAATTCTTGCCATGGCCGATTCACACTCATGAAATTAGGGGCTCTCTTAACTGATGAGAAGAAGGGTCTCTGTTTTGTGAATTGTATTTGAATTGATTTGTTTAGTTGCATTGAATAATTGTTTGAATTATCACATGAATATGTGTTTGACTTCTGTAAGTAAGTCCAATTGAACCAAAGGTCTTTCACAAACAAATACATATAGGCAAGGCCCATCTGTAGAGCTGGCATTTTGGTTTTTGGACCAACAATCCTAATCTCTTACCTTCTAAAGGTAATGGAACCACCATAAACAATATGCAAGAGCATTTTCTCAACCTGGTCACATTGTTTTGGTGATATCTGGTATTGGGACATTCATATTTTTCAAACTAATTTTCCCATTGCTCTTTGTGGAAGGCTCTTTCAAATGTACTACCAACCTACTTGTTCTCTTCATTCCTCTCAAGACCTCCTGCTCTCTAGCTCCCTCGTCACCTCCTCCCATGCTCGCCTCCAGGACTTTTCCAATCCTATGGAATGCCCTACCCCAATCTGTCCGATTATCTCCTACTTTATTAGCTTTTAGACAATCCCTGAAAAACCTTCTCTTCAGAGAAGCCTACCCTACCCACACCTAACAACTGTATTTTCATTTTTTCCATCAGATCATCCCTCACAGTTATTACCTTTTTGTTTCCACTTGACCCTCCCTTCTAGATTGTAAGCTCTAACGAGCAGGGCCCTCTGATCCCTCCTGTATGGATTTGTATTGTAAGTGTACTGTCTGCCCTCATGTTGTAAAGCGCTGCGCAAACTGTTGGCGCTATATAAATCCTGTATAATAATAATAATAATAATGTAAGTTGCTTCCTATAAGAAAGTGTGTGTTATAAACCAGACAGTTTCTTATATATCTTGAAGACTCCATTGGTAAAATCTTTGCATATGGATCCCCATGGATCTACACATCTGCTGTAACCACTATGATGGTGTTACACTTCCCTGTCATTTTTTTCTATAAGGGATAATTCTATGGAATTTGGTGGGCTCACCTCTTGGGGACTCCAGTGGCAGAATATCCATACCATATTGCCTTGCTGTTCTCACCTACCTTGAAGATTTGGATGCTCTTGCATTCTCCAAAGCATAAAAGAAAGTTAAAATCAAGAAGAGATAGTGGGTGCTCTTTATATTGGACAAGGGAGGTGTGCAGACCTGACAACTGGATTTCACAGGAGATCTTCAAAACTATTAGTTGGTTTTATCTTTCTAGCATCTAACAAATACTGAAATGTTCATTTTAGGTGGACTGATCTTAGTATATGTGGTATGGAGGTGTGACTACATCCAATTTTGGGATATAACATCCACAACCTCAAAGCGAGAGGGGATGAATTAGGGTGCTAAGATGGACAAGCTCATCGCTTGAGTCTCTAGAAAATATTAGAAATCATTAGTTGGCTTTGTCTCTCCTACATCTAACGAATACTGAAATGTCCATTTTGAGTGGACTGATGTTGGTATATATGCTATTAGGGTGCGACAGCACCCAAAGCTGGGAGGGAGCACCCAAAACCTCAAAGCAGAATGTGATGAACCAAGGTACCAAGGTGGGACAAGCTTGAATCTCCAGGAGATATTAGAAACCCTTAGCTGGTTTTGTCTCGTCAACATCTAATGAGTACTAAAATGTCAATTTTGGATGCACTGCTATTCGTTTATATGCTATTGAGGTGTGGCTGCATCCAAAGCTGGGATGGAGCACCCACACAACCTTAATGCAGGCAAGGTTGAATCTAGGTACTAAGGTGCACAGTGTCCTCACTAGATTCTGCAAGGGATATTGGAAACCTTTAGTTGGTTTTATCTGTCCAGCATCTATCAAATATCGAATTGTCCATTTCGGATTGACTGAGCTTCGTATTTATGCTATGGAGGTGTGACGACATCCAAAGCTTAAAGGGAGCACCCAAAACCTCATAGCAGGAGGGGATTAATTTAAGTACTATGGTGGACGGTCTCATTACATCTCCAGGAGATATTGGTTGGGTTTATTTCTCCAGCATTCAACAAATACTTAGTTGTCCATTTTGGGTAGACTAATCTGAGTATATACAGCAGGGGTCTTCAAACTACGGCCCTCCAGTTGTTCAGGAACTACAATTCCCATCATGCCTAGTCATGTCTGTGAATGTCAGAGTTTTACAATGCCTCATGGGACGTGTAGTTCTGCAACAGCTGGAGGGCCGTAGTTTGAGGATCCCTGATACACAGTATATGGTATGAAGGTGTGACAACTTCCAAAGCTGGGAGAAAGCACAACTTTAACGTAGGAGGGGGTGAATCTAGGTACAAAGGTGAAAGATCTCATCACTGGAGTCCCCAGGACAAATAAGACATTGTTAAATGACTTGCCCCCGTAATCCACCTATGTCTAAATTATTGCCTTGGGGGTCGTGTGATATTTTAACTTAATCGATTCTGGAAGCAAAGTAATGAATACATGCATACACAAATGAAGAAGACTCCGATATTGTCTAAAGTTACCAAATTACAGAAACAAGTCTCAGTTCCTGGAACAAAAGATCTTTTGTTTGTTACAGAATACACTTATTACATGACCTATTGTATCTGGTGTATTCCAGCGCAGAGGATTCTCAATTTTCAACAGCTACTTACACAAAATGTTACTGTCAAATTATTCCTGATATTAATAATACTTGTTAGATTTAATTCACTGTTTCCACTCTCTGCCGGCGCTGAAGCTATAATCAAATTCACAGCTAATTAATTTTTTTCCCCTCAGCTGATACTTGTGATGAGTTTTGGGAGACTTAAAACATTGTCTGTAAAACTGTCTACGAACGGTCAAAGATGTGGAATACTTCTCAGGAAGAAAAGCTAAGGGGGCTAGTTATATTTTTTAGTCCGTTAACGTTATGTTAAAGCAGCCCCCTGAAAAGCATGTGTTGCCTGAGTTGGGGTACCATTCAGAACGGATAGCACTGCAACGCATGTCATGTGTGATTCTGCAATGTACACTTTACAGTGTTGCAGGAATGTAAATAGGCCCTAAAGGAAAATCTAAGACCATAGGCGTGTGCATGGGGTGTTCCGGGTGTGCCTGGGCACACCCTAATCCCCACGTGCGCACTGGCATATCTTCAGTGGTCGCAATGACAACCCCGCCAATGCTCCAGGGGGCCCATGTAGACTGCCTGTTACATTTTGGTTTTACACTTCAACAGGAGAGGTGGCGGGAGCAGCATATACTGGAACTGATCCCCTCCATTTTCCTCCTGCAGCAGCTGAAAGCCTGCTTCTCCTCCGCCCCCCGTAGAAAAATACAGGGATCAGCTCCAGTAAATGCCATCCCTGCTGCCCCTCCTGCCCAGGTTCTCTTCTTTGTCTATGGCCTTGGCCCCATGTGTGCTCCCCTAGTAACCCCCCCACAGCGCTGCCGTCTTCTCCCCTCTCCTGCCGGCTGCTGCAGGGAATGTTTCAGGATGGAGAACGGGGAAGGGGCCGGTAATTTACCAGCCCCTTCCTTTTCCGAATGGAAACAGTACCGATCAGTCACTGTGTTCATTCATAACTGGAGCATAGTAACTGTGTTTACTATGCTTCGGTTGGTGAATGGACAGGAGGCTCTTTACAGAGCTATTCCTTTTCATTTATTGTGTGCAGCTGAGGCTGCAGAGACGGAGATTGAGGCCTGCGTGATCAGGTTGTGGGGTCGGATTGGGTATGAGGTAATCCTACCTACAAATCAGATTTTACAGAGTTGCTCTGGGCCTCATTCACACCTGCGTGCTTCACTTTTTTTAGTGCGTTTGCCGCAAAGCAGCAAATATAAGCCCATTCACATGAATGGGCTTTCCTACCCGCGACAAGTGCGCCAAATTAGCTCAAGTCCTTTTTTTGGCACTAAGCCAAGCGCCTTTTGCATTCCATGTTTTGCACATAAGGCGCAGCAAAACACGGGGCTGCTATCTACGTTTGGGGTGCCATTAAGAAATAATGGTACCAAAAGCGTGTTGCACATTTTGCCACGTTTCTGAAAACGCTGGCAGAGACACGTGCCTAGGTGTAAATGTGACTTAATATTCTTGGCAATAATTCCATGTAAAAAAATTGGTTTGAGGACCTTTGTTGCGGCCGATTCAGTGTTTTCTGTTACAGGTTTTTTTGTTCATTTTTCACATTGTTGCTTTTCATTGATTTTCTTCCTCTAAACTTCCCTCCGCAGGTATCTTGTATGCAGTTCATAAACGCCCTCCTGACCTCTCCGGAAGATCTGGACTTCAGGATACACCTGAGGAATGAATTCTTAAGATGCGGGTTAAAGCAAATCTTACCTGTAAGTTGGAGCCCTCCTCATTATCGAGTCGTTCTTCACACACACTAGTACAAACATGGGAACTGTCTATTTAATTAAACCGGATATAACTTTAAAGTGTACCAGAGGAAAACTTTTTTTTTTTTTTTTTGGGAAGAGGTGGGGAAGGCTAAAACAATTGTCTAGCTTTTTATGGTTTTAACTGTCCGTGTCTTGTTGAGGAGATTTTCCTTAACTTCGGCACAACAAAAAATGACAGGAAATCCATCGGCCGTCAGAATAGGTTGCCCCATTCTAAGATTTCCCAGATACAACCTTAAAGTATACCAGAGACAACTTTTTTTTTTTTTTTTTGGAAGAGTTGGGGATGGTTAAAACCATTATCTAGCTATTTATGTTTTTTTCTGTTTGTGCCTTCTTGAGATTTCTCTTTGGCACAACAACAAAAAATGAGAGGAGTTGTCAGATTTTGGATTTATTATCATGTTCTCCCAGCAGGGACATGGATCATAATTTAACACTTGTCTGGGATTTTAACCTTTTCCTATCACGTCTAGAAAAAAAAGTTTTAGCTAGAGATTCACTTTGACCTTTAACCAGAAACCAACGTTTAGCTTGTTTTTGTTTTTTTTTACTGTCTTTGTCCTGTTGAGATTTCCCTTTGTTTCAAAAGGCATGACGGGAAATGAGAGGAAATCCACTGGTCATCGGAATAGTTGCCCCTGTTGGAAGATTTTCCTTTCCTTTTTGTCTTTGGACAGCTGTCAGATTTTGAATTTATCATTATGCTTCCCCCAGCAGGGACATGGGGAGAGGTGGGGATGGTTAAAATCACCATCTAGCTAGTTTTTGGTTTTTACCGTCTTTGTCCTGTTGAGATTTCCCTTTGTTTCCAGAAGCACAATGGGAAATGAGAGGAAATCCATTGGTCATTGGAATAGGTTTACCCATTAGAAGATTTCCCTTCCCTTTTTTATTGGGACAGTTGTCAGATTTTGGATTTATCATCATGTTCTCCCAGCAGGGACATGGATCATATTTTAACACTTGGCTGGGATTTTAACCTTTTCCTATCCCATCCAGAAACAAAAAGTTTTAGCTAGAGATTCACTTTGACCTTTAACTAGAAACCAACGTTTTTTTCTGCTTTAGGAAAAGGCAGATGGTTAAAGCCACCATCTAGACTTGTTTTTGGTTTCTACTGTCTTTGTCCAGTTGAGATTTCCCTTTGTTTCCAAAGGCATGACGGTAAATGAGAGGAAATCCATTGGTCATCGGAATAGTTGCCCCTGTTGGAAGATTTTCCTTTCCTTTTTTTTCTTGGGACAGCTTTCCAGATTTTGAATTTATCATCATGCTTCCCCCAACAGAGACATGGGAATAGGTGGGGATGGTTAAAATCACCGTCTAGCTAGTTTTTTGGTTTTTACTGTCTTTGTCCTGTTGAGATTTCCCTTTGTTTCCAGAGGCACAATGGGAAATGAGAGGAAATCCATTGGTCATCGCAATAGGTGTACCCATTAGAAATTTTCCCTTTCCTTTTTTTCTTGGGACAGTTGTCAGATTTTGGATTTATCATCATGTTCTCCCAGCAGGAACATGGATCGTAATTAAACACCTTTCATTACCCTTTCCAAACAGTTTTAGCTAGACTTTGCCCTTTAACCTTGTAAAAGACAGCAACTTTTTTCTACTTTGGGAAGAAGTGGGGATGGTTAAAACCAACATCTTGCATGTTTTTGGTTTTTAATGTCTTTGTCCAATTGAGATTTCTCTTAGTCTCCAAAGGCATGATGGAAAATGAGAGGAAATCCATTGGTCATTGGAATAGGTGCCCCCCATTGGGAACTGTATCTTTCCTTTTTGTTCTTGAGGATTTTAACCTTTTCCTATCCCATCCAGAAACAAAAAGGTTTAGCTAGAGATTCACTTTGACCTTTAACCAGAAACCAACATTGTTTCTGCTTTGGGAAAAGGCAGATGGTTAAAGCCACCGTCTAGCTTGTTTTTGGTTTTTACTGTCTTTGTCCTGTTGAGATTTCCCTTTGTTTCCAAAGGCATGACGGGAAATGAGAGGAAATCCATTGGTCAGCGGAATAGTTGCCCCTGTTGGAAGATTTTCCTTTCCTTTTTTTCTTGGGACAGCTGTCAGATTTTGGATTTATCATCATTCTCCCCCAGCAGGGAAATGGGAAGAGGTGGAGATGGTTAAAACCACCATCTTGTTTGTTTTTGGATTTTACTGTTTTTGTACTGTTGAGATTTACCTTTGTTTCCCGAGGCACTATGGGAAATGAGAGGCAATCCATTGGTCATCAGAATAGGTGTGCCCATTGGAAGATTTCCTTCTTTTTTTTTTTCTTGGGACAGCTGTCAGATTTGGGATCTCCCATCATGCCCTCCCAACAGGAGCATGGATTGTAATTAAACACCCCGCCGGGATTATAAGTGTTCCTTACTCAAACTAAAATAAGAAGTTTTAGTTGGTAAAAAATGTAACCCTGTACCAGAGAGCAACTTTTTTTTAATGGGGGGGGGGGTGTGTTGTTGAAACCATTGTCTAGTTCTTTTACTGCCTTTGTCCTGTTGGGTGTATTTTTTTTTTTTTGTTTCAAGAGGCACAACAGGAAGTAATGCCGCATACACACGATCGGTTTTATCGCTGGAAAAAGATATGACGGCTTTTCGGATGGGATTCCGTTCAAGTGTGCCTTGCATAAACACGGTCACGCAAAATTTCGCTGAAATTACGACCATCAAGAACGCAGTGACGTACAACACTATGACGAGCCGAGAAAATGACGTTCAATGCTTCCGAGCATGCGTAGGATTTTGCGCGTCGGAATTGCCACAGACGACCGCATTTTCGGCTAGGAACTTTTCCCGACCCAAAAATTGAGAGCATGCTCTCAATCTTTTGCTGGCTGGAATTCCGCCAGCAAAAGAGCGATGGAGCGTACACACGGTCGCATTTTCCGACGAAAAAATCTCATCGGTCTTTTGCAGGCCGAAAATCCGACCGTGTGTACGCGGCATAAGAGGAAATACATTGGTCATTGGAATAAGTGTTCTCACTGGAAGATTTCCCGTTTCCTTTTTTTTTGTGGGGACAGCTGTCGGCTTTAGAATTACTCTGTTCACCTGGCAATGGTCACCAGGCACCTAGAGCGGATAAATGGGCATTTTGAAACCGCGGACAGAATCGCCAGGATTCTGCCCGCGATTTCAAAACGCTCTAGTAAAATGACAAATTGTACCATGCACATTTTAGATGCCATTTAGCTTAATGGCACCTAAAAATGCAGTGTGAGTCTGCCATTATTGTGGTGCCATAAATTGCGGCAAACCGCATCATGTGATGCGGTTTCTGCCAGTGATTGGAAATGCCCAGTTGTGAATGCAGCATTAGGCTACATATACTCTGACCACCCTTAAACTTAACTCTCCTGGCAAAAGAAAAATGCTAAACGCGGCAAAAAAGCAGTGCCGCATTTTTTTTTAGCCCTTTTTTTGCAGCATTTAGCCCTTGGAGTTTATTAATTTCATTGGCCAGAGTACTTGCCATTGAAATTAATAAACACCCAAGCGCTAAACCCAGCTACCGCTTAGGCACGTTTACGTTAGCTTACAAGTGTTTTTGCCACTTTTGGTGTTTTTTGGCCATGATTATTCTTTGTTCTGGAGAGGGACGTTTAACTGCCCCTAAACTCTCCGAAATTCTGATGAAAGCCTATTGCCGTGTACACACGATCGGACATTCCGACAACAAAATCCTGGTTTTATTTCCGACGGATGTTGGCTCAAACTTGATTGGCATACACACGGTCGCAGAAATGTTGTCGGAAATTCCGAACAGCAAGAGCGCGGTGACGTACAACGCGTACGGCGAGCCAAGAAAAATGAAGGTCAATAGCCAGTGCAGCTCTTCTGCTTGATTCCGATCATGCGTGGAATTTTGTGCGTCGGAATTGTGCACACACGATCGGAATTTCCGACGACGGATTATGTTGTCGGAAAATTTGAGAACCAGCTCTCAAATTTTTGTTGTCGGAAATTCAGACAAAAAATGTCCGAAGGAGCCTACACACGGTTGGAATTTCTGACAACAAGCTCCCATCGAACATTTGTTGTCGGAATGTCCGATCGTGCGTACGCGGCATTTGTGTACATGGACACATGGGGGAATTATTTACTAAAACCAGCTGCACCAGATTTTGCACTCTCCAGTTTTAGTAATTCAACCCCATAGGCTTTATTCAAGTTGAGTTCAGGGGGGGTTTGGCAGAAAAAACACCAAAAGCACCTAAACTCACGTTTAGCAGCGGCAGAGTACATGAGGCCTTAGATTTGTCCCTGCTCACATTTAAGCATTCAGGTTCCTGTAGCTCAACGCCTGAAGCCTGAAAAGTTATATGAGCTCCTTTTTGAAGCAGAATATGATCTTTTTGGTCCCGTGGACTTGTATGGGAGCACACGAAAAAAAGCATACAAAAACAGACGTGTTTTTTAGGCACTCCCAGAATAAAAGTCTGTGAGCCAAGAATACC